>WNWU01000062.1:5592836-5628387 GCA_012654045.1 Ptyas mucosa | reverse complement strand
AGAATAGAATAGAATAGAATAGAATAGAATAGAATGGAATGGAATGGAATGGAATGGAATGGAATGGAATGGAATGGAATAGAATAGAATAGAATAGAATAGAATAGAATAGAATAGAATAGAATAGAATAGAATAGAATAGAATAGAATAGAATAGAATAGAATAGAATAGAATAGAATAACAGAGTTGGAAGGGACCTTGGAGGTCTTCTAGTCCAACCCCCTGCTTAGGCAGGAAACCCTACACCACTTCAGACAAATGGTTGTCCAACATCTTCTTAAAAACTTCCAGTGTTGGAGCATTCACAACTTCTGGAGGCAAGTGGTTCCACTGATTAATTGTTGTAACTGTCAGGAAATTTTTCCTTAGTTCCAGGTTGCTTCTCTCCTTGATGAGTTTCCATCTGTTGCTTCTTCTCCTGCCTTCAGGTCCTTTGGAGAAAAGATTGACTCCCTCTTCTTTGGGGCAGCCCCTGAGATATTGGAAGACTGCTATCATGTCTCCCCTAGTCCTTCTTTTCATCAAACTAGACATACCCAGTTCTTGCAACTCAGTTCTTCTTCATATGTTTTAGCCTCCAGTCCCCTGATCATCTTTGTTGCTCTTCTCTGCACTCTTTCTAGAGTCTCAACATCTTTTTTACATCGTGGTGACCAAAATTGGATGCAGTGTTCCAAGTGTGGCCTTACCAAGGCATCATAAAGTGGTATTAACACTTCACGTGATCTTGATTCTATCCCTCTGTTAATTAAGGCTCATTCTCTTTCCAGCTTTCTCAATATACTATCACATGTTACAGCAAATTATTGGCGCTTTGCCAATATGATGGGCCATGTCCATAATTCCTGTATTCTGTGTAAAGCCTGAAGGAATAGAACTGAGTTATGGAAAGTCGCTCCCGGGTTATGCAGAAATAAAACTCAGAGCAGTTCAATGCAATGTTGGAAGGCCGTTTGCATGGAGGAAGTTTAATCAGGGCATATGAAGATCCTTCAAAGAGTTATTTTGGTATGAACACAAATGCACTTAACTTGAACAGATTAACAGAGCTAGAGAGGATTTTGGAGGTCATCTAGTCCAACCCCCCTCTTCCCAAACAGGAGACCCTACACCATTTCTGACAGAGGGCAGTCCAGCCTCTTCTTGAAAGCTTCCAGGGATGAAGCTCCCACAACTTCTGAAGGTAACTTCTGTTCCATTGGTTGATTGTTCTCACTGTCAGAAAAGAAAGAAAAAGGGAAATATAGAAAGAGGGAAAGAAGGAAGGAAGGAAAAAGAAAAGAAAAGGAAGGAAGGAAGGAAAGAAAGAAAAAGAAAGCAAGAAAGAGGGAAAGAGGGAAAGAAGGAAGGAAGGAAAAAGAAAAGAAAAAGAAGGAAGGAAAGAAAAAGAAAGAAAGAAAGAAAGAAAGAAAGAAAGAAAGAGGGAAAGGGAAATAAAGAGGGAAAGAAGGAAGGAAAAAGAAGAAAAGGAAAAAAAGGAAGGAAGGAAGGAAGGAAGGAAGGAAGGAAGGAAGGAAAGAAAGAAAGAAAGAAAGAAAGAAAGAAAGAAAGAAAGAAAGAAAGAAAGAAAGCCCAGATAACTCAGGGTGTCTCTCTTTCTCTATTCCCTGGCATATTCTGTAGCGTCCCAGAGAATCGTGAAAGACAGATACCGTTTTGGCGTTAGTCTGTTCTAGTTTACTCCATGATTATTAAAATCATAATTGCTTGCGGATCAGAAGGCTGAAAGTCAATTCCTCCGGGGGAGTTGATTGAAAAGGGGTTAACCCTTCCCTTTGTAAACAAGGATTAAACCCAGGGCAGCACAGAACCTGCAGCATTCTGAAGGGTGGCAGGATCTGGCAACTTTCAGGGAAGGAATTGATTTCCTGTATATTAAACGAAGGATTTAACTCTAGGCTGCCGAGGATCTATCTGACAGCGAAGGACAGGGAGGCAGGAGATAAGGGAACCGTTTGGGGGGAAGGGGGGGAGAGAGATGTTTTCTTCCTCCCCAGGACTTCTGTACTGCCCAGATGGGACTCTGTTAAAGCCAGGAAGGCAGAGCCTCCCAACAGAAGCTGTTCTAGAAAAGCAGATAAAATGGACGCTTCCTAAAAGAGGCCTTCCTGGCCTTTTTAGCTTACCCTCCTCACCAGGGCTGATATTTCTGCAAACACCCCACCATTTTAAACCTTTCTCTCTGAAGCATCAAAAGGCAGGAGGGGAGGGGGAGGAGGGAGAGAGAGAGAAAAGGAAGGAAGGAAGGAGAAAGAGAAAAATAAAGAGAGAGAGAGAGAGAGAAAGAAAGAAAGAAAGAAAGAAAGAAAGAAAGAAAAAGAAAGAAAGAAAGAAAGAAAAAGAGGGAAGGAGAGAGAGAGAAATAAAGAGAGAGACAAAGAAAGAGAGAAAGAGAAAGAAAGAAAGAAAGACAGAGAAGGAAGGAAGGAGAGAGAAATGAGAGAGAGAAATAAAGAGAGAGAAAGGAAGAGAGAGAAAGAAAGAGAGAGAGAGAAAGAAAAAAGAAGGAAAGAAAGAAGGAAGGAAGGAAGGAGGGAGAGACAAAGAAAGAGAAAGAAAGAGAAAGAAAGAAAGAAAGAAAAAAGAAAGAAAGAGAAGCAAGCAAGGAAGGAGAGAGAGAGAAAGAGAGAAATAAAGAGAGAGAGAGAGAGAAAGAAAGAGAGAGAGAAATAAAGAGAAATAAAGAGAGAGAAAGAGAGAGGGAAAAAAGAAAGAAAAAGAAAGAGAAGGAAGGAAAGAAGGAAGGAGGAGAAGAAGTGTGCAGAGAATGAGTCTAGAGGCTAAATGATGAATGGTTGAGGGAACTAGAGGCCTCTGTCCTATTGAAGAGAAGGATCAGGAGGAAGGGACCTAATACTCGCGCCTTCCAATACTTGATAGCAGCCTTCCAATATTTGAGGGGCTGCCACAAAGACGAGGAAAGGGTCAATTTATTCTCCAAAGCACCAGAAAACAAGCCAAGAAACAATGGATGGAAACTCATCAAGGAGAGAAGCAACCTGGAATTAAGGACTAACAGTGAGAACAATTCACCAGTGGAACTGCTGGCCTCCAGAAGTCGTAGGTTCCTCCATCACTGGAGGTTTTCAAGAAGAGATTGGGCAGCCACCTTTCTGAAATGCTGTAGGGTCTCCTGCTTGAGCAGAGGGTTGGACTAGAAGACCTCCAAGGTCCCTCCCAGCTCTATTCTGAGTTCAATTGAAGAACTTTTGTGCACGGATTGCTGATACCCGTTGCTTATGTAAATGCTAAACAGAGGTCCTTGCACAGCAGGGGAAAACACCCAAGTGCAAAGATTGAAATAACTAAAAGAGGTCATTTTGCCTTTGCCGCTCACCAGAAAGGAGCACTGGGGGGGAAAGGGGGAATTTATTTGAGCAAGCTACTCTGTCACCTCACGACTTCCCGGTCGTGAAGCTGTCTTTCTTCTGCGATTCTGACAAATGGTAAAAAAATATATATATTTGACTACCAAGATAATGTCGCTTTCAATTTGAGATTATGTCAGGGGTATCCAACCTTGGCAACTTAAAGACTTATGGACTTCAACTCCCAGAATTCCCCAGCCAGCATTACCTTGTGATTATTATTACTGCCATCAGGAGGAATATATTTTTTATTTTATTTATGCATAGCTGGCTGGCTGGCTGGGGAATTCTGGGGGTCGAATTCCACAGGTCTTAAAGTTGCCAAGGTTGCACAGCCCTGGATTATGTCATGTTTATGCATGGAAATAATGTAGAAGGACTTTGCTACAACTTTCTTTCAAGAGGTTAAATTCCTCATTTTGCCACCAATTCTGGGATTCCTTCATGGTCCCCCATCCAAGTTCTAACCAAAGATAACCCTGCTTAACTTCCTTGGCCAAACAAACTGAGCTACGTTCCAATGTGTTCGCACATTAAACCTTCTGAAAAGATTTTGTTTTCTCCCACTTCACATAATTTTGAATGTAGAGCAAATAAAAAATCTTAACACCTCCTCCTCTTCCTCACACGCTTTCTCTCCAAATCGGCTTCTACTACTGTTTGCAGGTAATACA
The DNA here is from genome assembly GCA_012654045.1 of Ptyas mucosa. NCBI lineage: Eukaryota > Metazoa > Chordata > Lepidosauria > Squamata > Colubridae > Ptyas > Ptyas mucosa. The sequence continues at coordinate 5,624,344 of WNWU01000062.1, read as the reverse complement.
AAGAAAAGTTTTCTACATGCACGGGAGAAAGTCTTTCAATGCACTTAATTAGAAAGTTTAAGAATTGGCAGGGTTGACATTTTTCTATTTCAGGTAGAAAAGGGATTCGCACAATTTATTTGTTTATTTATTTGTAATAACCCAAGGAGAACTTTGGAGAGCTCTGAGACCTACAAAGTGGCAGAGCAAAACTCAACATATTTGCTCTTCCTGTGGAATCGTTACGATAATGCTTTTACAAGGCTGGGGAACATCTGTGAAGGCAACACCAGCGGGAAATATCGGCCGTCAGATTTGAATTTGGCAAAATGATTTGCAAATCTCCGAAGTCAGCTTCGCAGCTTCCTTCGGAGTATTCCCACCCCTTCTGTACAAACAAGCGTGCAAAGTGTGCTGCTCTTTAAAACCCCAGAATTCTGACTTAATGCATTTAAAGCCATGCGAAATGTCAGAATTCCAACGAGGGGAGTACAAGGCAGAATTGTTCCTTTAATTCAGGTGCAAAGGAAGAAAAGAACCCAATATTAAAAAAATGCAATAAATCAGATTTGGACCTGCTGTAAGCAATATTGTAATCACCGTCATCTTTTAGCAATTCCATAATCCCTTGCGGGGTGGAGTCTGGACAACTGAATGGAGCTAGCAGAGTGTTTTACTGGCCGGATGCCTTTCTTGTTGCCAGTGCGCAGTTTTGTTCAGCTGATATATTCTCATTGTGCCCAGAGAGAGAAATATCTGCCTCTACCTAGGATTGAACTCACAGCCTCCTGATTGTGAGGCGAGAACTCCACCTCTAGGCCCCCCACGCCCCTCTGTAAGCAAGATTGTAATATTAGTTGCATATTAAATAGATCATTTAATGACTCACCCTGTCACATTTTCAGATCTTTGTCTCTTTTGATTCACATGTTTCCATGGGGCTTCCTCTGTTCTTACAGCAATACAGGTAGTTACAACCTCAAGTTACAACCAATCATTTAGCGGCATTTAAAGTTATAACGGCACTGGAAAAAGTGACTTAGGAACATTCTACATATAACTGTCATGTGATCAAAATGCTTGGAAACTGGCATGTATTTATGACAGTTGCAGTATTCTGGGATTGTGGGAGCCCCTTTTGCGACAAGCAAAGTCAGTGGGGAAACCAGATTCACTTAACAACCAAATGAACCACGTTGCTAACTTAACAATGGCAGTGATTCACTTAACAACCGCAGCAAAACTGGTTGTAAAATGGGGCAAAACTCACCAAACAAGGGTCCATATGAGGAGCCCAGGCCAACCCGCTTTGTCCCAGACAGAAATGCTTAAAACAATATTTTTTACATAAGCTATTGACACTTTTAAAGAAATGATTGATTTAACACATTCAGCTCAGTGAAAAATCAGTTGCTTTAAATTAAGCACTGTTGGCTTCGGTAAAAATATATTGACTTGAGTAAATATTGCTTAAATTAAATGGTGCTTGACTTTGAGGAAGAAATACTGTTTTGCCAGATGAAAGTTGTATGAAAAATTAAAAATTTCTACGCGATGGGATTGACGTACTTAAAGACAGATGAACAATAATTTTAAAAAACGGACGTAAAGAAAAATACAATTATTTTAAAAAACATTAATTGGCTGTAGGAATACTGAGCATGTGCTATACATTACTGATATATATTGACATATATTAAATATTACTATCTCTGGATATATTAAATTTGCTTCAGAATGCAATTCTGTGTTAAACGTATTAAGATATTAATTTAGTACTGCATTTTGATAATACTCCATTAGATACGTATCTGTAAAAAGCATCTTTGTCTTTGATTTTTGAGGACTTCATGCTCATCTACAAGTCACTCTTTTCTGGTGACAGTTAGTTTGACTTCATTGTCCAGCCTTTAAAATACAGGAAGCTACAAGAAATAGAAGTTCAATGAAACAGAAATGATAGCATTGGTTGGATCAGGAACCCCCAAGAGCTGAAGACTAAACTGGAAGTGTGATGCTGGAGAAAATTATTGCTAGTACTTTGAACAGCAGGTGTCTATGGAGATTCTCAGTCCTCCAGGTTATTGATTGATTGATTGATTGATTGATTCGATTTATATGCTGCCCTTCTCTGGAGTCTCAGTCATGGTTGTCCCAAAGGTGTTTTTTCAAGAGGCAACTGGACTTGCTCGGTTTTTCCTTGAAGACGCTTTGCTTCTCATCCAAGAAGCTTCTTCAATTCTGAATGGACTTTCTTTGTTTTTTCCTTCAAGAAGTTTTGCTTCTCATCCAAGAAGCTTCTTCAATTCTGATTGAAGTGAAACATCTTCAAGGAAAAACCAAAGAAGTCCAGTTGCCTCCTGAAAAAAGGCAGCTTGGGGACTAGGACAACAAGGATAACAAATAATGTAATTATTCCATGCAGTTTGGAAGCAAGACTTTCCCTCTTCTTGGCCAACAAAGGCAATTGAAAAGGAGGCCCGCAGAAGACATGATTGATGAAGAAGGAAAAGAAGAAGAACTGAACTCAGAACTGAAGAAGCTTCCTGGATGAGAAGTGAAATGTCTTCAAGCAAAGTCCAGTTGCCTTTTGAAAAAGCACCTTTTGAAGACAACAGCCACGGATGACGGAGAATCCCCATAGACGTATTGAAAGGCAAATGAAAATAGTTTGCAGTTAGGTCTACCTGGAAGTGGTGACTCAAGGCCGAGCCCACCCTGAAATCTCCTGGAATGTTGAGTAATATATATTTTGCTGAATTCTCCACAATCTGCCTTGTTAGAGCCTCATTAAACACTGGCTGCTCTGAACAAGTGTTTGTGGGGCTGTTGCTAATGATGATGAGGGAACTTACGGCTCTGCAATTAATTTCTCCCTTCCTTCCGATACTCCAGATAACTCTGCAGGCACTGTTTCCCACAAACAGCTGCTAAGTAGTAGCCAATGTAAATGAGGTGTTAACAAATCCAGTTTCCTGGGTGGTCAGGAGGACGGCAGCTTCTCTTCAGTGTCTCTGAAGAGCTTTAATCAAGGAATTTGCCGAAGAGTTCAGCTGAAGGAGAGTTTATGCATTCGTTGAGAGCTCGTTCAGGAGCAGAGTTGGTAAGTCTAATCAGCAGATTAATCAACTAAAGTCGGAAGGAACTGATTGGTGGGGTCCAATTTTAGTCAGCGTTGGAAAAGGTTTTGTCTGCAGTGGAAGGAATGAAGGATAAACTTTGCTTTTTCGGGCCATTCTGTTTAGCTGGCAGGCGAGTCGTTCTGGCATTGGACTCGGATCCTCTGGAGAGGTCAAGTTAGAACTCATCGGAGGTAAGAACTTTCTGAGTCCTGAGGAGGACTTTCAGTTAGAATCTAAGTTGAGTTTATTAATATTCCCCAGCAATTCCCTTTGCAAAAACCCAAAACTGCCTCAATAAACCCAGCCATGAGCAATGTTAGGCCACGGAGCAATGGCTGAAGAGTCCACAAAGCTAGAGCAGAGCAGAGCAGAGCAGAGCAGAGCAGAGCAGAGCAGAACAGAATGCAGAATAGAATAGCATGTAGCATGTAGCATGTAGCAGGTAGCAGGTAGCAGGTAGCAGGTAGCAGGTAGCAGGTAGCATGTAGTATGTAGGAATAGAATAGAATAAAATAGAAGAATAGAATAGAATAGAATAGAATAGAATAGAATAGAATAGAATAGAATAGAATAATTATTGTCACTTTAAATGTACACTAATCAGCATTCATTAAAATGAAATGTTGTGGCATTCAGCTCTCAGATAACCATTATGCATATACCCACATACCCACATATACTGTATATGACACAGAGATATCATCTAGTTCTAGTTCAGATGTATACATATATATGGCAAAAAAGAAAGAAAGAATCTTGTGAGTTTATAAGACAGATGGCATAAGGAACCAAGGTCTTGATTCAAGATGGCGGCGCCTTGTTCAGCTGCATCTGCATTGGCTCACAAAGCACTTGAAAGTTTCTCAAACAAAGTAAATCCTCCAGGCAAACTCACAAGAGAGCTCACGAGGCAAGGAAAGTCCAGAGATTCCAAGGCACAATTCAATTCCAAACAGGGTATCAATCCAAAATGAGGCAGGAATCACGACAACCATAAAACACATAGCTAGGAAATGAGTACATTGTTCCCAGCATCGCCTCCATCTGTCTACTGAGCTTCTGGTGCAGTCCATCAAGAGGAGTGAGGCTGCCTCCTTGTGAGCAATCCGGCTGACCTTCTCTGTTATTACCCTATGTGTTCTTGGATCAGCTGCAGAAGGCAGTTCCTCCTCCTCTTCACTGGCTGGGCTCCATGCTTTCCCCAGCTGGAGCCACAGCCAGATCCGTTCCAGACAGCTTTTTGGAGCCATCAATTGACCCAGCTTCTATATGTCATAGTTGAGACCCTCTGGGCAGCTTACAATGTTATAGAACAACAATGTAAAACTATCAGAATGTCACAGACATTAAAACATTATGAGTTAACAGCAGCAACAACAACAAAAACTAAGGAAGGAACCAGTGCATAAACAGGGTGGGAAGTAGGATCTCCTTCTCGGTCTACTAACCACCTTCAGAGTGGGACACCCCCAAGCCAGTTGGTAGAGCCCTTTGCAAGAGTAAGAAGATGGAGCCTATCTCACCTCAAGGGACACAGTGTTTCAAAGAGGGGAAGCCACAGCAGAAAAGGCTCTTTTCCTGGACCCCACCAGATGGAATTCCTTGGATCCATAGCATGAACTTCTATGAACTTCTGCCCAAATGAAGGGGCAGGCAAAGATCATCTGTCTACTCCTTTACGCCAACTTCCCACTTGGTGCATTTTCTCTACGTTCAATCAGAATAGAGCTGGAAGGGACCTTGGAAGTCTTCTAGTCCATCCCGCTTGTTAGGAAATGGTTATTTGTCTAACTAGTTGGTCAGGCAATATATAAACCAACAATGTCTGTTTGCAGTCAGAAAGGTATTATATTGCTTTAAGACTGTATTGCATCATCCTGTATCCTGATTGGCTAAACTCTGTAGCCAATGTACTTAAGGGAAGTCAGAATCATGGCTTGTGTGGACACTACACCATTTTACTACTTATTTGCTGTAACTCTCTACCCGATCTCTCTGCATCATCACTGTTTGATCATAGCTACATGTTGCTTTCTACTATTTATTGAACTTGTTCCTATTTTGAAACTCAAGAAGAACTGTTTTATTGTGTATGACTACAACTGGTAAGAAGACTTTGTACTTGGAATATCCCTGAATTGATTTTTTAACTCTTGTCTTATCTGTGTATGACTTGGATTGTTTTGGACTTTGCTTTACTTTTTTCTAAAAGTAAAAGACTACAACAACTCAGTGTGTTTGTATGTTGACTGTGATTGTTCACAACCACTCCCAGTCGCTTTTCATGCGTTTACTCAAAGGGTACTCTGCTCAATAACCTACAACATCGGTTATGAGGCAAGAAAATCCTTAACACCAGTGCTCAGGCAGGAGGCCCTCTACCATTTCAGACAAATGACTATTCAGTCTGATCTTAAAAAGCTCCAGCGTTGGAGCGTCAATAACTTCTGAAGGCAAACTGGTTAATTGTCCTCACTGTTAGGCAGTTTCTCCTTAATTCCTGGTTGCTCCTCTCCTTGGTTAGTTTCCATCCATTGTTTCTAGTCCTGCCTTCAGGTGTTTGGAGAATAAATTGAGATAATCTTTGGACCAATGGAAAGAGGAACCTCAAAAGTCTCTTTCCTCCAGCTCTCCTCATGGGCAATGCTGAATTCTGATGAATTTTAATGCTTGCTAACCTACTCATCTCAACCTACATATTTTCTTTGTGAGCAGATCTAATGGCAATGTAATCTGTAGGATTCAGCTAATACCCTGCCCCCTCCCCACCCCCCACCCCAGTTTAACACAAATTTTATCTCTGAAGTTAGATAATTCAACAACTCGACTACCCAAAAATGGACACAGGAAATAATTTTTAACTAATACCGAAGATTATTTATCAGTGTGACTGATTTTTAATCGACTTTATGTATCTAATTGCTTGGTGCTCTAATTGCAAACCAGTTTGGCTATTTTTATTTATTTATTTATTTTCATTTCAAAAATGTCCTTCTCAGATTTATTTACAATGAAGAGTGTGTTTGCTATTGTAAACGCAGGAATGCATTTGCAAATTCATAGGAACCTAGAGTTTTTGCACATACTTGTGGCTTCATTTATTTATATTTATTTTTGCAAATCAGCTCTTTGCGCATTTCCAGTGTTAAGTATCTCATATCATCTACGCAGTACGATATACGTCTTTTATTTCACCTCCCAAAGGTATTTCAAGCTGAATTAGAAGTCGCCTACTTAACTATATTCGTAATGACTCGAGTTCAGTGGTTCTATTTCTCAACACAAGTCAGAGGCCTCGTCAGAAAAGCACAATAAAATAATAACACGGAAAAACTTGAAACGTTCAGGGATGGCATGACTACCATTCTGTGCTCTGGAAATCTGACACTTCTTTTTACACAGTCTACTTACCTGGTGCAAATACCTGTCATTTTCATGTTCATAGAATTTGATTTGGTTAGAGAAAAGGAAACGTTAGACCAGAAAAAAAATTATTGAGTAACTGAGCTTTTTATATTCCTGATTTCAACCGGTTATCTTTTCTTAGTTCGTCATAGGGTGCCATTTTTTATTATGCATAATCCTTAATCAAAACTTATAGAACACTTCATTTCTTTTTATCTTCGAATGAAAATGCATTTTCTAGTTTATAGTAGCAAACTTAATATATTATGATATCTCAAAATTCATCACTCTTATACTTCTCATTTATTTATTACAACTAGAAGTTTTGTTCTTCCCCCAAAATATGTAAATTTTCCTGAACATAAACTCCATTTGATCTATTCTGTTGTATTTATTCTATGTTCAGTTGTATTTCTCATACTAATATTTAATTGAATCCAAGGACCTGGTTGGGCAAATCACCTAATCCCTAGACTTAGACCTGGACTCACACCCACACCTGCACCTGGAGAAGATAGATGTGTTGGCTATGAGTTGGTGGGACATAATCAAGGCATAAGGAATCCATCCAGTGCACAATGCTATAAGGTAAACCTATTTCCATGTAATTTGCAGAAGGGCAAATCCAGAGAGGCTGTACAACTGATATCAATGTGGAAGAGGGTAAGAGATATACACAAATAATATTTGGGAGTCATTACAAGCATAGTAGTTTTAGGTTTATTGGTATTGAGCCCCATTAACATTTGTAGAACGGAACGGAACAGAACAGAACAGAACAGAACAGAACAGAACAGAAATAGAATAGAATTAGAAATAATAGAAATAGGAATAGAATAGAATAGTATAATGAAGAATAGAGTAGAGTAGAGTAGAGTAGAGTAGAGTAGAGTAGAGTAGAGTAGAGTGTAGAATAGAACAGGACAGAACAAAATAGAAATAATAGAAATAGAATAGAATTAGAAATAATAGAAATAGGAATAGAATAGAATAGAATAGAATAGAATAGAATAGAGTAGAGTAGAGTAGAGTAGAGTAGAGTAGAGTAGAGTAGAGTAGAGTAGAGCAGAGCAGAGCAGAGCAGAGCAGAGCAGAGCAGAGCAGAACAGAACAGAACAGACTAGAATAGCTTTATTGGCCAAGTGTGATTGGACACACACACAAGGAATTTGTCTCCGGTACAGAAGCTCTCAGTGTACATACAAGCAACAAGCGATAAATCATACAAATACAGGAAATGGGTAGGAATAAAAGGGGACATTAGGACAGGAACGGAAGGCATGCTGGTGCGCTTATGCACGCCCCTTACAGACCTCTTAGGAATGGGGTGAGGTCCACGGTAGACAGTCTAAGGTTTGGGGGTTTGGGGAAGAAACCACAGAGTCAGGTAGTGCATTCCAGGCATTGACCACTCTGTTGCTGAAGTCGTATTTCCTGCAATTGAGTTTGGTGTGGTTTACCATAAGTTTGTATCTATTATTTGCTCATGTATTATTGCGGTTGAAGCTGAAGTAGTCATTGACAGGTAGGACATTGTGGCAGATAATTTTATGTACTACGCTTAGGTCAGATGGAAGGCGGCATAGTTCTAAATTGTCTAAGCCCAAAATTTCAAGTCTGGTGGCATAAGGTGAGTGGAGGAGTGGAGGACTCTTCTCGTGGAATACCTCTGGGCTCTCTCAATTGTATTAATGTCCAATTTGCAGTGCGGGTTCCAGACAGATGAGCTGTATTTGAGAATTGGTCTAGCAAAGGTTTTGTATGCCCTAGATTGCAGTACAATATTACCAGAGAAGAAGCTTCGCAAGATTAGGTTAACAACTCTTAATGCCTTTTTTGACAATGCTGTTACAGTGAGCTCTGGCACTTAGATCATTAGAGATGAGTACTCCAAGGTCCTTGACAGAGTGAGGGTCATCTACGAGGTCGTACCCGCCCATAAATCATGATCGTAATCATAAAATACAATCATCTTAAATCATAAGATACAATCCTCAGAGATAATCATAGGATACTAAATAGCTATCAACATAAATCAACAATAATAGAAGAAATAACATAAGTTAAGGATCAGGTTAGCAAAAGGAAAGCTGCTGGGGAAATCTTTGTCTTTCTGTCTGCCTGGCGGACTTGCAAACGTCAGAAAATTTTGGGTTGAAATGCAGACAAATTGGTGAAGAAATGATAAGGATGGGCAGCTAGCGCTTTTGAACTTTATATGCTCCCTTAGCAATACTGAACGTATAGTAGCCATATTTCATCTCCCTGTTGGGCCCGGAATCACCTTCTGGCACCTACATATTTCTCCTTTAAGAGAAGTTTAGCGATCTCTTTGCCACTCTGTGCATTTTTATGCCATATAATTCTCCCCTGACAAGTTTTCCTTCAATTTCCCTTGCATTTTTCCCCCTTCCTTCTCAATTATTTATTTTTATAGAACTAAAAAGGCAGGCAGCATATAGCTTTAATTTATTAGTGTTATTATATATTTATTATTAAGTTCATGTTTCACCTATATTTTGCCTTCTAGTAGAAAGTAGACATTTTCACAGCTTCCTTCCTTCCTTCCTTCCTTCCTTCCTTCTTTCCTTCCTTCCTTCCTTCCTTCCTTCCTTCCTCTCTCCCTCCCTTCTTTCTTTCCTGTTTCTTAACTACTAAGCCCAGCCAGCTCTGGCTATTTTTCACACCAAAGGACCATCCTAATTTTCTTTATATTAAGTAAAGTTGTGGGGAGGAACCCTCACTTTTGCTGTCTCTTGGGGCTTCCATGCATTTCTTTTTGTGTGTTGTGTTACTTTTTTATTTCATTATTTGTATGTCTGTGTGCATGCCCATTTGTTGATTTGTTGGTTTGGGTTTTGACTCCAGGCAGCTGCCTGGATCAGTTTTCCTACAAGATGCTTGGGAGTGGTCCAACACTGCAAGTTTTTAAGAAGAGATTGGATAACCATTTATTTGAAGTGGTGTAGGGTTTCCTGCCTAAGCAGGGGGTTAAACTCTGTTTATTCTACTCTATTCTACTCTGCTCTGCTCTGCTCTGCTCTGCTCTACCCTACCCTACTCTACATTCTCTTCTCTTCTCTTCTCTTCTCTTCTCTTCTCTTCTCTTCTCTTCTCTTCTCTTCTCTTCTCTTCTCTTCTCCTCTACTCTACTCTACTCTACTCTACTCTACTCTACTCTAGTAAAAATATGAAAACACTATGTTTCCAACTTTTAAACATGTGGATTTTAACTCCCAGAATTCTAAGCAATCCTCTGGGGAAATTCTAAGAATGAAGAACTTTGGAAGTCAGCTTTATTAAGGGAATGTTGGCTCCTCAAATTCAGGGAGTTTAAAGAACATTTTTTTTAAAAAAAAATTGTCTCGGAGCAGATTAATTTTCGAGGTGACCAGTTATGATGTTTTGTCCAAAGAGAGATCTTTTGGATGTTCGCACAAAGTTTTTTGGGTGGTGTAGAGGTGTCCAAGAGATGTGGAAAGGAAACTTACTGAATATTTGAGAGGAAATGGATCTCTGAGTTACGAATGATTTCCATTTCTTAGAAGCATCGTAGAAGCTGGAGAAACTAGTAAGCCTCAAATTTCCTGAATATCTTCATCCTAATCAGCATTAGAAAACACCAGACATTTTCTATAGATGTTCTGCAGATTTTTCTAATGCTTCCCGAGCCTCTTTAATTACCTTTGTTAGTTAATGAGTTAATTTATAAACTAGTAATTAGCCAACGGGGCTGCTGATATTTTATACCTTGATGAATTCAATTAAAGCATTATTTATCTGGCCTTTTTTTAAAAAGAGTAAATGACAATGAATGACAATATTCACAGAATATCTTTGGAAAGCTCTAGCTAAGAATTGTGCCATGCAAACTCCGGCAGTTTTTTCTGAATTAACAGTTACAAGAAATATGATATCTCCAGTGGGATCAGTTTTTTTGGGGGGGGGTCCTCTTTTTTCTTTTTTAAAGTGTGTGTTATTCTGTTTTTATTAAGATGAGTTTATTTTATTTATTTATTTATTGGTTCGATTTATATGCCGCCCTTCTCTGGAGACTCAGGGCAGCTTACAATGCTTTTAAGCAATAGCCTTCATACTTTTGTGTATACCTGCTTAGTAGGGCTTTCGGCCCCCCCAAGCGGTATTCTTTTTTATACAAAGTCAGCTTATTGCTCCCACAATCCCGGTCCTCATTTTACCTACCTTGGAAGGATGGAAGGCTGAGTCAACCTTGAGCCTGGTGAGATTCGAACTCGCAGTAATTGCAGGCAGCTGGCATCTAAGTGCTACTTAACAGTGCTTTAGTCCGCTGCACCACCAAGGCTCTTGAGTTCCTTTGAGCTTTCTCTATTGGCATTAAAGGTAGGCCAGAAATTAATTAATGAAAACTATAGAACAGGGGTGTCAAACTCAAGGCCCGAGGGCCAGATCTGGATCATGGGAGGCTTAAACCTGTCCCGCGGGGCCACCCTGAAAACAGCCAAGGACTGGCCTTGGTGCCTCTTACGGGACTGCCTACTACCACAAATAGCCTCCCACCGGTTGGTACGCTCCCATAGAGAAGGAGGAATTAAATAAGGAAGAAGTGGGGACGAACAAATAAAGATTGGTGCAATCAATGAAGGGCAAAGAACTCTGAAAAAAAGGCAAACGCAAAATATCAATAGAAAGGATAAATAATTGTCTGGAGAAGTTACTGGTGACTTGTTAATACCTGAATATTCATACTGAAATATATTGTGACAAAGATAAGAGTCCAAGGTATGGTTGGGTCAGCATTTTAAACAATGTGAAGTTTTTTTTTTTAAAATACCGGTTTCAAATCTCAGAGGTGCTTTTTTTCAGGTGGCAACTGGACTTCCTTGGTTTTTCTTTTGAAGACCTTTCGCTTTTCATTCAAGAAGCTTCTTCCGTTCTGACTGGATGATGGGGAATGGAAGGATTGATACTCCTTGCAGACAGCCAAGAGCATTTCAAATTAAAAAAAAAAAGATTGCACAGAAACATTTTATGCAAGCAACTCTTTGTGCAAACAGATCAGAAGAATTACTTAAGAATCAGGAGGGCAAAAGTGGACATTATATCAGTAACGGTATGCTGTCTTTGTGATCTAGCATGTTATTTGGGGAATAAAGATGTCAAAACACAACATGCAATCAAGTTATGAATCAATCCCACATCTTTATTTTATCCTTTCAATCATTCAGTTGCCCCATTTTCTAAACACAGACTCCTTTTAATTGTTTGATTTTATTCTTACAGCTGAGATTTTATTAGCCAGGCTGAAAAGAGATTCTAAACAAGAAAGAAAGGGTGAATTTCAGAGTTTTGAAAGACTCAATTCCAAACACAGTAATTTGGAAGTTGGCATTTTAGCAGGGGGGAAAAAATGCTACAGAATGTCATATTAAAAATACGAACCACAAAAATCCCTTTTGTGGCAAACTGGGGCTTATTTATTATTTTGACAGCCTCTTTGCTCTTACAACAAACAATAACTAGGAATCCCTATCTGCAACATCGGTAAGTTTCACGAGCGATAAAGGATTCCTTTTTGATGCAGGCATTTAAAAATAGTTCAGTCGTCTTGCATTTTTATTTATTTATTTTTAACAAAAAAAAAAAATACGCATTAACATTTTGCAAAAATTGGCCTTTGTGTCTGAAGTGATGGATGCTTACAAAAGCCCCTCTTGTGCTGATAGTGAATTGTTAGAAATTACTGTCTTATAAAATACCCATATTGTTGTTTTGAAAGGATGGACGGAAAAACCCAAAGCATAAATATCTCTGCGTAATCTGAAAACAGAAGAGCAATCAGCTGAAGTGTTTTTGTATCCACTAGGATACAGACTTCAGTGAGTTTCCTACCAGAAATTATTTTCAGCGCGAGTCCAATAAAGTGATAACCCTTATCAAACCCTGGCTTTTGTCATCTGCTTGTTCAAGAATAAGAGAGATTCAGGAACGGAGTAAATTAAGAAGCTTAATCATTTCTGATGCAGTAGCTTAGGAAAATACTCGAGGTTTCCGCTGGGAATTCTCTCAACTCCAAAAAAAGAGAAAAAAAGAAAGAGGCACAGAGGCTGATAAGATAATCCATAAAGCAGGAAAATCAGGTCTCACTTCAGTAACTCTGCCTGTCAAAAAACAAACAAAAAAACCCTCAATCTCTACGAATTAGGATGTCTTGAATTCTCCTTAGATGTTCACAGTAAGAGAATTCTGATGGCGTTTGCTCCTAAGATACACCTGCAATTTGATGCAGTTTGAGTGCTGCGTCTTACGATGGTTATTTTTCAATTTCTGTACCAAGGTGAGGATGGAGAGAGAGGGAAGGAGGGAAGGCTCCCTCTCGTCTCTAAATATTTTTTTTTTAAAAAAAGTGGGGGGGAAGAAAGGAAACACATAATCAAAATAAGTCGAGGAAATTATGGGGAGGTTTGAGGGAGCAGGCGGAAAAATGTTCTCCAGCTGCTTCTCCAGCAGAGACAAAGGAGGGAGAAAGTGTAGCCACTTAATTAAGGACCCAGACAGGTTCTCAGGTGTTGAGAAGAGCCGCTAATAAGGAGGCATAAAAACTCAAGGAAAATAAAGTCGTGAACTGAGCTGCTGCTCTTTTCTATGATTTGACAAATGCGACCGGTCTTTGCATATCTTTGAAATTGTGCTTTACCTTGCCAAAGGGAACCTCGGTCTGCGCAAGGTGAAATATTTTCTCCTTTGTCATTTCCATCTTGCTATACCTGGAGAAGGAGGATCCGGTGAATGACACCCTGCCAGCCCCTCTAGAACATAGAAGAACAGAGTTGGAAGGGGCCTTGGAGGTCTTCTAGTCCAATCCCCTGCTCAGGCAGGAACCTCTCTACCATTTCAGACAAATGGCTGTCCAAGGTCTTCTTAAAAGCCTCCAGTGATGGAGCCCCCACAACTTCTGGAGGGAAGCAGTTCCATTGGTCGATTGCTCTCACTGTTAGGAAGTTTCTCCTTAGTTCCAGGTTGCTTCTCTCCTTGGTTAGTTTCCATCTGTTGCTTCTTCTCCTGCCTTCAGGTCGTTTGGAAAATAGCTTGACCCCTCTCATCTTTGTAGGAGTCCCTCAAATGTTGGAAGACTGCTGTCATGTTACTGCTAGTGATGGGCTTTGGCTCTCATAACAGAACCTTGAAGGTATAGTTATTTCGGCCTTTCTCCTCCTCCTTACGCTGCAGTGAATCAGGGAGATGTTTATCTGAGATGCTTCTGAATACCATCCTTAAACAAAATGTTTTTGCCTCCCTTTGTCTAAGTAACAGTTCTTGCATATTTCTGTCAAGGTCATTTTCTTCCCTCTCTACATATAGCTTGAATTCAGTCTCAATCTCATGATAATACTACTTGCTCAAACTCATGGGAGACCTTGTTTGTCTAGTTGACATGGCTCTGAAGCAGCTTCTTGGTCTTTGTGTGTGTGTGTGTGTGAGTGAGTGAGTGCATGTGTGTGCCTAAACAGTTGCATTGGCCATATAGATGTCCAAATCTATACTGACAGATGAATTATGAGATTCTACTGAGAGAAATACTGGTGGAAGTAAGTTGTAGGGGGGTTGGGACTCGCCTTGATTCAGCGTCTCATACTTGTTGAATATAGCTCCTTTTAGAAGAAATAAATAGCTTCTGAACTATTTTCTCCTAGTGTTTTAGGAGATCTAAATACCCTCCCTAAACTCTAATACCCTCCCTACGCATGCTGAGATTGGAAAATGCCATGTATGGGACCAAACATGGACCATTCCGCTCAGATCTTCAAACTGAGCTAAATCCCAACACTGTTGCTGTATTTCTTTTGTGGGCCACCCTATAGAATAGATAGAATAATAACAGAGTAGCAAGGGATCTTGGAGGTCTTCAAGCCCAACCCCCTGCTTAGGCAGGAAACCCTATACTGTTTCATATAAATGGTTATCCAATCTCTTCTTAAAAACTTCCAGTGTTGGAGCACTCACAACTTCTAGAGGCAAATTGTTCCACTAATTAATTGTTCTGACTATCAGGACATTTCTCCTTAGATCTAGGTTGCTTCTCTCCTTGGTTAGTTTCCACCCATTGCTTCTTGTCCTGCTCTCAGGTGCTTTGGAGAATAGATTGACACCCTCTTCTTTGTGGTAGCCCCTCAAATAGTGGAAGACTGCTATCATGTCACCCCTAGTCCTTCTTTTCACTAGACTAGACATATCCAATTCTTGCAACTGTTCTTAGTATGTCTCCAGACCCCTCCTAATCATCTTTGTTGCTCTTCTCTGCACTCTTTCTAGAGTATCCACATCTTTTTTTACACTGTGGTGACCAAAACTGGATGCAGGATTCCAAGTGATGTTATGTATCTAAGACATGCTCACGTCCCACAAGAAAAGGGTTTAATGTAGGCAAGATTTGATATCCTACTTCCGAAACGGTGGAGGTAATTCAAGAACGTTCCTTTTCAGGAATGCTCTTGCATTTGCTCAGATACTAAAATTAATACATAGGTTCTCCTGCTCTGCTTTCTAAACCACATCTGCTGTTTAGGATTGGTCACTCCCTTCATTAGCAGATGCTTGGACAGAAGAAAGAACATTTAAATTGAGAGAAGAGCCCACTGCAGAAAGTTTCAAAAGGTAAGCATCAGTGCATGATTTCGAGAAAAATAAGTCTCCCATGAGTCAGCAACAGGAAACGACGGGACAAGGAGCTTTGGTGGAGCAGCGGACTAAAGCGCTGTTAAGTAGCACTTAAGTAGCACTTAGCTGCCAGCTGCCTGAAAATACTGCAAGTTCGAATCTCACCAGGCTCAAGGTTGACTCAGCCTTCCATCCTTTCTAAGGTGGGTAAAATGAGGACCCGGTTTGTGGGGGCAATAAGCTGACTTTGTATAAATATACAAAAGTATGAAGGCTATTGCTTAACGCATTGTAAGCCGCCCTGAGTCTCCGGAGAAAGGCGGCATATAAATTGAACCAATAGATAAATAAATAAATAAATAAAAATAAGTCTCCCATGAGTCAGCGACAGGAAACGATGGGACAATACCCTTCTTGAATTTCCTTGCTGTCCCAAGTGCAACAAAGTGCTGTCTCAAGTGCTGGAGCCTAAAACAAGAACAATTATAGGAATTGGGTATGTCTAATCTAATGAAAAGAAGGACTAGGGGGAGACAGGATAGCAGACTTCCAATATTTGAGGGGCTGTCAAAAAGAAGAGGATTCTTCTCCAAAGCACCAGAAGGCAAGAGAAGAAACCATGGATGGAAACTCATCAAGGAGAGAAGCAACCTGGAATTAAGGAGAAACTTCCTAACAGCGAGAACAATTAAGTAGTGGAACAGAAGTTGCCTCCAAAAGTTGTAGGTGCCCCATCACCGGAGGCTTTCAAAAAAAAAAAAAGACTGGATAACTACCGTATTTCTCAGACTATAATGCGCACCAGTGTATAAGAAGCACCAAGATTTCAAAGAGGAAAACAAGGGGGGAAAAAAATTTTTTTTTGGTCTCCCTGCATCTGGTTTTTTTCCCTCTGGCCCCCAGGCCTCACAAACCCTCCGCACGTCCTATTTTTGCCAAAATATTTTTGAGAAAAATGGGCCCATTTTTGGCCTCCCCAGGACCCCAGGAGCACTTTGCAGGCGTCCCAGCAGGGAGTGGAGGTTTCGGGAGGCCAAAAACAGGGCCGTAGTCGGTCTATAAGACGCACAGGCATTTCCATCCAGGTTTTTTTGGGCGGGGGTGGAAGTGCATCTTATAATAAAAATATGGTATTTGTCTGAAATGGTATACATTTTCCGGCTTGAGCAGGGGGCTGGACTAGAAGACCTCCAAGGTCCCTTCCAACTCTATTATTCTTTTTATTTTTTAAAAAGTTTTTTATTTTATTTCCCATAAACATATTGTAAATGTACAATCTCTTATCCATTGTTAATCGTACCTATATTCAACTCTACGGTTCCATGTTCTACCTTAAGAGGGATTCCTTCTCACCGAGATCCGCCTTCCATTCTTGCCATCCAGTTGCTTCCGGGGTGCTGTGCCAGACCGTCTTGTCTTTGCAAGCAATGCCCGGGCTCTGCAGAATGTCACCCCGCAAATGGCGCATTGCTTCAGTGATGCCTCTCAACCGAAGGACACAGAACTCAGGAAGCCAGATAAGGACTTGATGGCTCACCTGAAAAATGAGCCAAGCTAGAGAAAACTCCTGACTCAAACACACCGCTTTTTCCCTTATGCAGCCACAACGGATCCCACTGGGGAAGATATTTCAGAGGTTTTTTTTTTTAAAAAAAACCAGGGGTCAGGAAATTGTTCCCTTCAACACAAGACCAGGGGCTTCGGGTGGAAATGGGAACAGTCCTTATAAACCTTGTTTTTTAAAAAACAAAATAAAATAAAATAAGACCCAACAAATATCAAGCAGTAAGCATAAAGTTCCAACTGAAAGATTAGGGTCTTAATGAAGCATGGCATAATAGCCTCAGCCTGAAGGCATGCAGCTAAATTTAATTTCTGGGGGGGCGGGGGGGTGATTTTAAAGGACAAATGAAATAAAATAGAAACAACAATACGGTAGTGAAGACTCGTTTCTTTTCTCCCCCCCCCCTTTTTCCTTTATTTTTTCTCACCAGCTTCTATTTCTCTCTTTCTCTAACACATACACCCCATGATGCACATATACGATTTTTGACCGTGACTACTTCTGGGTAAAAATAAATAAATAGATCTCCTTTCCTGCAGATTTCTCTAGCGCCTAGTAAAAACAAAAAAAAGAGAGAGAGAGAGAGTCAAAAATAGTATTTCAGACACACAAACAGACTGCTTAAGGTGCCAAGCGTTATTTTTGGCTCTGGAAAGCCATTTCTCCCGGAATAAATGGTGAAGTGAGGTGAGGCAAAAGCTAGAAAGAAAGAGTTGCGAAAAGAAGCAAGAGATGATGATTCGATGTCAACCAGATCCTGGTTTAAGAATAATAGAAAGGAAAAGAAAATGAGACATTTTCACTTTGTCCTGAATAATAGTGGTTCCACCTCCTGCATCTTAATCATAATCATAAGTTTATTTGTCAAGCATATATAAGATAACAGGTAAAAGTATAAACATAATTTGAATACATGGAAAGAGTCAGTAAAAAGGAATATTAGGACAGGGACGGTAGGCACGCTGGTGCTCTTATGCACGCCCCCTAACTCAACTCTCTGGTGCCATTATTTGGTCTCACCAGCTAAATCTTTGGCTGGGTGCTGTAGAAAGTTAGCACCCACTCACCCTCTCCTAGAAGAATGAAATATTTTGAGGAGTTTTTTGTTTTTTTAAAAAAAGGGCAAGATAAAATATTTCCTCTAAAAGAGAAATAAAAAATCTTAAGGGAGACAGAAACTCAGAGCCCCAGCTCCCTGCACCCAAGCAGATTCTGAGCCGGGGCAGCTTCCAGAAATGCAGATTTGGTAATCCATTACTCCCTGCAGCAAAGTCTGAACAAAGGCAAATGGGATTAGATCAGAGGTGGGTTTCAGCAGGTTCTGACCAGTTCTGGAGAACCGGTAGCGGAAATTTTGAGCAGTTTGGAGAACCGGTAGTAAAAATTCTGACTGGCCCCACCCCCATCTATTCTCTGCCTCCCGAGTCCCAGCTGATCAGGACGGAATGGGGATTTTGCAGTAACCTTCCCCTGGATTGGGGTGGGAATGGAGAACAGTATCCTTCCCCTGCCATGCCCACCAAGCCATGCCACGCCCACCAAGCCACGCCTACAGAACCAGTAGTAAAAAATGTTGAAACCCACCACTGGATTAGCTGTCACTCAAGATCCAAACCAGGACAAAGCCATTAAGCCATAACAGGAATTGGCCAACACCCTTTCAAAACACAAGCCTCTTCATTGCATCATCTCAGCAGTCCAAGGTTCAACCAAACCTGGGAGCTCAGACAACCTATAGAGCCAGCTATGACCCCTACATAACCCCTAAAACAGCCAATAGAATACATGTTCTTGCACAGGAACAGGCAGCTCAAGTGCAAAGCCCAAGAGAAGGTGTAAAACCCTTCCCCCCACTCTCAACTCCGTGTGGTCAGCTGCCCAGAATCATACGTGCTCGGTGATTCTGCTTCATCAATTCCAATCAGCCTCCATTTTGTCCCCAGTGCCTTTCTCCCGGCTTGGAACTGAACCAGATGGCTATTTCTTCCAACTGTGCAAATAACTAGGAGTGAGGCTTATGTGCTGTGAGGATACCGTGACCTCCAGTCAACTTGGAGAAAGAGGAAGTTCATGCTAACCCCAAATTATTTTGCTTCCTTCTGATTGGTCCCAGTAAAGGTCTAGAGTCATAAAGGAAGAACACCAAATATCTAAATGCCAGAATGCTTGGAGGTGCTAAGCTAAGTGTCACCCAAGCGCTCCGGGGTATATTGAAATATGAGTATCTCCTACATCTGAAGGTCCCCATTTATCATCTTGCTGAAAAGAATTTAATGGAAGCCCCAACTGGGCTGTTACTCCTCAGCTGAGCTTATGAGCTTCCTGCTATCTTTGTCAGCAAATAATTCTGAATAATCAAGTTTATTGCCAACGTGTCATGATTTTGTGTGATAATTTGCAATTTTCTTTCTTTCTTTTTTTTAAAGGCAAATGAACTGCGAAAGAAACTTGCTGGCTGGAGTTTCTTAACCTGTTTTAAGTGTCCGTGCTAACCCCCAGTCACTTGTATGCCTTATATTCTCGTGAGTTTTTGTCACACTAATATTGTACAAGGCACGGAATATGTTGTGTGAGCCTGTCACAGCTTTGAAGGCAGCTAGGAGGTATTCTGGTTAGGATGAGATTTAGTGAGTATTTGTAAGGGAGAGGGAACATTTGCCCAAACGTTGGAGAATATGCACAAAATTTATACCTTTTGATAGAATCCTCCAGTTGGAAGTGACCATTTCATCTGCTAACTCTAATTCACATTCAGTGCAGAAAGTCCAAATTAAATCATCCAGGGCAAGTGATAGCTAATGATCATTGTAATCAGGGACTGTATAAAACAATACACATATAAATTAAATACAGCAAAGAGAGAAGAGAAAACAAAAGCCACGTCCCAAAGGTGCTTTTTCAAAAGGCGACTGGGCTTCGTTTGTTGCTTGAAGACGTTTCGCTTCCCATCCAAGAAGCTTCTTCAGTTCTGAAGAAGTGAGCTCAGAACTGAAGAAGCCCCCTGGATGAGAAGCGAAACGTCTTCAAGGAAAATCCCCGTTGTCTTTTGAAAAAGCACTTTTGGGACAACGATAACCTGGGTTACCAAAAATCTCCATAGACAAACAAAGCCGTGAGGTAAGTGAACCAGATATGAGGATGTCAGGTGCAAAAGACAGTTGTGTGGAGTCAGTCATAGCAGGCACAATATGGCTACGTTGTTGGTGATGACACTTCATTTCTCTCTTTTTTTCTTTTTCTTTTCCTGGTAGGGTCTCTCTTTAATAAGCTGTTCTGTCCCCGTCCTCCACACGCACAAACCCACACAGACAGTAAAGGGTTAAATAATTGGCACACACAAATGGTCCGTTATCAGAGGCTTGCCAGTTCTACGGGAACTGGCTGCCAAGTTCTTTACTATAACAAGAAGGGGGGTGTTCCTCCACCAGATAACAAATGCAATACACACCATCTGGGAAAAAACAGTCCAATTCACTATCCTTCAGCAGACTGAGGCTTTGCACCAAAGGAACTTGCAAGAATTAACTTTGTCCGTCACAGAATCTAAACGGCCACCCCCCTCCTTTATATAGCCTGTGGGGTGTGGTCCAGTGACTCAGCTTAATCCCTGGCACGCCTCCTCCTCTGCTGTGATCGTTTAGCACGCCGACACTGACGTGGGTCCAGCCACAACTTGTCTCCCTCATCACTCTCTGACCGATCGGAGACACCTGGCTCCTGGCCAATCTCCTCTCCTTCGGCCGACACCTGAGGAATTGTCAGAGAGGAGGGGCCGGGGGAGGGAGGCCTGGCCGGCTCCTCTCCTTCATGTTCGGAGCCTTCTTCCTCCGATACGATGGGCTTGGGGGTCGGAGCCACAACATAAGCTTCCACACGTTGCTTCTTGTCCTGCCCTCAAGTCCTTTGGAGAATAAGTCAACCCCCTCATCTCTGTGATTGTCCCTCAAGTATTGAGCCTCGATGGCGCAGTGGTTAGAGTGCAGTACTGCAGGCTACTTCTTGCTGCCTGCTGGCTGCCTGCAATTTGGCAGTTCAAGTCCCACCAGGCTCAAGGTTGACTCAGCCTCCCGTCCTTCCAAGGTGAGTAAAATGAGGACCCAGATTGTTGGGGGGGGGGGCAAGAGACTGACTCTGTAAACTACTTAGAGAGGGCTGGAAAGCACTGTGAAGCGGTATGTAAATCTAAGTGCTATTACTATTGCTATTGAAAGACTGCTATCATGTCTCCCCTAGTCCTTCTCTTTGTTAGAGTAGACAATCCTCTTTCCTTCAACCATTCATCATATGGTTTAGGCTCCAGATTACCATCGTTGTAGCTTTTCTCTGCTCTCTTTCTAGGACCTTAACATTTTTTTGGTATCATGGTGAGCCAAACTGGACACAGTATGGCCAATGTGGTCTCAACAGTGCTGTGTAAAGCAATACTATCACTTCATGTTATCTTGAAACTAACCTTCTGTTGATCCAATGCAGCTACCATGTCATCTCAAATCCTTCCCTTTGTTAAACTAGGCATATAGACTAGACTCAGCTAGAATATAGAAAAAAAATAGAATGTAAAAGAATACAGAATACAAAATATAGAATATAGTAGAGTAGTGTAGAGAATAGAATAGAATAGGGAAATGAAGAATAGAATAGAATAGAATAGAATAGAATAGAATAGAATAGAATAGAATAGAATAGAATAGAATAGAATAGAATAGAATAATAAAAGTATTCTATTTGTTCTTGTTTTCAAGAGCAACTCAAACTTCACACGAAGTCCATTTCTCATTTAGTTCTTCCTGTCTTACTGTTTACATCAAAGCACCTCCTATAGACAAAGTCCTTAAAAGAAACTAAAGCCACTTTCCTTTCCTTCAGGTCCCTAAAAACCTCAGTTAAAACTTCTTTAAAAAAAATAATAACGAGTCACATTTCAAGCAAAGACAGTCTACGAGCCTTAGAGATTTTCTCATCACTACTTAGACGGCTGTTTTTGAAAAATAACCCTGGGGATACTTAATTAATTGTTCCGTCTTCCTTACTACCAAGGTAGATGAATATCTGTGCTGCTCCTAAATCAATGAATTCGGGAGACTTCTACGGATTAGCACATCTGTGCTTTAGAAGGGGGAAAAAATCATTCCCCTGAGGGATGTTGCAGGGATCAATTCATAAGCAAAGAAAAACATGCCTTCCTCAGCAAGGAGAAAGCTCTGTAATTTTATGCTTACTCCAGTGATTAACAGTGTGCTTCTACCAGGGAAGTATTTCCAAAGAGGTGTCCATCATAAGAGTTTGGCTTAATAGTTGACCCACTTCAAACTTTGAAAAAAAAACCCAGGCCACATAAAATCTCTGTTTCAAGGCCAACGAGTCAGTGTTGTCTGAATATGTTTTTTTCCCCACAGTCATGTGACCCACTTGATGTCACGGACCGCTGTTACCTCCCCACCAAAGTGGTACCTATTTATCTACTCACATTTGCATGCTTTTGAACTGCTTTCGAACTGATATGAGCCGCAGTGGCACAGTATATATATATAACAGTAACAGAGTTGGAAAGGACCTTGGAAGTCATCTAGTCCAACCCCCTGCTCACTTAGGAGACCTATACTAGGGATTCAAACCACTGAACTGCCAACCTTTCTGATTGACAAGCTCAGCGTCTTAGCCACTGAGCCACCTAGGTAGTGGTTAGAGTGCAGTACTGCAGGCTACCTCTGCTGATCACCGGCTGACAGAAGTTTGGCACTTCAAATCTCACCAGGCTCAAGGTTGACTCTGCCTTCCATCCTTCCAAGGTCAGCAAAATGAAGACCCAGATTGTTGGGGGCAAGATGCTGACTCTGTAAACTGCTTAGAGAGGACTGTAAAGAACTGTAAAGCAGTATATAAGTCTAAGTGCTATTGCTATTGCTAGGTTGGCAGAAAGTGAGGCATGGACGGGAGCTTACCCCATCTTGCTGTTCTTGGGTCTCGAACCTGGGCTGTCGACTATCCAGCCGACAAGCCCAGCATCT
Organism: Ptyas mucosa; assembly: GCA_012654045.1. NCBI lineage: Eukaryota > Metazoa > Chordata > Lepidosauria > Squamata > Colubridae > Ptyas > Ptyas mucosa. The sequence goes on along the minus strand of WNWU01000062.1, from coordinate 5,601,629 downwards.
TAACCACTGAGCCACTGTACTGGACTCAGAGGGCCTTGTAATTCATTTTAGAGCTTTTCAAGATGAAAGGAGTTACAATGAACAACAGAGGGCAGAATTATTTTCCAGTGTTACAATAGGATCAGAGGCCAATTGTGGTTGTTCGAACGGTTTCTTTATACAATGCAGTAGTTTCCAAAGAAGAACCCTGCCCTATGTTAGAACCCCAATAGCAGAACTCACCCTCGAAGGAAAGATTCTTAATGAATCCCATTAAATAAGTTTATTGTCAGGAAGGTAAGGATTAATATGCAAAACCTAGAAAGTGGATAATTCCAGGGGTGGGATTCAGCCGGTTCGGACCAGTTCAGGAGAACCGGGTGCTAATTTTAATCTGGTTCACTGAACTGGTTGTTCCAAGGACTGGATGACCCCTCCCACCCTGCCCCTCCCCTTCCAGGAGTCTCCATGCCTGTTTTGGATGCCAGATAAGAGCAGGATGTGCACGGAGGCTCTGGGAGAGCGAAAAACAGGCCTACCGGAAATACTGGAAGTCCGGAAATGGGTCTGTTTCCGGCCACCGGAGGGCCTCCAGAGCCCAGGGGAGTCTGTTTTTGGCTTCCTAGAGGTTCCAGGAAAGCCTCTGGAGCCTGGGGAGGGCGAAAAACAGGCCTACCAAAAGTACCGGAAGCCTGGAAATGGGCCCATTTCTGGCCTCCAGAGGACCTCTGGAGCCAGGGGAGGCCATTTTCACCCTCCTGGAGGCTCCAGAAAAGCCTCTGGAGCCTGGGGAGGGCGAAAACGCCCCCTCCCCATGGTGCAGGAGGCCTAGTAGGCCACGCCACAATGGCCACGCCCACTCAGCAACCGGCAGCGAACCGGTTGCTGAAATTTTTCGATCCCACACCTGGATAATTCAATATAGTGGTGCTTATTCTTAGTGAATTAACCAAGGAAGGGTCTCTGAAAGGGGTCTTTGAACTTCTTCTTCCCACAAAGCAAGACTAAAAGCATGCCTTTTTCCCAGATGTCCCTGGGACTGAAATGTGTATGCAGGTAGTCCTTGACTTTGTAGGCCACAATTGAGGCCAACATTTCTGTTGTTAAGTGAGGCATTTGTTAAGTGAGCCGAGGTGGCACAGTGGTTAGAGTGCAGTACGGCAGCTACTTTTTTTTAAAATTTGATTTATATGCCGCCCTTCTCCAGAGACTCAGGGCAGCTTACAATGTGTTAAGCAATAGCCTTCATACTTTTGTGTATTTATACAAAGTCAGCTTATTGCCCCCACAAACTGGGTCCTCATTTAACCTACCTTAGAAAGGATGGAAGGCTGAGTCAACCTTGAGCCTGGTGAGATTCAAACTTACAGTAATTGCAGACAGCTGGTTTTAATCACTATGCTTTTAGTCCACTGAGCTAAACCAGGCTCCTGGTTTACTTCAGCTGACTGCTAGTTCAGCAGATCAGCGGATCAAATCTCACCGGCTCAAGGTTGACTCAGCCGTCCATCCTTCCAAGGTGGGTAAAATGAGGACCCAGATTGTTGGGGGGCAATATGCTATTTAGTATACTGTCTTTGGTGTAAGCTGCCCAGAGTCCTCGGAGAGTGGGCGGCATAGAAATATGACTAATAAAATAAATAAATAAAATAAGTGAGTCTTGCCCCCATTTTACAATCTTTCTTGCCCCAGTTGTTAAGTTAATAACAGGGTCATTGAGCAAATCTGGCTTTCCCCCTTGACTTTGCTTTCCAAAAGGTTGCAAAAGGTAAAATTACATGACAGCAATGGTCATAAGTGTGAACCAGTGGCCAAGTGTCTGAATTTTGATCACGTGATCATGGAGATGGCACAAAGGTTGTAACTGTGAAAAATGGTCGTAAGTCACTTTTTTCACTCAATGAACCGTTGCAAGTTGAGGACTACCAGTATTTATTCCAACGTCAGGCAACTTAGAACCAATAAAACAATATAAAACTAATAATACCTGTGTTTTCCCGAAAATAAGACCCTGTCTTATATTTTTTTGAACCCCAAAATAAGCACTTGGCCTTATTTTCAGGGAGGTCTTACTATTTTGGGGCGTGTGGAGCAAGATGGGGCTCCTCTTGCCGTCTTACCTGATTTCCAGCTCTGTGTTTAGATATTTTCAGGGAGGGCTTACTTTCAGGAGGAAATTTTAGCACATGCGCTCAAAAGCCCGATTGAGCTTATTATCAGGGGAGGTCTTATTTTTGGAGAAACAGGATAGATGAAAACAGAATAGCCACATTTCCCTGACGCATCAATGAAACAATTCTTTTTTATTTTATTTTGATTCTTTTACCGTCAGCCTTCTCCAGAATGCTTCTTGGTGAGGTGACTCCCTCCATAAAATTCCACCAACGGTAAAAGAAGATGCAAACATTTAACATGATTTAGCAGGAAAATTCTGCCTTTTGCAGCTACATTTCATATCTTTGCATTTAAAGGATAGCTCACCTCCCTGGTTCCATGCAGCTAAAATAGCTCTAGGTTTTAAACAATTGCTATCGTGTCTAGTCGGTTAATTTAACTTATCTGGCCAGTTAATTTATAGAGTTTCTTCTCCTCTAAGAGGCATTGTAGTAAGATAAGATCTCATTATCCTCTTAAAGATCAGTTATAGGAAGGCTTTGTGACCAGCTAAGTTCACAGAAACAGCTAAGTAACCCCTATAAAATACATTGTTGGATTTATTCTGATTCGGAAAGGAAGTCTTTAAATATCATCACCCATAAAATCCTTTAAATAGTATTACATTCACAATTCCAGCCCAAAGCTCTGCTTACTTATCTTTGGTCCACAGAATTGTTGCAAAAATGAAGCCGGAGTGATGTGAATCTAGCATGATCCAGAGGTCCAAACCTTTCCCTCATTTCAAGCAGCTGTTTTTACATTGTTGTGACCTAGGCTTACTGAATCATTACAAGATACAATTAGTCCCAAACAAACCTATTTTATTCTAACAGCCGAGAATTACGTTCATTCCCAGCTGAGTCCCAATTAGTTGCAAAACAAGTCCTTCGGAAGAAGTCCTTCAGGATAATCACCAACCTTGATCTTCTTTGACAGTCTACAAGGCCTTACTTGGCAAAGTCCCACGGAGTTCAGAAACAAACAAGAGATGCCAACTGGAAACAGAGTTAGCAATGTTGCTTTCCTGCAAAAACGCCCAAGTGCCTCTGTTTCTCTTTTAAGCCTTATGGGAGGAGCCAATCATCTCCTGGCCTTACTCCCGAGTTGTCCCTTTTGCTTTAACTGCTCTTGCCTTCTGGCAGCTCTGTGCATGCGTGCACTAGGATCAGGCTCCTCCTGTTCCTCTGCCTCTCTGCTGTCCAACTCTGGGGGTTCCGCAGTCCGCACATCACTCCCAGATGGCCCTGGCCCCATCTCTGCCTCCGAGCCAGAGCTCTTTACTTTCTAGCATTCTTTTCCTGTTTACAGTGGATTAAATTTCTCAAACCAAGCCTCGGAATCCTTTGTGTTCGATTTATAGGGTTAGTCCTGATTGCCTAACTTTGGGAAAGGGTCATTTACGAAAGTCTGCCTGACTTGGGAATCTCTGCACAACCCCCACAGAATCTGGCCAAAAGTGAAATATTTCATTTCCTGGGAGGCAGCTACAGGAGGAAAACTCACCAAGCAGAGATCAGCTGGGCTGCGGGGGACGCGGTCGAGGCAAGCGAGGGAACCAGAGAGCAGCAGCAGCTGTGCCACAAGTCAAGGTGGGTGGGGTGAGATAAGGAGTGAGGGGGCGGGGCCAGCCAGTAATTCAACAACCGGTTCGGCCGAAGTGGTGCGAACCGGTTGAATCCCAGCACTGCCCAAAAATGCTTTTTCAGGAGGCAACTGGACCTTTCTTGTTTTTTTTTCTTCGAAGACATTTTGCTTCTCATCCGATTCCTTGCAGAACATAAATCCTTCCACCATCCAGTCAGAGATGAAGAAGCTTCTTGGATGAGTAGCGAAACGTCTTCAAAGAAAAAACAAAACAAAACAAGAAAAATCCAGTTGCCTCTTGAAATAATAATAATTAAAAAAACCTACCTTTGGGATAACCATGACCTGACTGACTGAGAATCTCCATCGCCTCATTTCCTCTGTGTTAACATGGTGTTAAAACGTGTTAGGCTCTTGCACTGGTTTGTAGTTATTAAACTACTTATCCTCCTAAGGATATTAATTATCTGGTGAGGAAAAGTGACACGTTTCTCCGAGAAGGAAGCCCTTAAGTTATTTGAGTTTTTTTTCCTTTCTTTCTTCCATCCCACTTATTCCAGTTAAATAGATCTTGTCCAAGAACAAGAGACACAGAGAGGTCTAAATGCAAATTAACATTACTGTTTAAATATCACAGGCCATTTTCTCAGAGCCCAGTTACAATAACTAGTAATTATAAAAATTGCTTGCCTTGGGCTTCTAGCTAAGCCACCGCTAAACTTGTTCTTTTATTAGATCTGTCAGGCTGAGTTAATTATCTTTATGATAATAGATGTGCTTTACCTCAAACAAAACAAATATCTTTGTAATTAGGAGCGGGGTTCTTGTTTTTTTGTGGTTTTTTTTTGATAGAAATTTATTTACAAAGATGGATTTGTTTCTTGCTATTTTTAAGGATTGTTTTTGTTTGTTTGTTTGTTTGTTTGTTTCGTAAAGAATTCTATTTTACCACCACTTGAAGGTTAAATAAAAAAAAACCCATTAACTTAACTCATTGTTTCTACATATAAAGGACATATCTCTTCCAGCCAGCCGGAAATCAATTCAGTTTTGTCTGTGTTAGATCAGGTAAACTGGATAGAAGTCCAACATTTGATTTTATTCCAAGAACCTTAGAGTGAACTATCATTTTAATCTGTGCAGGTAGTTCTAGGTTTACGACATTTCGCTTAGTGACTGTTCAAATTTACGATGGCAGGCTGTTTTCCATACTTATGACCGTTGCAGCATCCCTGTGGTCATGATATTCAAATTCAGACGCTCAGCACCAGACTCATATTTATGACGGGATCCCGTGATTCCCCTTTTGTGACCTTCTGACAAGCAAAGTCAATGGGGAAACCAGACTAAACTGGAATGATTCACTAAACAACCATGTCAAGAAAAGTCATAAAATGGGGCAAAACTCACCTAGCTGATGTCTTACTTAACGGCATAAATTTTGGGCTCAGCTGAGGTCATAAATCAAAGGACTACCAGTACATTAACTGAGTCTAGTGGAGCACCGTGGTTGACAATATGGATCTCAGCCAAATGTTTTCTTTCGGATTTTGGGGATGTCAGTTTTAAAGCTTTCCAAAAATCTCCCAGGTACTTTACAGATAGAAAGCCATATTTTCTATCCATACTTCTAAAAAAGAAAGGAAGAAAGGAAGGAAGGGAGGGAGGGAGGGAGGGAGGGAGGGAGGAAGGAAGGAAGGAAGGAAGGAACAAAAGAATGAATGAACAAAACAAAAGAAAGAAAGAAAGAAAGGAAAGAAAGAAAGGAAAGAAAGGAAAGAAAGGAAAGGGAAAAAAGAATGAATTAAAAAAGAAAGGAAAGAAAGAAAAAGGAAGAAAGGAAAGGGAAAGAAAGGAAAGGAAAGAAAGAAGGAATAAATGAAAGGAAGGAAAGAAGGGAAAGAAAAGAAAGAAAGAAAGAAAGGAAAGAAAGAACAAAAGAAAGAAAGAAGAAAGAAAGAAACTCTCTTTATTATTTCCCTTTGATATTTCCCTAACCTTTCCAGCACGTTAAGGTACATATTTTAAATATGCATGGGCTGTAGCATCGCTGTAGGAAATTCTCCTTGTTTGCAAGAAAAGCTATTCTCTTTTATGATATGTTGATCAAGCACAGAAGAACCATTAATGGAACCCGTTGTCGTGGCCCCATCGGAGCCCTGTTCAGAGGAGGAGGAGGAGGAGGAAGAAGAGTTGGAACTGGGACTGTCCATCTCCCTTGGCATGTTTGGAGAGGCCGGGGGCTGAGGACGATGCTGTCCTGGGCCCTTCAGGCATTGGGGGAGGTGGTCAACCAGATGGAGAGCTGCCTGCCCTCACAGACACAAGGGAGGAGTAGCTGCTGACCAGCAGTGGTGCTGATAGGCAGCAGATCCCTCCCTGAGGAGGAACAGCTGCCTCCTCCTCTGGATCCAAGGGCATGGAGAGCAGAGCATAGACAAGCCCAGAGAAGAGCTGTGAGGTTACTCAGGAGGAGGTCATCCCATCGCTCCTCCCAAGGAACACCTTAACAGTATAAAGAGTTGGAAGGGACCTTGGAGGTTTTCTAGTCCAACTCCTTGCTCAAGCAGAAGAACCTATACCACTTCAGATAAATGACTGTCCAATCTCTTCGTTAAAATCTCCAGTGATGGAGCATCTACAACTTCTGGAGGCAACTTCTGTTCCAGTGGTTAATTGTCCCCACTGTTAGGAAGTTTCTCCTTACTTCTAGGTTGCTTCCCTCCTCGATGAGTTTCCACCCATTGCTTCTTCTCCTGCCTTCAGGTACTTTGGAGAATCACTGGACCCCCTCTCCTTTGGGGCAGCCTCTCGAATATGGGAAGGCTGCTCTCATGTCACCCCTAGTCCTTCTTTTCATTCAACTAGACATGCCCAGTTCCTGAAACTGTTCTTCCTGTCTTTGAACTTCCCCCCGGAGTAGGCTGACTGGAAGAGAAGCCATGGGTAGTTAGTCTTGGCCAGGAACGATGGTTTTGGATTACACTCCCCTGGCTTTGAATCTTGCTTCAAGGGCTGTCGTCGATTTTTCCCTAGCTGTTGTGGACTTGGCCTCCAGAAACTGCCTTCTACTTTCTCATTGTGAGGATTGCCATTTGTCTTATGCCTTGTGGACTTTCCTGGCAAATATATGGACTGTTGTTGGGGCACTGAGGGTGGCTCCCTTCAGGGTAGTGTGGTGTGTAGACTTCCCGGATGGCCAATAAATATTGAACCGTTCTTGAGGACAATAAAGGGGTCTCTAAAGGCCTGCCTTGCCTTGCCTTGCCTTGACTACCTTAGTCATAACACCCGTGAAATTGTCTTATTCAAAAGCCCAGAAAGAACGTCTCCTAATGATGGAACTTCAGAATACCCAACTAGTGTTACGTTGTCATGATTACTCAAGGAACTTGGTTCTGGATAATCACCAGCATGGCACAAACATAATGACCTTCACAGTTATTTATGTCCAGCTTTGGGCGTAGTGAGATCTACAGCTTCTGGGCCGTGGTTTACACCTTTTGATAAATCTATCCTCCATTAAAATGTCAAACACTATGTTAAAAAAATAACACCACCTATGTGTCAGGTGCTAACGGTATATTTTTCCGCTGCACAACATCTCTCTGAAGCTGAATATCAGGTTCCAGGCAAATAAGAACAGAGGACACAAGCAAACTAGGTTTGTTGTTGCCTTTTCCTTTTATTTCTGGCACTCACTGACATCCAATAAGGAATTATTGTTAGGGCTATCGGCCCGTGCATCCCACCACTTTTTACATGTTATTCCCCTTATTAACCCCGCCCAATCACACGTGTTGTATCCTCCCCCTCCCTCTAACCCGGAAATGTTGCTCTGTGTAATGCCGACTCTCAGGAAAGCCACCCACTGCTCCACTCCGCGGACCTGGCAGGAGAGCAGCTGCCCCTCAGCCTTGGTAGGAGAGCAGTGGTGGGTTCCTTCCAGTTCGACCCAGTTCGGCCGAGCCGGTAGCGGTGATGATATGATGTCATTGAATCGATTCTCTTTGTTCGGGAGCTGGGTCCTCCCGCCCTCCTGCCCCTCCCCCATGTTATTCTTACCTTTTATTTGGCCCCACCCCCAATCTATTGCTGCCTCCGAGTCCCAGCTGATCGGCTAGAAGGAAAAAAACTGTTTAAACTCTTGCTGCGGGGCTTCACAGGGCCGCCCTACAGCTGATCAGTGTTAAAAGGCAGTGTGGTGGTAGACTGGTGCCTCCAAAAACGAATGAGTAGACTCAGCTCAGGATTCAGCTCAGGTCTTGATATGTAAGAATTTGTATTAGTAAAGTAAAAATATTGTATTGTGGAACCTAAAATCTAAGAAAATCACAGTCCTAAAACACTTTTTTTTTAAATTTGATTTATATGCCGCCCTTCTCCGGAGACTCAGGGCGGCTTACAAGGTGTTAAGCAATAGCCTTCATTCCTTTGTATATTTATACAAAGTCAGCTTATTGCCCCCATAATCTGGGTCCTCATTTTACCCACCTTAGAAAGGATGGAAGGCTGAGTCAACCTTGAGCCTGGTGAGATTCGAACTTGCAGTAATTGCAGGTAGCTGGTGTTAATCACAATGCTTTTAGTCTGCTGAGCCACCAGGCCCTTGCCAGAATAAGACCGTATCAAACCGGTGAATCTCTACTAGGCTGGAAAACCTCTTATTTTTAAGCAGAGAAGAAATACCCAACATCAAAGCTTGTCTGACAGAAATCTAACATGTGAACTGGGAATTGCCATCTCACTGAACCATTGTTACCATAGGACTGGGAGACCCTTGGCTAACTGTTTTTTCAATTACCTGTGGCATCTACGTTTATACCTCTTTTTTTTAAAAAAATGATTTATATGCCGCTCTTCTCCAGAGACTCAGGGCGGCTTACAATGTGTTAAGCAATAGCCTTCATACTACACTCTTCTATGAAAAGGAAGAATAAGAGAAGAGATGGGTGCATGGAAACAGGAAGAAAGGAAGATTATAGAGAAAGAAGAGAAGGAGGGAGGATGATGGATGGATGAATGAAAGGAAGGAAGATTACAGAGAAAGAAGGGAGGGAGGGAGGGAGGGAG
>WNWU01000062.1:5569341-5579658 GCA_012654045.1 Ptyas mucosa | reverse complement strand
TTCCTTCCTTCCTTCCTTCCTTCCTTCCTTCTCCTTCCTTCCCCTTCCCCTTTCTTTCTTCTTCCTTTCTTCCCTCCCTCCTTCCTTCCTTCCCTCCTTCCTTCTTTCCTTCCTTCCTTCCTTCTCCTTCCTTCTCCTTCCTTCTCCTTTCCCTTCCTTCCTTCTTCCTTTCTTCTTTCCCTCCCTCCCTCCCCCTTCCTTCCTTCCTTCTTCTTCCTTCCTCTTTTCCTTCCTTCCTTCCGTCCTTCCTTCCTTCCTTTCTTCTTCCTTTCTTCCTTCCTTCCTTCCCTCCCTCCCTCCCACCTTTCTTCCTTCTCCTTTCTTCTCTTTTCCCTTCCTTCCTTCCTTCCCCTCCCTCCCTCCCTCCCTCCCTCCCTTCCCTGCTTATCATTTCTTTCATTTAAATAGACTTGACTGATCACTTGCATGGCCCTGGGCAGCTAATAATCATTAAACATAATCAGTAGTCGGCATTTTGCCCCCACAGTGTTTTACTGTCCTCTCTGAGCAGTTTACAGAGTCAGCCTCTTGCCCCCACAATCTGGGTCCTCATTTTACCCACCTCGAAAGGATGGAAGGCTGAGTCAACCTTGAGCCAGTCAGGATCGAACTGCTAGCAATGAGCAGAGTCAGGCAATACTGTCTTCTAACCACTGCGCCACCAGGGCTCTGAATGAATGAAGGTTGTTCCAGTCTGGCTGAAAACCTTAGAAACAGAGTCCAAGTGCATTTGACAAATCATTGTGGATAATTTCTCCCTGTTTTATCTCTGCAATTCACTGGAGCAATTAATTCTCCCCAAGGTTGGCATATCCTTTCTCATTAGAAATTCTGTTTGGGCCTTTTGGATATAGGTTGCTTATATGTCTTCTCTTTTTTTTGTTGTTGTTGTTGGAAAAAAGTTTTCTTGATAAGGGATTATGTGACTGGTAGCTTAGATAACACTAAGTGCTCAAGAGGAATCTGGCTTTCACTGCCAGTTCATAAAGCTGATTCTTTTCTTGATTTCTGTTGCTGCAGCCAAAATGTCAAGATAGGGATTTGTTTAAATAACAACTATTGGTTTTCCCAGATCTAGCAAATCCAATGTATTCTCGTTCTTTCTCCGCCTGTCTCTCTACATAAATATATAATATTGAGCGATGGGATTTTCTTTCCCCCTTTCCAAATATTCCTCCCTTGTTCTTTGGCATCCTGTCTCAACAGCCACGAGATCAACTCAATTCTCCTTGGAATGGGACAACTCGTTGTGAACAATTCACTGTGGGACAACTTGACATTGGTCAATTCAATAGCAATAGCATTAGCACTTAGACTTATATACCACTTCACAGTGCTTTTACAGCCCTCTCTAAGCAGTTTACAGAGTCAGCCTCTTGCCCCCAACAATCTGAGTCCTCATTTTACCCACCTCAGAAGAATGGAAGGCTGAGTTGACCTTGAAGCAGTCAGGATTGAACTGCTGGTAGTAGGCAGAGTTAGCCTGCAATACTGCATTCTAACCACAAGGAAGGAAGGAAGGAAGGAAGGAAGGAAGGAAGGAAGGAAGGAAGATTTGGTGCTCCATTTTAGAGCCAAGCTATGTATTATTATATAATCAAGGAAATTTAGATTGTATATCTTCATTACAAAAGAGATGCTGAGAAAAAAAATGCAGAGAAGAGCAACTAAGATGATTAAAGGCCTGGAGACTAAAACATATGAAGAATGTTTGCAGGAATTGGGTATGGCTAAGTCTAGAGAAAAGAAGGACTAAGGGGGACATGATAGCAGTCTTCCAATATCTCAGGGGTTGCCACAAAGAAGAGGGGGTCAACTTATTTTCCAAAGCACCAGAAGGTAAGACAAGAAGCAACGGATGGAAACTAATCAAGGAGAGAAGCAACCTGGAACTAAGGAGAAACTTCCTAACAGTGAGGACAATTAACTTGCTATCAGAAGTTGTGGGTGTTTCATCACTGGAGGTCTTTAAGAAGATACTGGATAGTCACTTAGACTTAGAATAACTTTATTGTCACTTTAAATGTACACTAATTGGCATATATTAGAATGAAATTCCGTTGCATACAGATCTCAAACAGTCGGAAATGGTATAAGGTTCTGATTGATATTCTGATTGATTGAATATGGGTTACTCCCAAGCAAATCTCATTATATTTTGTAAGTATTACTCCTTGGTAAGAGTGGGGAGGGGGCAGTACTCTTGCATTATTGTCTGTTTGCTCAAAACTAACATTTATTGAACTCAGTAGAAGTTAAATGTCAATCATAGGTGGACAGCAGTTTAGCCAATGTGTTCCGTGGGCTTTGTGAAGTTGGTAACACAACGCAAGATATCTCTGCCCCAGCTATCTTGAGCAGACCAATGATATAGCTTGAATCATAAACTTAGCGGCCTGACATTTCAAAATAAGAACATTATTGGGTTATAATGTTATTACAATATCCACGGGTTATCTACCATGGACATTGTAATATTCAAAGAGAGATTGCCTGTACAATAATGTTCTTTTTCTGCCCTTGAACACTAGAGTTCACTGGGACAACTCAAAGCAATAAAAATAAATGACATTATTTTCTCATGTATGCTTTATTATTTTTGTCTTGTATGTTGCTTTGAATACTTACAGGGAAAAAAAGGAGAAAAGGTAAAAGGAGAGGATAAGAAAAATAGGTAAATCTTCCTCACACACAAAACCCTCTACTTTTAAAACAAAAATCTGAAGTATTTTCTGGATGATTCCAAATGAATGACAAGCTTCACAGTTTCTGTTCTATTTCTCTTCGTTCCGAGGGAGTCAAGAAGGTTTGATTTGCCATCGAAAGAATAAATTAAATTTGCACTTGTGTTTCCTTTAGAATTAATTTTTCCAATATTATTTTTTTCATATCAGTTGGCATTCTACCATCTTTCTTACTCTGTTCCTGTAATGGTGTGTTTGGATGATCTTGGAAGACAGAAGGAATAAACACAGACTATTCTGTTGTTTGTCAGACTAAACAATGGTTAGGCAAGGCTCTACAGAAGAAGTTTGAAATTACAAGCATCTCAGGAGGAATTTTCCCTAGTTTCTTGGACGATAAAGGCAAGGAGAGATACTGTATGTTTTCAGATTTGCAAGGTTCTCTCAACGTAACCTTACAATAAAATTAGAGGTAGTATTTCTTGGAGTGCTTCTTGGCCACACTATCACCCAAGGATCTCAGAAGTTGCAGAAGAATCCTTATTATTATCCTTCCAGGTCCAGAAATATACTTGATGGTCTCTTCAAACTTCCATCAACTTGACCAGTAGCTCTGCTGATTGTCCAAAGGTGTCTCCTCTTTACTGGCACAAAAATTCAAAATCCAAGAAAACATTTCCTTGAATTATTTCAGGCACTTCGCCCTCCCCCCCCAACTTTCCTTATGATTAAACGAAAACATAATTGGATTGTCTGCAATCTTTCAAAATAATTTTTCCTCAGGTTTTATTGGAAAGATCATTTGCTCAGCCTTTGGATGCTTTCTTTCTCTTCTCGGAAATTTGTCAGCAAAGAGCAGAATTCGCAGTGTACCTCCATCATGTTCTTACGAAGGAAGCCACAAAACATTTTGGTTTGGTAATGAAGCTTGTATTTGAGGGCAGAATTGGCAAGGGTAGATGTCTCATTTTTCTCACATCACCAGTGATAAAGAGTGATACTTGTAGTTGTCCTCAGATGGTCCCTGTCCAAGTACAGATCATAATTTATCAGCAATCTCAATCATGTGGAAAACTTTCACAGATAGATGAGGACTATCGAAGATCACCTGCTAAACAGAAAGACAATGTCAACCAGGTAAGGCTAACACATCCATCTCCAAATTCCTTGAACATGTTGTCTACTTCTGAAAAATTGCAACAAAATAGACCTTGCTAGAACAATACTTGGAGACTGTGGTCCAAAGAGCTTTGGCCAACTTCGATTAGCATAGCCATGATTTCTTCCTGAATTGTGATACCTTGATAATGCTCACTCAGGCCCTAATCACCTTGGAATTGGATTACTGTAATTAGATCTACTGAGGGCTGTACTTGAAGATGTGTTGCTGTTGTTAGTTGCAAAGTCGTGTCCGACCCATTGCGACCCCATGGACAACGTTCCTCCAGGCCTTCCTGTCCTCTACCATCCTCTGGAGTCCATTTAGGCTCACACCGACTGCTTCAGTGACTCCATCCAGCCACCTTGTTCTCTGCCGTCCCCTTCTTCTTCTTTTGCCCTCCATCATTCCCAGCATTAGGTTCTTCTCCAGGGAGCCCTTCCTTCTCATTAGGTAGCCAAAGTATTTGAGTTTCCTCTTCAGGATCTGGCCTTCTAAAGAGCAGTCAGGGTTGATCTCCTCTAGGACTGACCGGTTTGATCACCTTGCAGTCCAAGGGACTCGCAGGAGTCTTCTCCAGCACCAGAGTTCAAAGGCCTCCTTGAAGATGTACTCATTGTAAAATACAGCACTGCTTGTTGATGAGTGTGAAAGCCAGGTCAACAGTGTCACAGAGAGAGCTGGGTTGACTGCTAATGTATTTCTGGGTTAATTCAGAACTCACAACCAGCTATAAATCTCTATGGGGCTTAGATTCTGATTCCGTATGGGTAAGTACTCTTTGCCCTCAATAGTCAAGTGGAGAGGACCTGTTGAAGATCCTAAGTCTGGGGGAACTTAAGGGAATGTGGGCTCAGAAGAAACCTTTGTGGGAACTCTAGCTGGAATGCCAGGATTGGGGTGTCTCAGTGGTGGAATTCAAATTTTTTTAGTACCGGTTCTGTGGGCATGGCTTGGTGGGCATGGTGTGGCTTGGTGGGCGTGGCTTGGTGGGCATGGCAGGGGAAAGATACTGCAAAATCCCCATTCCCTCCCCACTCCTGGGGGAAGGATACTGCAAAACCTCCATTCTCATCCCACTCTGGGCCAGTCCGGTGGTGGATTTCAAATTTTTTTACCACTGGTTCTGTGGGCGTGGCTTGGTGGGCATGGCATGGCTTGGTGGGTGTGGCTTGGTGGGCGTGGCAGGAGAGGATTCTGTAAAATCTCCATTCCCTCCCCAATCCAGTAGAAGATTACTGCAAAATCCCCATTTCCTCCCGATCAATTGGGACTCGGGAGGCAGAGAATAGATGGGGGTGGGGTCAGTCAGAATTTTTACCACCGGTTCTCTGCACTACTCAAAATTTCCACTACCGGTTCTCCAGAACTGATCAGAACTTGCTGAAACCTACCTCTGGGCCAGCCAGAGGTGGTATTTGCTGGTTCTCCAAACTACTCAAAATTTTTGCTACCGGTTCTCCGGAACCTGTCAGAACCTTCTGGATTTCACTCCTGGTGTGGCCATAGAATGGCCCCCTCCCTCCTTTCATAAAGCAAACAAGATAATGACTTTTCCCTGTGTCCCGGGTACAAAGACTATGTAGGATCTGCTGCCAGTTTTGAGCTTGGTAGTTTCTTGATTGCACTCATAATTTATGATTGAAGCTGAATTTGTATTCTGGATTTTATGTATTGGAAGTCACCCAAAAATGTTGATTGCAATAGCATATAATTTTTTAAAAATGAATAAGCTTCCAGCTACCATTCATCTTATGCTGCATTTAGGCCCTCTTCTCTCAACTGGAAAGGTCTTCTCTCAACAGCTACTCTCAAGAAGAGCTGGCCCAGAAGTTAATCAATCCATCACACTGCATATGGGTTGATTTAGCTATCCTGACCAGCAGCCATCCATTGAGTGATCGTCTAACAATAGAGCTGAACCCCCTTTAAAAATCTACCGAAATCAGAAACTTGATCAAAAACTTCATACCCGTGTTTCCCCGAAAATAAGACCCTGTCTTATATTTTTTTTGAACCCCGAAATAAGCGCTTGGCCTCATTTTCAGGGAGGTCTTATTATTTTGGGGTGCATGGAACAAGATGGGGTTCCTCTTGCCATATTACCTGATTTCCAGCACTGTGTTTAAATATTTTCGGGGAGGGCTTATTTTTTAGGGGAGGTTTATTTTAGCACATGCGCTCAAAAGCCCGATTGGGCTTATTTTCAAGGGATGTCTTATTTTCAGGGAAACAGGGTAAGAAGATGTTACATGGAGTAAGGAAAATGTCTATGATGGATATAATAATTAGACAAGAACTGTTACGTAAGTAAGGTGAGCTGAACTATTTGAAGTCCTGAGAATCAAGACAACATTCAGAAGTGATTCTATCGGACACCTCCTGATTCACTGGTATATAAGAAAATTCTGTTACAATGACCTGGGGTATTATTATTAGACACCTTGTAGCAAAGTGGGCAGCAAACAAATTTAATAAATAATAATAAATAAATTTCACACTGAGGATGCATCAGCCCTGTTCTCTTTCTTTCTTCTCCGAGGTCACTTTTACAGTTATTCCTAGCTAATCATTTTGCTTTTAATTGGATTCTGCTCTAATGTTTCTCATTTCTTTTCATTTAGCCTCGAATATATATGAATAAATACTAGGTCCAAAAAAAGATAATCACAATTCACCTGATTAACAGGAAGTTTTCTTTTTCTTTTTTAAAAAAATAATCCTGTGATGAGCTAAAAAGGAGAAAATTAAGACTTCAAAAACAAAACAAAAAAAGTCAGTTAGCCTACTGATGGAGTGAATTTTGCAATGCGTAAGAGCAAAAGAGCCTGTTATACGGGTTATGTGTGTTGAATGTCAGACAATTTCAATATTTTTCTTCCAATTTCCCCTTCCCCCTCCTGCATTCTCTTCGACTATCCTTCAGCTGTCTTGGTATATGAGGCTAGATGCATCATTCCTAAATTTCAGAACCTGAGCAAAGCCAAAAATAAATCTAAAGGGGAAAAAAAAACATTGTTCTTCCCCAAATCTCCTTGCTCAGAAGTTCCATGAATCTATTTATCATGTGTTGAGTTCTTGATCTTCTCTGAATTTGCCCCTTTTCTGCAGACTTTTCATTACCAGGCTAGGAAACAATGGATGGAAACTAATCAATGAGAGGAACAAGCTAGAACTAAGGAGAAATTTCCTGTATCAACCTGTAAAGCATTTCTGGCCTGCTCTCGAGTTGCCATAGGCAGGAGGGGGAGGGGGAAAACTGATGTAGCAGCATGGCAGCCACAATCCAAAGCACATTCCATGCATGGTTACCGGAACCAGCTGCAGAGGTGTGATCTCTACAGCCCGCGAAAGTGCTCCATTGGAGAATGTGATTTATGACACACCCTGGGAGGAGGGGGGGGGGACAGGGTCATAGTTGGGCTGTAAATTATGTGGGGCAGAGCTGACTTCACTTGGGTACGTGCTGACATGCTGCTCCTAATAAATAACTGGATTTCTTTTGAAACTTGGCTCGAGGCTCATGGTTTAATTAGGGCATCCATCAGAACCCTGACATCCTGACAGTGAGAACAATTAATTGATGGAACGACTTCCCACCAGAAGTTGTAGGTGCTCCATCACTGGAGGCTTTAAAAAAAAAAATCATTTGTCTGAAATGGCATGGGGGTCTCTTAAAAGACCTCTGTGGTGAGGTCCCTTCCAACTCTAATATTCTATATTCTATGAAATATCAGTGGATTCTCTGTAAAAGGGTATAATGTTGGAAAATATGGAAGGAAAGAGAAAAAGAGGATGGCCAACAAGATGGATGGACTCACAGCATTATTGAGTGCACCATCGGAAGTTCTGAAGGATCGTATTTGGGAGAGATCTTTCTGGAGAAAATCTAGCTTTGTGATGGCTCAACATTGTCCTGATGGCACATCATCAACAACAATGCAAGGGAGAGTGAAATTAGCTGAATGTTTATTTACGGCAGTTTTTCCTTCCTACCAGACTTGATTCCTCTCAGTGTTTTGACCTAAGCTCCCTTAAAAAGCAGGAAGCAGGAATTGGTCCCAGCAAAACCTCTTTCATTTACACGACTGTGAATAACTTTCATTCACAGTTGATAAATATTCCTCTGAAAAACTGTTTGGACAAGCCTTGCTGACTGTGAATAACTTTCATTCACAGTCAGCAAGGCTTGTCCAAACAGTTTTTCAGAGGAATATTTATCAACACAGACATCATCTTGCTTGGCAAGCTGCCACATAACTTGTTTCCAAACACAGAGTAAGGCAAAACTTGGCACAGAGTCTCTCAGAGTCACGAACAGAACTTTCCACTCTTGAAATGACCGACAGAATGAATTGTTTTCTACAAAAGCCTCCTCCCCATTTGCTCCTCTTTTGTTTCCTATGGGAGGAGCCAATTCTCTCCAAGGTGTGGCTTTACTCCCAAGTCGACCCTGCTTCCTGAGTTGTTCTTGTCTTCTGGCAGCTCTGTGCATGCGCACACTGGGAACAGGCTCCAGCTGTTCCTCTGCCTTACTGCTATCTAACTCCCTCTCTGCCTCCGACGCAGAGCCCTCATCCGAGCCCTCAGAACTGGCCCATGTTCCTCCCCAACCTCCTCACTGTCTGACTCTGCTGCCAGCCCCACTGGCCACCAGCGAGCCACAACACTCAGTCTCAGTCTTGTTTCCTTCCTAGTTTAATTTGTCTCTAATGACATTAAGATGTAAGAAAACTGGATTAGGTACAGCATGGCACAATCTGGCTATTCTCGTCAGGGCTACAGGATCTGAAGCTAAGGGGTTTACCAGAGTCCTGGTGGCGCAGTGGACTAATTCACTGTTATTAAGATCAGCTGCTTGCAATTACTGCAAGTTCAAATCTCACCAGGCTCAAGGTTGACTCAGCCTTCCATCCTTTCTAAAGTAGGTGAAATGAGGACCCAGATTGTGGGGGCAATAAGCTGACTTTGTATAAATATACAAAAGTATGAAGGCTATTGCTTAACGCACTGTAAGCCGTCCTGAGTCTGCGGAGAAGGGCGGCATATAAATCAAATTTTAAAAAAAATTGGATGGAAAACTTACAAGATCGGGAAGTATGCATAACAACACAACAAACCATACAAAATAACAATGACAAACTACTTTTTCATTGTGGGTAAAACTCAGGGGTGAAATGCTCCCGGTTCGGACCAGTTCAGCAGTCGGTGGTTCGGAGAACCGGTAGCGATGGCGGTGCAAGGCTCCGCCCACCCATCTGTTCATCGTTACTTCCTGGTTTTAACCAGGAAGTAACCTGTTTTTTTACCCTCTGTGCAGAAGGGGTTGTACGTGCACAGAGGATCCACATGCATGCACTTCCGAACTGGTTGGGAAGGTAAGTAGATTTCACCCCAGGTAAAACTAACAATAAAATGAAAGAGATGGAAGGGAGGTCTTTTAGTCCAAGTTCTTTTGCCAAGCAGATGCCCAAACCCAAATCCTTCAACTATTTTTCATACGTTTTAGTCTTTAGACTTTTAATCAATTTTGTTCATTTTTCTTTAACACACGTGAGTGCTTACAAATAAAATTCATTTTTAAAAAAACTTTGCTTTTTCCAGAGTCTCAATGGTTTATATATATATATATATATTGTGGTGACCAAAACTGGATGAAATATTCCAAGTGTGGTTTTACTAAGGCATTATAAAGCGGTACTTACACTTCTCGTGATCTTTTTCTATCCCTCTGTTAATGCAGCATTGGCTTTTTAGGTGACTGCTGTGCACTGCTGACTCATATTATAAGTGATTGTCTACTAGGACTCCAAGATTCCTTCCGCAGTTACTGCTACTGAGCAGAGTTTCACCTAATCTGTATCTGTACATTTGGTTTTTCTTGCCTAACTGTAAAACCTTCCTTTTCTAACCATTGAATTTCATTTTGTTAGATAGGGACAAAATATACAGAAAGAAGACAAATGTTGTTGAAGCAGTAAGACCCGATCTCTGTCCAATTCCTCTTCTCTGAAAACAACCAGCAATGGAATTGATTTGTTTTAAACCTGCTTGTTTATAGATCTATCATCATTCTCTGCCATAGTCCAGAGAGAGAGAGAGACAGAGACAGAGAGTCACAGACAGAGAGACAGAGAGACACACACACACACACAGATACAGAGAGACAGAGAGAGAGAGACACACACACAGAGAGAGACAGAGAGAGGGGGGGGACACAGAGAGAAATACAGAGACAGAGACAGAGAGAAACACACACACACACACACCGAGAGAGAGAAAGACACACAGAGAGACACAAACACACACAGAGAGATACAGAGAGAGAGAGAGAGGGATACACACATCGAGAGAGAGAAAGACACACACAGAGAGAGAAATACAGAGAGAGAGAGAGAGAGAGAGACACATACACACAGAGACACAGAGAGAGAGACAGAGGGACACAGAGAGAAATATAGAGACAAAGACAGA
>WNWU01000062.1:5540062-5564306 GCA_012654045.1 Ptyas mucosa | reverse complement strand
GAGTAGAGTAGAGTAGAGTAGAGTAGAGTAGAGTAGAGTAGAGTAGAATAGCGCTGCTGGCTGGGGGATTCTGGGAGTTGAAGTCCACCCATCTTCAAGCTTCCAAGGTTGAGAAACACTGTTCTAGAGTCTCAGCATCTTTTTTACATCGTGGCGACCAAAACTGAATGCAGTATTCCAAGTTTGCAAGACTTCAGACCAGGTACGGTATTAAATCTTGACTTTGAGATGCTCAACCTGATATTTAAGAATGAGCTCACTGTAGTAATTCAAAAAGATCAGGGCAGATTATTGCCAAATGTATCTATCTGTTAGGTGAATAAAGTGACTGAATCTCCTGGGTCATGTGATCAAAATTCAGATGCTTGGCAACGGCCTCGTATTTATGACGGTCGCGGTGTCCCATGGTCACATGATCCCCTTTTGCGACCTTCTGACAAGCCAAG
The DNA here is from genome assembly GCA_012654045.1 of Ptyas mucosa. Lineage (NCBI taxonomy): Eukaryota > Metazoa > Chordata > Lepidosauria > Squamata > Colubridae > Ptyas > Ptyas mucosa. Next base: position 5,563,860 of record WNWU01000062.1, on the reverse strand, counting down.
TCAATGAGGGAAGCCAGATTCACTTAACAGCCGGGCTACTAACTTAACAACAGCAGTGATTGACGGTGGCAAGTAAGCTCATATAATGAAACTTTCCAAATTCGATGGCAGAAAATACAACTTCAGCAACAGAGTGGTCAGTGCCTGGAATGCACTCCCTGACTCTGTGGTTTCTTCCCCAAACCCCCCAAATTTTAACCTTAGACTGTCTACCATTGACCTCACCCCATTCCTAAGAGGTCTTTAAGGGGCATGCATAAGAGCACCAGTGTGCCTTCCATCCCTGTCCTAATGTTCCCTTTAATTGTATTCATTTTATGTATTCAATTCATGCTTATACATATATATATTATCTAATAGGTACCCAAATAGATAGATAGATAGATAGATAGATAGATAGATAAAATGGAGCAAAATTTACTTAGCAACTGTCTCACTTAGCAATTTTGGAAATTTTGGGCTCAATTATTGTAGTAAATCATGGATTGCCTGTACTTTATCTCAGTGGTGAAATTCATTTTTTTTTTTACTACCGGTTCTGTGAGTGTGGCTTGGTGGGCGTGGCAGGGAAAGGATACTGCAAAATCTCCATTCCCACCCCACTCCAGGGGAAGGATATTGCAAAACCCCCATTCCCTCCCCACTCCTGGTGGAAGGATACTGCAAAATCCCCATTCCCTCCCCACTCTGGGATCAGCCAGAGGTGGTATTTGCCGGTTCTCCGAACTACTCAAAATTTCCACTACCGGTTCTCCAGAACCTGCCAGAACCTGCTGGATTTCACCCCTGCTTTATATGTTTTATTTATATTACTGGGGCATTTTTGCTATGGGCTATCATATAAATACTAAACGTAATTAAATAAAACAAATAAAACATGAAAAATAAAAGTAAGTAAACTGGAACAGAGAAACAGAGAGGGGAAATTGCTTATATTATTTAATCCTAGCCTATCAGAAGCAGCCAAGTTCTGTCAAAGTGCTTATAAGCAGTGACAAAGCGAATTTCTTCCCAGCCAGCTTTTAATACTTTTAGACATTTGTTATAAAAGAATTATCAAGTTGACAAGGAAATATTGCTAATTCCTGACGTCGTTCTTCTCACTCTGTCTCCATTTAAGTGCCATTTTCATAATTTTACATGATTTGCCATATTAATATTTAAACACTGCTAAATTGTCCTTAACTTATTTTCCACAAATTCAAAAAAAAAAGCAGCGATATTGGAAGGGAGATATTTGGATGATAAAGGCAGATAAATGTTAAGTCCTGCACAGGAGATAACATGAATTTAAAAAAAAGAAAAAAAACTTGCACGCCTCTATTTTAAGCAAGGGATGGAAGCAATTAAGAGGGAAAAATATACAGAACAAATATAATTACACCCTTAAATACAGGCAATCCTCAACTTGCAATCACAATTAACCCCCAAATTTTGATTGTAACTCACTGCGGTCGTAAGTCGAGTCAACCACATGACCAGACTTGATTTTACAACTAGTTTTATAATGACCATTAAACCACACCAGTGGTTATCTGAACCAAGGCGTCATAAGTCTGAATCCAGCTCATCCCGTGAGTGTTTTTTGCATCACAAAATGTGATCGTATGACAGTGGAACACTGCAACTGGTTGTAAATGAAAGCTAGTTGCTAAACACCTGGAATATGATCACATGAGCACAGGGTTGGTGCAGTCATCATAACTACAAGGATGGGTCATGAGTAACTTTTTTCAAATCCATTGTAAACTTCAAGTTGATGGTAAGCGATGGGTTGTAAGTTGAAGGTAATATTCCCTTCCTCCTGCTCTCTTTCTCTTTTAAAGAAATATTTTTTAAAAAATAATGTGTTAAAACTCCTGGAGATGTATATAACAGAATAACAGAGTTGGAAGGGACCTTGGAGGTCTTCTAGTCCAACCCCCTCCCCAGGCAGGAAACTCTATACCTGTGATGGTGAACCTATGACACACGTGCCACAGGTAGCACACGGAGCCATATCTCTGGGCACGCGAGCGTTGCACTAGCTCAGCTCCAGTGCATATGCGTGTGCCAGCCAGCTGATTTTTGGGTCTTCTGGGCCCACCGGAAGTCAGGAAACAGGCTGTTCCTGGCCTCCAGAGGGCAACCGGGGGGGGGATGTCATTTTCACCCTCCCCAGCCTCCTAGAAAGGCCCTGGAGCCTGGGGAGGGCATAAAACAGGCCTTACGGTCCCACCGGAAGTTGGGAAATAGGCCATTTCCAGCTTCCGGTGGGGTGGGGAAGGCCATTTTCACCCTCCCCAGGCTTCTAGAAAGCCTCTGGAGCCTGGGGAGGGCAAAAACTGGGCCTATTGGGCCCACCATGCCCTCTCATGCCAAAAGCAGGGTCAGACAAATGGTTATCCAGTCTCTTCTTAAAGACCTCCAGTGATGGAGCACTCACAACTTCTGGAGGCCCAGTTGTTCCACTGATTGATTGTCCCCCGGAATGTTGCATCCAGTTTTGGTCACCAGATTAAAAAAAAAATAGATGTTGAGACTGTGAGGAAAAAGTGCAGAGAAGAGCCACTAAGATGATTAAGGGCCTGGAGAATAAAACATATGAAGAACGGTTGCAGGATTTAGGTTTGACTAGTCTAGAGGAAAAAGGACCAGGGGGAACATGATAGTAATATTCCAGTATTTGAGGGGCTATCCCAAAGAAGAGGAAAGGGTCAACTTATTATCCAAAGCACCAAAAGGCAGGACAAGAAACCATGGATGGAAACTAATCAAGGAGGAAAGCAACCTGGAATGAAGGAGAAACTTCCTGTTAAGGTATTGAGATTTAAGATTGAAGAGCTGACCAACTGTAAAGCTGATGCAATGTAAGGCTGATGCAATGAAGATGAATCAACATTGGTATTGCCGGTTGTAGACTAGAAAGGGGTCCACAAGAGTTTTTACCACTTTAAGAGGTGTTTATAAAGGAAGCCAGGAGAGGGCGTATTCTCTCTCCTTGTGTCCGGTATTCATTGCTGAGTTATCTGTGTAGAGTTAAGAAGAAGATTGATTGCTTGTCAGGTATTTGCCAACCACAAATATATTTCTGTATATCTCTAAACCACTGTTAAATGTCTAAGTCTCTGAATGCTGTGTTTTGCTCCTGGGTTGTCTCCTAATAGTAGTCACGTTGCAAATGCTCTGACACTTCCTAACAGTGAGGACAATCAACCAGTGGAACAGAAGTTGCCTTCAGAAGTTGTAAGTGCTTCATCACTGGTGGCTTTTAAGAAGAGACTGGACAGCCACTTGTCTAAAATGGTATAAGGTCTCCTGCTTGAGCAAGGGGTTGGACTAGAAGATCTCCAAGATCCCTTCTGGCTCTATTCTGATTGATTCTTCTTAAGAAAACCCAAATTTTGCTGAAAAACTGTGGGCCTCACAGTCAAAATAGATAGTTCCCATGTCAGAATTATCATGATGTTCTCTTCCAAAAGTGCAGTTCTGGAGCATGACGTCTTATTCATTTTGTCCATTCCATCATCTTGATGTTTCACTATCCCACATTTTCCCACCAGCCGGGGATCTTTTAGGATTTACAAGACAATTCAAGCAGGAAACAACTGCAACAATCCATCAACGTTTCCTGTATTGACCAACACCGAATAATTGATTGGTTGGTAACTCTTTCTGGACAATTCTGTCTATAGAAGTCAAGATCACAAAAATCAGTGTAACCCTGAGATTTAAGGACCCAACAAAACTGGGCAAGACAAAAGGTAGAGAATCTTGAGATTTCCAAGAGATCAGTGTGGTGTGACAGCCAGACTCCCTCAGGTGCTATGCTAAACTACACATAATATTATTTGCTCAGTGGTTGGCTTTACATCCTGACTTTCTCTTAATATGAGGAGAATATCTCTTCATTTCAACCCAACAAAAACCACTATGTGTCCTGCCTCAGCTTGAACTCAGTGAAAACAATCCCACTTGGTTGAGAAAGGTAGAAGTCAAGTCATTAGGGGGGAACATGTATTTGAGGGACTGCCCCAAAGAAGAGGGGGTCAACTTATTTTCCAAAGCACCAGAAGTCAAGAGGAGGAACAATGGATGGAAACTCATCAAGGTGAGAAGCAACCTGGAATAAAGGAGAAACTTCCTGACAGTGAATACAATCAACCAGTGGAACAGAAGTTGCCTTCAAAAGTTGTGGGTGTTCCATCACTGGAGGTTTTTAAGAAGAGACTGAACAATCACCTGACTGAAATGATATAGGGTCTCCTGCTTGAACAGGGGGTTGGACTAAAAGACCTCCAAGGTCCCTTCCAGCCTAATGATTCTATGAATGTGACCTCCAACTTCCCTTCCAACTTTATTCTGATTGAAAGTAATAAACATTTAATGCAAAGCCACAACTGAAAGTTCTCACACCAAAATCCCCTTGTAACTTTCTCACTCCCGAAGGTCTTCTCGTGTCCCATCAAATCTGAAGGAGATGTCTTTGGAACGGTCTCCGCAGGAATGCAACTGTGCTCGGTTTCCCAAAGAGTTTGGCCTCGAGACAGCTCTCCGAGTGGAATGGTAAACTCTCATCCCTCTGAAGTAAGCCTCCTTCCACCAGTACCCAGAGTCTATGCCAGACTGGCCCCGAAATAGCTTCTTGAGGCCTAGTAGCATCAAAGCCATGAGGTGGCATCTGACAACACTTTGTGAGGTAGGTTGAACTGGAAGGAGCGATCCACCCGAAATCATCCGGTGGCATTTGTCACAGAAGCTTGTCTTGACACAACATCTTCAATGGACAACTCTTGAATCTGGGATTTCCACAAGCCAACGATGCTGCAGATAATATTTACAGATGAACCCATCCATATCTCTAATTTGTATAAGCAAGATTCTGCTCTATATTAATAAATGCCAACTGGTTCTGGATCAGATGAATACGACTGCACGTTCTGTAGCCACCCAAAAGCGTTTCTATAAATCCATATGGCCTCCTGGTGTGTGCATAGCTAAATATTTTAATTTATTCCCCCTATCTAAAAGGCACTATTAATTTTGTGAGCATTAGGAATGTTCTCCGTGAATATGCTAATTAAATATGCCTTAGTAAACTTACATGGTAATGTTCCACATTGTTGCTCATCTGGCTTTTCCTTCGGTAATAATGTCATTGTAATCGAAGAACCTGCTATTTTTTTTAAACAAACAAACAAAAAAAAGAGGACAGATTTTTCAAATGTCACATTATCTTTTACAAATTCTTGGGGAATATTGCTGTTTTCCCCTGATTTAAGAATCCACCAATGACGGCGATATTGAAGATATTCAATGACATTGTTGTTGGTAGTTTGATAACAGAACAGAGCAACACATAGATAGAAATTAAGCAGGATGAAGGTCATCATTGCTTGAGTAGAAGCATATAATCATAGGGCTGTAAGGGACCTGTTCTGCCCCAGCTCTGGATTCCCAAGGATTGTGATACACACCAACGGTCCTTATCAAAGTTATAACGTACCAAGAATAAACAAAGTCCTGCAAAGTTTGACAACCAGCCCAGAAAACAAGATACGATAAGACATTTACTCTCCAAAATGCTCTGTAATAATTACACATTGTTTCCAGCAAGAAATTACTAACTGCGTGTGACTTAAATAGGCTAAAGGAGTGGCCAATTATCCTCAAACCTTACTCTCGAGGAGACCTCCTCCTCCTGAGTAGCCACTTCTGCCTTTTGGCAGCCCTGCATGCTCGAGCATTGAGGAGAGGCTCCTCCACTTCGCTCTCTCCAATGAAGGAGCCTCTGGAGGTTCTGAAGGCCCAGGCTGAGTCTCTGCCTCTGGCACCACATCCTCTTCAGCCTCCTTGCTGTCCGATACGAGTGCCGGCTGCGCAGGCTGCTGGCGCAACCCTACACCAGCCTCCTCATCGTCGGGATCAGCCACGTCCCACACAGGCCGCTGGCGGGCCACAACAGGACCTTGGAGGTCTTCTAGTCAAACCACCCTGCTCAAGGCAGAAGACCTTATACAATGTCAGCCAAATGGTTGTCCAGTCTAGTTTTGAAGACCTCCAGCGATGGAGATCCCACAACTCCAGGAAGCGAGCTGTCCCATTGGTTAATTGTTCTCACGGTTGGGAAGTTTATCTTTAATTCCAGGTTGGATCGTTCTTTAATGAGCTTCTATCCATTACGTCTTGCCCTGCCCTCAATCAAGGACCCAAGTTAGAGGAGGGGAAAAAATTTAGAACCGCACAAATGGCGTGTGATGGAGATTTGTGAGTGCACCATACACAGCTGCAATACACTGGTGTATTCCCTTTGTAGCTGCACATGTACTTCATTGCTTAGATTAACATTTCATGACATTTAGAAGTTGCACAGCATGGGAGAAAAACCTCAGAGTTGGGAATTTTGATGATAATGCAGACAAATGTTAAGTCTTGGACAGGAGACACCGTGAACTAAAACAACTTGCATGCCTCTATTTGAAGCAAAGGGATGGAAGCCATTAAGAATGAAAGGAAGAAATATGCATAACCAGGAATTGGATTCTTAAACAGCGCTACCCTCTTCCAGCTATCTTAAACAAAGATTTTTTTTAAAAAAAATAATACCCACAATGTCTTAAAGATCCAGAGAGTTTATCTCCACTGCTTTTGCATTTTGTGGTTCAAGGTTAGAGTAAGAGAAGGGAAGAACTAAGTAGACAAAAAATAAAGGGTTCCTACTGTAGTGTGTATGGGGGTTGTTATTTGGGGAAATGTATAAAATAATGAAATAAAAGAAAAGGAAAAGAAAAGAAAAGAAAAGAAAAGAAAAGAAAGGAAAAGAAAAGAAAGGGGAAGGGAGAGGGAGAGGGAGAGGGAGAGGAGAGGAGAGGACAGGAGAGGAGAGAGAGGAAGGAAGGAAGGAAGGAAGGAAGGAAGGAAGGAAGGAAGGAAGGAAGGAAGGAAGGAAGGAAGGAAGGGCCATAGTGGTTAGAATGCAGTATTGCACACTGACTCTGCAGATTGCTAGCAGTTCGATCCTGACCAGCTCAGGGTTGACTCAGCCTTCTGTCCTTCTGAGGTCAGTAAAATGAGGACTCAGATTGTTGGGGGGACCATAGGTTGACTCTGTAAACTGCTTAGAGAGGGCTGTAAAGCACTGTGAAGCGGTATATAAGACTAAGTGCTATTGCTATCCTGGTTTTCTATTTGCATTTGACAGTCTGGAAAACCATTCAATCCAAAAGAAATAACTTGGATTTCTTAGAAAGAAGAAAAGAAATTCTGGCAAAAGAAAGTTGAAGCAAAGTCAGATTTTTCTGGACACATTGTTGAGGCATAGTGTCATTTCTGACTCTTTCTGACCATAATTTCAGCATACAGGTCCAGCAGGAACTGCTTCTCTAAGTCCTTGTAAGTTCATTCTTGTGTCATCAGTGAAAGTCCTTTAACAACCGGTAGCACTTTGATTGCCTTAGATATTTTCCAGCATCAAAAATTTCCCCAGGGCCTTTGCATGATGCGTCCAAAATATCTAAAGTATTGCTTCTTCTTTGTGTGTGTGTGTGTGCGTGCCTTCAGTTTGACTTTACTTCATCTAGTATTGAACAATTTGTTCTAAAAGTCCAAGACACTCTGAACAATTTTTCCCCCTAGTACCAAAAGTCAAAGCTATCCGTTTTAATTCATTCGCCCTTTCTGATTATCCAGTTTTTCACAGTTCTGGGTTAATAACAAGGACAACCAAGGCCTTGGCTGCTGTTGTGAGTGTGATGGTTTTGCATCTTAATATTTTGGCAAGACTTGACATAGATTGCGACTGGCGTTGCAGAGATCTTCTTCTTTTATGAGTAAGCTGACCATCCTTGTTAAATGTTGAACCTAGTAAAGTAAAATCTACACTTCTACAGAGGGATAGAATCAAGATCGCGTGAAGTGTTAATACCGCTTTATCATGCGGTAGTAAGACCACCCTTGGAATACTGCATCCAATTTTGACCACCACGATGTAAAAAAGATGTTGAGACTCTACAAAGAGTGTAGAGAAGTGCAACAAAGAGGATTAGGGGACTGGAGGCTAAAACATACAATGAACGGTTGCAGGAACTGGGCCTGGCTAGTCTAGTGAAGAGAAGAGAAGAGAAGAGAAAGACCAGGAGAGACAGGATAGTAGTCTTCCAATATTTGAGGGGCTGCCACAAAGAAGAGGAGGTCAACCTATTCTCCAAAGCACCAGAAGGCAAGACAAGAAACCATGGATGGAAATTAATCAAGGAGAGAAGCAACCTGGAATTTAGGAGACATTTCCTAAGAGAAAAATTAACCAGTGGAACTGCTTGCCTCTAGAAGTTGTAGGTGCTTCATCACTGGAGGTTTTTAAGAAGAGATTGGACAACTATTTGTCTGAAATGTAATAGGCTTTCCTTCCTGAGCAGGGAGTTGGACCTGAAGTGGAGATACTACAATGGTTGTTAAGTGTAAAAAAACTGTCATAACTTCCTTTTTTCAGTGCCATTGTAACTTTGAATGGTCACTAAAAGAACTGTTACAAGTCAAGAACTACGTGTACTTCATCATTCCTGATGTCCATGGAGATTCTCAGTCATCCAGATCATGGTTTTTTTCAAGAGGCAACTGGACTTTCTGGTTTCTTCTTTGAAGACATTTCATTTCTCATCCAAGAAGCTTCTTCAGCTCCGACTGGATGGTGGGGAACGGAAGGATTTATACTCCTTGGAGACAGCTGGTCATTTCCATTCTTTGAGAGAGTCGTTGAGGCCACTTGGAGGTTTGTCTGTGTCCTCAGGGTCACCTGAGTAGTGCAAATGGATGTGAAGCTTTCTTGGAAGCGCTGAAAGGATCTGTGTTGTAGACTGGAGATAGATGATGTTGTATCCCTCCCCCTCTTTTTGAGAGAGGACTGTTCAGTTTTGACCTAGATGACCTCTTTGACCCCTCTGTCAAACCAGCAGTCCTCTCTGTCCAAAGTGTGGACTTTGCTGTCTTCAAAAGAGTGACCTTAGTCTTTTAAATGCAGATGGAGCGCTGAACCTTGTCCTGATGGGCTGAGAAGTGAAACGTCTCCAAAAAAAACCCCCCAGAAAATCCAGTTGCCTCTTGAAGAAACACCATTGGGTACATTCCTGATGTTTTCTAGTTAGCAATATCTTCCAAGGTCCATTAAACTTCACTTCCTAGAACATCTGGCTCTAGTTCAGTGATAAAACTTTTGTAGTACTCACAGATTTCAGGATCTTTCGGTACAGTTTTTTCTCCTTGGACATTTGCACCAACTCTTCTTTCCATCTTCAGTATTTCTGAGCCTTCTTTCTCTCTTGTAGCAACCATCTGTACATGAGAAATTCTTTTGAATTCTATAGCTTTCTTAATCAAATGCCTCATCCTTCTTCTTGAATTCTTGTCCTCGTTTTCTTTCCATTGTTCATTTTTATACAGCTCCTTGTCTCTTCTTTTTCTTCTCTAGAGCATAGTCTTTAAATAGATTCATAGAATAAATAAATTCAATTTTTTTCCTTTCTGCCTATATTCAGTGTGTCAACAGACAGCTACTTCTTCTTGTTCTTGTTCTTGTTCTTCTTCTTCTTCTTCTTCTTCTTCTTCTTCTTCTTCTTCTTCTTCTTCTTCCTCCTCCTCCTCCTCCTCCTCCTCTTCTTCTATTCTATTCTATTCTATTTTTCTTATCCCAACTTCTTCTCCTCCTCCTCCTCCTCCTCTTCTTCTTCTTCAACTTCTTCTTCTTCCTCCTCCTCCTCCTCTTCTTCTCTTCTCTTCTTCTTATTCCTCCTCTTCCTCCCCCTTCTTCTTCTATTATATTCTTCTTATCCCTCCTCCTCCTCTTCTTCTTCTCCTCCTCCTCTTCCTCGTCCTCCTCTTCCTCCTCCTCCTTCATTTGGAGATTCTGGTTTGCATCATTTTGTAATGATATGCTGAATTTTAGTCTAAAGTTCTTTAGGCACTTCATGTCCCACATCTAATCTATTAAATCTATTCTTGACCTTCAATGCAGAGTCATATGGAATATTGCTAAAGCCACATCTTGCTGATCCAATGGCTTTAATTGTTTTCTGAAAGTCACCGTTTTGCAGGAAAGAGTTCACGATCTGAACTGCCGCCGGCCTGAGGTCTCCTTCTGGCTGACCAAATTGGACTTCTCCATCTTTTTTATGGGATATCTTGTCAATTTTGCTGATGTCACATGTCGAGTTATCTTTTAAATTGTTGGAAGAAGGCATTCGCTGTAATCTGCCTGCTTGTTTATTTATTTATGTCCATTTATATGACTGTCCATCTCCCAAACAGTGACTCCAGGCAGCTAACAACATTAAAAAAAAATCAATAAAAAGACAATCGTTAACAATGCATAAGATGGCAACTGAGAACAGCAATAATCCGAACCGTGTCATCCATCCTATGGTCTCTACACCAGATAAAACTGTGTGAAGTATTAGTACTGCTTTACAAAACCTTAGTAAGGCCACACCTGGAATACTATATCCAGTTTTGGTCACCACATTACCAAAAAAGATGTTGACACATTGGAAAAAGTACAAGCAAGAGCAGCTAGGATCATTAAAGGCCTGGAGACTAAAACATACGAAGAATGGTTGCAGGAGCTGAGTATGGCCAGTCTAGGGAAAAGAAGGGCTACGGGGAGACATGATACCTTCCAGTGTTTGAGGGGCTGCCCCAAAGAAGAGGGAGTCAAGCTCTTCTCCAAAGCCCCTGAGGGCAGGACAAGAAACAACGGATGGAAACTCATCAAGGAGAGAAGCAACCTGGAATTAAGCAGAAACGTCCTAACAGTGAGGGCAATTACCGTATTTTTCTGAGTATAAGATGCACTGGAGTATAAGATGCACCTACCTTTTTTGGTGAGGAAAAGAAGAAAAAGAAATCTCCCTCTGCCTTTCAGCAATTTTGCCTCCTTGCAGCAAACAGCCTGCTTTACTTTCAGTTTCGTTTTCAGCATAGCTTGATTAGCCCAGGGGGAAAAAAAAATCTGCTCCAGCAATTCACCTCTTTGCAGCAAGTAGCAGAGGCCTGTGCAAAACAGCTGAGAGCCAATCAGCTGAGAGTCGGGAGGCCGATCCAATCAACTGATGCTAATTAGGTTGTGCTGAAGCTGAAAGGAGCTGTTTTTTTTCTTCCGTGCAAGTTTTTTCTTCTGTTTGCTTGCAAGGAGGTAAATTGTTGGGAGGCAGAGGCTAAAGGGTGGGGTCCAGTGGGTGGGCGGGGATACATTTGGTGTATAAGATGCCCCTAAATTTTCACCCCCTTTTAGGGGTGAAAAAGGTGCGTCTCATACTCTGATAAATACGGTAACCAGATGTCTTCAGATGTTGTGGGTGCTTCATCACTGGCAGTTTTTAAGAAGAGACTGGACAGCCACTTGTCTGAAATGGTCTAGGGTCTCCTGCTTGAGCAGAGGGCTGGACTAGAAGACCTCCAAGGTCCCTTCCAGCTCTATCCTGATTGAAAACAGACAGGCTTTGGGGAAATAATAACAGGGGTTGGACCAGACAGCTATGTGGATATAGCATTCCAGATGACAGGCCTGCTTCCTGTCTCCCATCAGATGAAGGTCCAACCCTTCGGCAGGAGTCCTTACGCCATCCCAGACGCATGGTTATCCAATCTTTTCTTGGATGGAGTGATGGAGCACAGACAACATCTTCAAAGAAAAGAAAAAAAAACAGAAAGTCCAGTTGCCTCCTGAAAAAGCACCTCTGGGACAAGCTGTGATGTACCTTTCCTTGACCAGGATTATCAGTTGAGTTCCTTATCTACGTCAAAAGCACCAGTGCTACTCACCTTTGTTCTACTTTCTTCTACTCCATTAGCATACTGGATGCCTTCCCATCTACAGGCCCATCCTTCACTGTGAATTGTCCGTTTGGCTTTCTGGATGGGAAACTGGTGTGCTTGGCAGAAACTCGGACTGGGTGTTGTTGCCACGTCCTTCTCCGGTAAATTGCACCGAGCCTGACCGTTCAACTGTGACCTGTCTTTTAGAGTATATACTATCCATGGTATGGATGATAGCTTCGCTGAGATATGCACTCAGCAATATGATGAATTACGAAGGGCTGCACCCCTGTTTTATAGCCATCATTTCCATATGTTCCTCAGCTATTCATTAAGAGTCTTATTACTAACTGATATTTTTTTTCACAAGGGGCTTGGAATTTCAGGGTTATCACCGAGGTTTTGAAACAAACAGACGTGTTCATTCTGTCATTTCTGAAACTAAAGATTTGCTCCGTGTTTAAAGAAAACAGGTGTTTAATATTTGCTTATAGGAATAACACCAAGTAGTTGGGAAGCATCTATCCATAGTATTCATTTAAAATGTTAAAAGATAAGGTGACCAATTTTATATATTATTTTATTAGTCATATTTCTATGCCGCCCACTCTCCGAGGACTCTGGGCAGCTTACACCAAAGACAGTATACTAAATAGCATATTGCCCCCTAACAATCTGGGTCCTCATTTTACCCACCTCGGAAGGATGGACGGCTGAGTCAACCTTGAGATTTGATCTGCTGAACTAGCAGTCAGCTGAAGTAGCTGCAGTACTGCACTCTAACCACTGCGCCACCTCGGCTCTTAATTGTCTTCCTTTTGTAAGTTCTGTCCCCTCTTGAAAACTGTCCTCCTACATGTCCTCCTTTTTGATATTTGAAGACTAATCTGTAAATCTCCGTATTCGATTGATGCCGATCTGATCCGTTGTGTGCGATGTGATGTATTTGTATTTGACATGACGTTTTGTCAAGGCTCAGGACAGTGTGGTGAGACGTGATTATGAGACGCATGCACTCCGCACAGGAGAATTGTTTTGAGAGAGTGCACCACGCGCAAGTGGCTTTGTTTACTTCTTACCGAAACACGACACAGCACACATGCACGCATTAGACTCACTTCTTTCTCAGTGAATATTCAGTCATACCAGGGGTGAAATGCTCCCGGTTAGGACCGGATCGCCCGATCCGGTAGCGATGGAGGCGAGTGGTTCGGAGAACCAGTAGCAAAAATCCCTGCCCCTCCCCCATGCCCAGCTGAGCCGCACAATCATCAGATGCTTTTTTTAAAATTTACTTTTAAAAGCATTTTTTCTACAACCTCTTCAGCCAAAAAATGCTTTTAAAAATTAAAAAAAAAGCCTCTGATGATTGTGCGGCTCAGCTGGGCATGGTCAAAGGCTTTTAAAAGAAAAAAACCCTTTTTACCACTGAGTCATACCCAGTTCTACATTCGTGTAGCATTCATATATTTTATTTTAAATTTTAAATTTCATTTAGGGATGGAAAAATCAAAAAAAGAGGACATACCATTTCAATGATAAATTGAATAAGGAATTTCCATTCCTCATATCAAAGAAGGATAACATTTGTTTTCTGCAATATTTGCAGCGGAGAATTTCATATTGCAGATGGGGGCAGAGCAGCTTTTATGAAACGCTTGGCCACCAAGAAACATAAGAACCATCAGATGCCTCTGCTTCCAGTTGTAAAGTAACAAGTGTTTTTTTAAAAAAAGTTCAAATTATTTTGAAGATGAAAAACAGATAGCTGCAATGGAGGGAACATTTGCATTTCATACCATAATTCACAATCAAAGTTTTCCTAGTATGGATTGTACAACTAAATTATTGAAAAAGTTTCATGATGCTAAATTTTCACGCGCCAGGACAAAAGGCGAGGCTATTATTAAATCAGTATTTAAAAATTACCGTGACAAAATACTTACAGAAGACTTGGAAACTGCACTATTTGTAACGGTTTTTTATCTGATGCATCCAATCATAATGAAACTAAATTGTATCCTATTCTTCTATTTTCAATATTTTTTTTCTTCAATTTATTTGTGTCCTCCTTCTCATTGTAAAAAAGCTGGTCACCTTATAAAAGAGTCAAATTATTATGTTCCACTCCTGGAGCAAGATGACTGCAGCAATGTAATATTTATCTCTTCTCTGGTATGGAATCTTGATAATTTAAATCCAGCTTATTACAAAACTGTGATCTGAGAAACTTGATTTTTTTTTTTTTTTTTGGACACAGATGTCTTGGAAAAAAACACCCAAGTGTCATCCAGTGGTGGGATTCAAATAATTTAACAACCGGTTCTCTGCCCTAATGATCAGCTGGGTAGGCGTGGCTCGGTGGTCATGTGAGCATGGCTAACTCAACATCACTCACTTCGATGGGCGCTTTGTCTTAGCTGTTACAATGTAATAAGGGTTAACCCGGGAGGCAGTTTCTGTAAGCAGGGCAATAAAGATTAGGCTAGAAACACCACCGGAATGTTTCCTTCCTGCCTTCCTTACAGGATTAGCCCTGTAAAATGGAAAAAAACAAAAAACAAAAGAAGATTTCTTCCAACAACCGGTTCTCCCAAATAGATGCGAACTGGCTGAATCCCCCCACTGGTGTCATCTGAATGTTAGATTCACACGCTATCTGTCCAGTTTTCCTGAATTCATATCAAATGCGTGTAGGACATGGATAAAACGTAAGTCAGGCAGCTCCATCTTACTTTAAGTTCTGAGTCTAAGAACTTTTTCATAGATTACTAGTCTCCTAGCCTGCATTTTTCATATGGTGTAAAAAAAAAAATCAATGAAATCTATATACTGGATTTATTGTTCCAAAAAAACCCCCACCCCCATCTTCCTGTCTCTTTCTGGGGATTAACTCTTCCCTCTCTCTCTTTTTTTTTTTTTCCTTTTGAAATGTTAGCAAGTTGCTTTTCTCTCTCTCCGCCTCCAACGCTACAGTGCTAAGCTTGTATCTGAAATAGTTCTGTTATAAATTATATGTTTTGAGTCCTTCTAATCCTAGCTTCGTTTCCTCCACTAGTCACTAATTCCTGCGATCATTCTTCTCAAAGAAACGTTTCTATTGTTCGTACGAAAAATCATGGTTGCCTACAAGCTAAAGCCCTCAACCCAATGTGTCTGTTTTCCATTTCATCCATTTTTCATTCCTGGGCCATTTATTCCCACCCGTCATAAGCACATACATATCAAAGGCTAAGACTCTTGCTGGATCAGACTTACATTTCACGCAACATTCAGTACACATGATAAGGAAACTTATAGAATAGAATTCTTTTCTTGGCCAAGTGTGATTGGACACACAAGGAATTCGTCTTGGTGCCTAAGCTCTCATTGTACATAAAGAAAAAATAAAACACATTTGTCAAGAATCATAAGATACAACACTTAGTGATGGTCATAAGATACTAATAAGCGATCTCCTCCCTCCCTTCCTCCCTCTCTCTCTCTTTCTTTCTCTCCCTCTTCCTCTTTCCCTCTCTCCTTCTCTCTCTCTCTCCTTCTCTCTCTCTCCCCTTACATGCACACGTGTTACAATCACAGAGGAATCACAATCTACAGAGGAATTATTGAGTCTGTCATCTGCACCTCTATAGCTGTCTGGTTTGGTTCTGCAACCCAACAAGAGAGACACAGACTTCAGAGGATAATTAGAATGGCAGAAAAAACCATGGCTACCAACCTGCCTTCCATGGAGGACCTGTATGCTGCACGAGTCAAAAAGAGGGCTGGAAAAATATCTACAGACCCCTCGCATCCTGGACATCAACTGTTTCAACTCCTGCCCTCAAAACGACGCTATAGAGCCCTGCACACCAGAACAACTAGACACAAGGACAGTTTTTTCCCCAAACGCCATCACTCTGCTCAACAAATAATTCCCTCAACACTGTCAAATTACTTACTAAGTCTTCACTACTATTAATCTTTTCATTGTTCCCACCACCCAACTCCTCCCACTGTATGACTGTAACTTTATTGCTGGTATCTTTACGATTTATATTGATATTGTTTCCTGATTGCTGATTTGTTCCCTATGACTATCATTAAGTGTTGTACCTTATGATTCTTGATGAACGTATCTTGTCTTTTTATGTACACTGAGAGCATATGCACCAAAGATAAATTCCTTGTGTGTCCAATCACACTTGGCCAATCAAGAATTCTGTTCTGTTCTATTCTAATTTGTTCTTTCCTTCTTTTTATGGTGGTTTTCCACTCCAGCACAAAATTTCTTGCTGTAGGCCTTTTGCTAAAGATTTATCCTCTCCCGCTGACATTTACATGTTTCTTCTTCCACCAGTAGATTAAATTTCCAGTGTGTTTCCCCTCCCAGCCTTTCCTCTATATTAAGTATTTTCCACATCCTTATAGTTGAAAGCTCTCACATTGTGAAGTCCCTATAGGAAATGCACGTAGGGAGGTTTGGCACTAATGAGAGATCCTTTAATCTACCTTTAATCCCACTCAATTAAAACACCATTAATGATACAAAAAAAATCGTGTGCTGAAGAACAGGAAAATGAGAGGAAACAACAGGAGGTGCTCTCTCAAAGCTTTTTCCGAATTTCTTTCCACATTCAGAAGAATCGGTTAAGAGGGCGAAACCGATATCCTTAAGCAAGCTAATATTTTAGCACTTCAGCAAAATCAGCAATAATAAATTATATTGCTCTGGATGGGGGGGGGGGTTGGTTAAATCTTTGACACATCTTCTTAAACATAGCGATTTTGAAAACAAAAAGTGAAAAGATCTTTCCAGAATCTTATCGTCTTGGAATTATTGTATTCTTCCCTCTATTTTGCTCTTTTAAAAGGAGGGAGGCACTGTTCTTAGGGAAGAATTTATGGAGGCAAATAAATATAAAATGTGGATTTATACCATAGAAGGGAAGAGTGTCAATATATATTGGGCATTACAACAAAATGGGATGTGTCCTTCTTGGCTTCTAGACTATCAATAGTCTGATCCTCTTTGAAGATAGACCATCCCATGTTTCCTTCTCCTTCATTATATGGCCACCAAACTTTACTCTTCACTTCACCTTTTCCGTACCTCAGTTCAAAATTATCCTTCTAGGTTTTCAAGGACAGAACAGAAAAACAGAGTTGGAAGGGACCTTGGAGGTCTTCTAGTCCAACCCCATTCCCCAATCAGGAGACCCTATATCATTCTGGACAAATGTTTGTCCAATCTCTTCTTTAAAATGTCCAGTATTGGAGCACCCACAACTTCTGGAGTCAAGTCCTTCCACTGGTTAATTGTTTTCACCGTCAGGAAAGTTCTCCTTAGTTCTAGGTTGTTTCTCTCCTTGATTAATTTCCATCCATGGTTTCTTGTTCTGCCTTCTGCTGCTTTGAGAAATAGGTTGTCCTTCTCTTCTTTGTGGCAGCCCCTCAAATATTGGAAGACTGCTATCATGTCACTTCAGTCATTTTTTTTTTCACTAGACTAGCCATACCCACTTCCTGCAAATGTTCTTCTATGTTTTAGCCTCCAGTCCCCTCATCATCTTTGTCGCTCTTCTCTGCACTCTTTCCAGAGTCTCAACATCCTTTTTATACTGTGGTGATCAAAACTAGATGCACACATTCCAAGTGTGTCTCGGATTTGTCCATTATTGTGCCTATGAGTATAGTTTAAACCTTTTAAGCAAGAATGTTATCAACCTATCGTTTCCTGGTGTTGACTCTTTCGCTGAATTTTTTTAAAGAAAGTAAGTTTTAACATTATTAACCAGTAACTGATGTCCCCTTAAGGGACTGTGATGGCTCAGCAGTTAAAGACACTTAGCTTGTCAGGTGGAAAGCTCACAGCTCGTGTTCGAGACCCGACTGTGCATGAATGGGTGAGCTCCCATTCCTTCCTCCAACTCCTGACAAAGCTTGCAAATGCAAGTAGCTAAATAGGTACCACTTTGGTGGGAAGATAAAAGCATTCCGTGCGCTTTTGGCATAAAGTCATGCTGGCCACATCATAATAATAAATGGTGATGAGCAGTGCATCTTAGAGTTGGACACAACTGTTCAGGGAAATCTGTACCTTCGCCTGATGTCCCCATCATGCAAATTCTTCATTGATCATTTCCAGGAGAGATGAGTTTTAAAAAAACATTTTCACTCAATCCTTAACCATTTCTGCTGTTGTTATTCATTCTTCCATCTAATTTTGACTAAACACATCATCACGTTTGTTTACCCATCCTGCATTTTTAGCAGAGTCTTTTAGAGTTTCCTCCTTGATCTTTCCAAAACAGGATCCTTTCCTTTTTGTTGGTTTTCCATTTTCAGAATTTCTGTTGACATGTATACTTTGGAAGAAGCACCACTGCTGAATTGAGGCAAGCTGAATTGTCTGTTCAGTAGATGCTATTTTAAGCCTTGCAAGCATCTTATCCACATCTTCATCATAGGTGCCAGGTTATTTTTTGGGCACTATTTTCAATGCTGGCAGTCTTTGTCTTTCTATTTGCAATTCTGCATATGTCAGAATTTTCTATTTTAATGCTTCTTGTTGGGAGTGGGGAGGTAAGTTCACAGGTTGCTTCGATGTTGGCCTATATTTGCTCTTTACTATGGTTAGTCAAGGGACGTGGTGGCCCAGTGGCTAAGACGCTGAGCTTGTCAATCAGAAAGATCGGCAGTTCAGCGGTTCGAATCTCGAGTCCTGCCTAACGGGGTGAGCTCCCGTGACTTGTCCCAGCTTCTGCAAACCTAGCAGTTCGAAAGCAGGTAAAAAATGCAAATAGAAAAATAGGGGCCACCTTTGGTGGAAAGGGAACAGCGTTCTGTGCTCCTTTGGCATTGAGTCATGCCGGCCACACGACCACGGAGACGTCTTCGGACAGCACTGGCTCTTCTGCTTTGAAACGGAGATGAGCACCGCCCCCTAGAGTCAGGAACGACTAGCACATATGTGCGAGGAGAACCTTTACCTTTACGTATGGTTAGTCACCCTCAGACAGATGTTTAAACTGGACTTGGCAACTACATCCCCCCTACCAAGTCCTTCTCAAAAACAATGTTGTTGTTTCCTGATGTTAATATGCCACCCAAGTCCCAACAATTTGGGACCACTTATAATAAATATAAATCAATCCGAATAGAGATTGAAGGGACCTTGGAGGTCTCCTAGTCCAACCCCTTGCTCAAGCAGGAGACCCTAGACCATTTCAGACAAGTGACTGTCCAGTCCCTTCTTAAAAACCTCCAGGGATGAGCAGGGGGTTGGACTAGAAGACCTCCAAGGTCCCTTCAACTTCTTGATAGTGAGGACAATTAATCAGTGGAACATCTTGCCTCCATCATAAATACAGGTCAGTTGTCTGAATTTTGATCATGTGATCCAGGGATGGGTTCTACTTACCTTTACTTCCGGTTCGCAATGGGATCGTGAGCATGCCCAGATCGCCTATGACAACATCCGGGGCAGTGGGCGGAGCCTCCCGCCGGTTTTACTACCAGTTCTTGCGAACTGGTCCGAACTGGGGGCAACTCACTATTGATGTGATCAGACTTCAACAGTCGTAAAGTGTAAAAACCAGTCATAAGTCACTTATTTCAGTACCGTTGTCACTTCGAACTGCCTGTACTTGCCAGCCCCTGTGACATGTGGGAAACAGGATTATATTATGTTTAAATAAATACGTAAATGGAAAAAAAAGGATGATTAACAGTGTCATCTCAACGGTGTCACCAAAATGGAATGGCAGCCAACGTGATGTCTCTTAGTTGTTGGATTTCAACTGGCGAGCCTGGCCAAGAACTTGTCAGAATTGAAACTCAACATCTCAAGGGAGGATCTGATATGTTTGCTACAGGGACTTTGTGCAGTTGGGATATAAATGCGTAATCTTTAAATACACCCAGTGATTCAGTCATCTGAACCCAGGTAGAACATGGGGATGAAAGCAAGGAATTACCCTTGACTCATGTAAAATATTGGCATGACTTTCAGCCTAATTAGAAAGTAAAGAGAATGTTAATTTGGACCACAGAATTGTAAAATATGCCCAGTTTTAATAGAGTGCTATTCTAATTTTTCATCACACCAGATACAGTGTTGTTGGTTGTTGTTTTTTCAATATGACATTAAAGTAAGCCGGAGAAATGCAGTTTTGAACCTTAGTTTTCCAGCCACAGCCTACACAAATGATCACTTGAAAATCAGTTAATTTAAGTACTTAATTTAATTAACATAAGGTCTGGGAAGTAATTTTGAGCTGAAAATCACTGAAGCAATAATTCCATATATCTCGTGGTCCCTGGAATATAATACGTAGTACTGAAGTTTAATTTGGGGACAGCATAATTTTTTAATATGATTCATAATCCCGATGCAGAGAAAATGCTTCTTCCTTTTTTTTAACTGGGCTCTTATCCATTCATGTTTGCCAACACGGTGAAAAATTAAAATAAATCCTAAAGGATGTCTAGACTTTTCTCTCTTTTTTTGCTTCTTATCAACACACAGACAGCCCTAATCCAAAATTGCAACTCACCCTGTTAAGCCCTTTTGATTTCTATAGGATTTCAACAGAGCAATCCTAAGGATTAAGTCAATTCCACTGAGGTAAATTGTTATGAAATACTGCACATTTTCACTTGTTTATTCAGTAGGTTTATTTCCTGTACCTCTTTTAGAAGATCAGTAGAGGGCATTCATAGGACCGTCCTCCTCCAGGTTTTCTCTGAGATTGGTCTCCCCAAAGTCATTGATTTTGGGGGCTGATGGTGGACATGAACCTCAGTCTCATAATCAGAATCAGAATAGATCTGGAAGGGACCTTGGAGGTCTTCTAGTCCAGCCACCTCAAGCAGGAGACCCTATACCCTTTCAGACAAGTGACTGTCCAGTCTTTCCATAAAAATCGCCAGTGATGAAGCTCCCACAACTTCTGAAGGCAACTTCTGTTCCATGGGTTGATTGTTCTCACTGTTAGGAAGTTTCTCCTCAATTGCAGGTTGCTTTTCTCCTTGATTAGTTTCCATCCATTGTTTCTTGTCTTGCCTTCGGGTGGTTTGGAAAATGAGTTGACCCCTTCCTCTTAATGTCACCACAGACTTTGGAAAAAGTGCAGAGAAGAGCCGAGGTGGCGCAGTGGTTAGAGTGCAGTACTGCAGCGACTTCAGCTGACTGCTAGTTCAGCAGATCAGGGGATCAAATCTCAACGGCTCAAGGTTGAATCAGCCTTCCATCTTTCCAAGGTGGGTAAAATGAGGACCCAGATTGTTGGGGGCAATATGCTATTTAGTATACTGTCTTTGGTGTAAACCGCCCAGAGTCCTCAGAGAGGGGGCGGCATAGAAATATGACTAATAAAATAAAGAGCACTAAGACGATTAAAGGCCTGGAGACTAAAACATATGAAGAATGATTGAAGGAACTGAGTATGGCCAGTCTAGAGAAAAGAAGGACTAAGGGGGACATGGTCGCAGCAGTTCAGTATTTGAGAGGCTGCCCCAAAGAAGAGGGGGTCAACCTATTCTCCAAAGCACCAGAAGGCAAGACGAGAAACAATGGATGGAAACTAATGAAGGAGAGAAGCAACCTGGAATTAAGGAGAAACTTCCTAGCAGTGAGGACAATTAACCAGTGGAATAGAAGTTGCCTTCAGATGTTCCATCACTGGAGATTTTTAAGAGGAGACTGGACAGCCACCTATCTGAAATGGTATAGGGTCTCCTGCTTGAGTAGGGGGTTGGACTAGAAGACCTCCAAGGTCCCCTTCCAGCTCTGTTCTGAGTTGAATTGGAATACCCCAGAAGAAACAGCCAACACACTGTTGAGATTTGACCAGGTAGATGTGCTTCTTGCCTCTTCCTTTATAACCCAATGATGAGCCAATCACGGATGCTTTTCCTCAAAGGAAGTTGGGGATCAAAACTTCCATTCAACTTCCATCCTGTCTTGCACAATCCTCAAGATTGCTGTGGACATGTGAGAAAGTAAAGAGTTTGTGATTGACAGAGGGAGCCGGGAAGCTCAAAGTGAGATGATGGAAGCGCATTGTTTACGGTGGCATGCACACTTGTGCGTTTTGTCCTATTGTCATCTGTAGCTAAATGGTCCTTTCAGGGTTTTTTTTCTGCGCAATTACTATGCATGCGGTAGAAGAATAGCTGTCATATCTCCTACACTCTGAAAAAGCTATTGTCTGCTTCCAGCCTTGCTCTCAATGCAATAATAACAATACTGTTGCCAATATTGTAATTTTCATTCATGTTAATAACAAGAAAACAGCAACTAACTCACTAGGTAATGTATTTGCGGGCCAGTCTTCAATTGCTTTTTAAATAACCCCGTTGATATTACTAGTCACTTGAATAAGCACATCTGTATTGATTTTCTGAAACTACCAGGAACTTAATATATAGTTTCCTAATCTGACACTGCCTATTGGGAAATGTCATATCAATTTCCTTCTTGTTATGCTCTCCCCTCCGCTTTGAATTTTATTCTATTTTCTCATATCATAAAAGGGGAAGACAATGGATTCGGTAAATCAAAGGGAAATGAGCGATTAAGTAGCTGATATGCGCTGTGCCTTTACTCAGTTCGGATGGGCCTTGCTGTGTTGTATAATGCAATTCCAGCCCAAGCAATGTGATTTGCATGCAGCCTTCAAGCACATGATAAAAATAATCTTAAATTATCTAGAGCTGCAAGAGGCACAAGGGAACCAGAGCTGAGGAATGGGATACATATATCAAAGGTGACACTGTAGGGAGGGGCAGAAATCCTTCCGTTTCTCATTTAGGAAAATACATTTTGTTGCTTTGTCACTTGCTTTGGTTTTCTAGAGTAAAGACTCTGGAAAGAGGGCAGAGAGGAGCAGCCAAGATGTTCAGGGGACTGGAGCAAAAAAAAAAAAAAAATTGGATGAAAATACACACATGGTTAGAGAAACCAATAAAGCAACATATAGATTTAAAACCAGAAATATTTTTGTTAGGTATATTGCCAGAACAATATAACAAAGGGAATGTATATTAAAGGGCCTTGGTGGCGCAGCAGATTAAAGTGCTGTTAAGTAACACCAGCTGCCTGCAATTACTGCAAGTTCAAATCTCACCAGGCTCAAGGTTGACTCAGCCTTCCATCCTTCCGAGGTCGGTAAAATGAGGACCTGGATTGTGGGGGCAATAAGCTGACTTTGTATAAAAAAGGACACTGCTTGGGGGGGCCCGAAAGCCCTACTAAGCAGGTATATACAAAAAGTATGAAGGCTATTGCTTAACGCATTGTAAGCCGCCCTGAGTCTCCGGAGAAGGCCGGCATATAAATCGAACCAATAAATAAATAAATAAATAAATAAAATATAGCATGTTTGGACAGCAGCGAGAATTGTATTTGCACAACATGGGGAAAATGAGGAAATTCCTACAGATGAAAATATAATTTTAAAAAAATATTAGATTGTGCGGAAATGGATAGGTTAATATTAAAGATAAAGGACAAAGAAGATACAGAATATTTTTTAACTTGGGATTTGTTTTACCAATGGCTAGATAACTAAGGTAGAAGTTAGAAGAATACCATTCTAAACAAGTAAAGAATATTATTATTATTACTATTATTATGTATATGTAAATTGACTTAGGCAATACACTGTTTTATTAAGAGCCTCGGTGGTGCAGCGGACTAAGTGCTGTTAAACGTTAGCACTTAGCTGCCAGCTGCCTGCAATTAGTGCGAGTTCAAAGCTCACCAGGCTCAAGGTTGACTCAGCCTTCCATCCTTCCGAGGTCGGTAAATTGAGGACCTGGATTGTGGGGGCAATAAGCCAGCTTTGTATAGAACAACACCGCTTAGGGAGGGTCGAAAGTCCTAATAAGCAGATATATACATAAAAGTATGCAGGCTATTGCTATAATGCATTGTAAGCAGCCCTGAGTCTACAGAGAAGGGCGGCATATAAATTGGAATAATAATAATAATAATAATAATAATAATAATAATAATAATAATAATAATA
>WNWU01000062.1:5507403-5520964 GCA_012654045.1 Ptyas mucosa | reverse complement strand
CCGTCCCGTCCCGTCCCGTCCCGTCCCGTCCCGTCCCGTCCCGTCCCATCCCATTCCATTCCATTCCATTCCATTCCATTCCATTCCATTCCATTCCATTCTATTCTATTCTATTCTATTCTATTCTATTCTATTCTATTCTATTCTAATTCTACTCTTCTCTATTCTTTATTCCAATATTCTATTCTATTCTATTCTATTCTATTCTATTCTATTCTATTCTATGGGGTCAAAAGGTTGGGTTCGGATAGCCAAAATGGTTTCTCCCTTTCCACAAACCACGATTGCATTCTTGGTCAGACATTTTTTTAAGGCTTCATTGTTTACAGGAAGAATATCTTTTAAATGCCCTGTTAATCTTTACCTTTTCATTATACCCTACGCCGTCTAAAGTAGTCATTCAGCCTGACACAATAGGTTGCATTGCAGCTCCTCTCAAAATGATCCAATTTAACTTGGCAAGTGAGCAAAATCTCCCTCAAATTTCATCCAAGGTGATTCCACCATCTTATTATTATTTTTTTATGTGTTTTCATTTGGGAGTCTCCAATTGTAAGGAGACAAGGTGATCTCCGGATAAGGAATGGATATTTTGCTTCAGCAATTTGGGAAGCGGGGGCTTCGATGCCGTAAGAGTCTTTCGGATGAATATTGGCAGATTATTTGATTAGTCTCTACCACTGGAGTGCCCAAAGACAAATGGACAAAGAAAAAAGTTGCACAGATTCTCTAAAAGAGCCGAGATGGCACAGTGGTTAGAGTGCAGTACTGCAGCTACTTCAGCTGACTGCTAGTTCAGCCGATCAGCAGATCAAATCTCACCGGCTCAAGGTGGACTCAGCCTTCCATCCTTCCGAGGTGGGTAAAATGAGGACCCGGATTGTTGGGGGCAAGAGGCTATTTAGTATACTGTCTTTGGTGTAAGCTGCCCAGAGTCCTCGGAGAGTGGGCGGCATAGAAATACGAATAATATTAAATAATAAAGAAAAAAGAAAAATTAAAGCCGGTTGCAGGAAGAGGAAAGTAAGTTCCTTCCAGAATCAGCTCTTCAGAATTCGAGTGTGGGATACCAGGCGAAAAACATTGCCAAACGATTTTCTTATTTCTACCAGCAGTCCTTGAAGTGGAAATGAAAGGAGTGGTGGTACTCTCCTCTACTCAATCCCCCTCGTCATTTGCATTCATTTGCATATGAATGCCCAGCTAATTGTTTTGAAGTAACAATTAGGAGAACAATAGAAGGATAGAAAAGGGACCAGAGGCAGCAACTGACACCTGGGATAGTGTATTTAAAAAGCTTTTACATATTTGAATTAAAAATAGACAAAAGAACCGAGACACGTGGGCATAAAATTCATTACTTCCAAAGAGGGGGAGAGAAAAGCGCAAGCTGGGCCGAGGAACAAAAGTGGCAATCGCAACCACGGCGCGCGAGCATTTCAGAGAAGGCACAAGGCTCCCACAGATACGCTGGCCTATTTCACCACAATGCTGTAGCCAAGTTTGGACCAAGTCCCAAACAAGAAACGAGCTAGAAGACGTCGGTCCTTAATTTCTTAGAAAAAAGAAATTCGGATCTCAGAGTCCCTCACTCTAAAACTTTTCTTCTAAGATGTGGTGTGGCTTTCCTTAGTCTATTCTAGCAAATATGAGATCTCCTGGTTTTTCTTGGGGTTTGGGGTAAGTATATCAGCATCTTCCCACATGGCGTTTAAAGTCTTTTTTTTTTTAAAAAAATTTTTTACAAATATATCCATACGTGAACAGTGTGGCATACATTCTAATACAACTAAAACTAGTAGAATTAAACATAGTTATTGCATTCAATTAACTTATATATTTCCGATAATAATACACATTTATATTAAGTTGTAGTCTAGCATTATTCAGTAGGGACGCGGTGGCCCAGTGGCTAAGAAGCTGGGCTTGTCAATCGAAAGGTCGGCAGTTCAGCGGTTCGAATCCCTAGTGCCGCGTAACAAGGTGAGCTCCTGTTCCTTGTCCCAGCTTCTGCCAACCTAGCAGTTCGAAAGCAGGTAAAAAATGCAAGTAGAAAAATAGGAACCACCGTTCCGTGCGCCTTTGGCATTGAGTCATGCCGGCCACATGATCACAGAGATGTCTTCGGACAGCGCTGGCTCTTCAGCTTTGAAACAGAGATGAGCACTACCCCCTAGAGTCAGGAACGACTAGCACAGATGTTCAAGGGGAACATTTACCTTTACCTTGTTGTTGTTAGTTACTAAGTCGTGTTAGACCCATCGCAACCCCATGGACCACGTTCCTCCAGGCCTTCCTGTCCTCTACCATCCTCTGGAGTCCATTGAAGCTCACGCCTACTGCTTCAGTGACTCCATCCAGCCACCTCGTTCTCTGCCGTCCCCTTCTTCTTCTTTTGCCCTCCATCTTTCCCAGCATTGGGCTCTTCTCCAGTGACTACTATCATTATTCCAGTGATTATTCCAGTGATTACCTATCATTATTCATTATTCTCCTGTTATTGCTTTTAGTTTATTACATAAAAGTGTATACACTAATATTCCCCCTTCTCTTATTTTTATCTCTTATTCTGACTTTCAGTCATATCACCCTTTAATAAAAGACATTTTCTTTCTATCTTGCCTAACTTCTAGTCATGTCACCTACCTAAAAAAAGAAAAGAAAGTGGCATTTTAAAGTCTTTAAGTTGTCTTTGACCATTCTTCGCCTTGACTTACGACCGCCATGGAGCTCAACATTTCTGTTGTTAAGTGAGTTTTGTCCCATTTTACGATTTCTTTTCTTTTTTGCCACAGTGTGTCAACCCTGAAGTGAACCTGGCTGAGGCCATTCTTGGAGCCTTCAGGGCTGCCACACAACAGAGGGGGGGGGAGAATAGTTAGATGGGTTTTTGTAGACAAAACAATAAAGTTTTCCTGTGGGAACCAAGGCCATTCTCAGAGGGGGCTGGCCAGAGGAGGAGTCAAGTAACCAAGCAACCAGCCAGCTCCTGGATTGGACAGCGTGACCAGTGACCTGGGGGGAAAGGGGAAGCTTTTACTTTTAATTAGGTGAAAGCCGCGGGAACTTTTAGAGTCGGCTTTCACCAGTTGTGCCAATATGATGTATCCAATAAAACTGTGTTGTTGTTGTTAAGGAATTTGCAGAGTAACCCTTGAATAGCAAGGGTGTGCACATGAAAGCGATTGAGAGTAGGTACGAATAAACACAGTCAACACACAGATACACTGAGTTGTGTTTACTTTCAGGAAATAGTAAGGCACAGTCCAATAAACAGTCCAGGTCATACACATATAAAGCAGGAGATAGCAAAACGACAGTCCAGGGATAATCCAATAACAACGACTACAAAGTCATTGTAGTTATTCACAATAAAAAGTTCTTCTGGATTTGCAAACAGTAGCATAAGAGATATCAGAGAGCAAGAACAGCAAAGAGAAACAAACCATGTTTCTAGCTTCCTCTTAAGGTGATTGGCTACAGAGCTAACCAATCAGGACACAGTATGATGCAATACAGCAGTCTTAAAGCTATATTGATGGTTGATATATTGCCAACCCAACAAGGTAGGTAATACTCATTTCCTAACAGTTGTTTTTTTAAGGAATTTGCCTGCCTTGGAGTTCTACTTTCAATGGGTGCATTACTCGGAACCCTGACATCAGACACAGTGGTTAAGTGTGAACTAAAATGAGGTTGTTACAGTTAGTAAAATGGTTGTTGGGTGAATCTGGCTTCCCCTTGGATTTTGCTTGTCTGAAGGTCACTGAAGGTTTTCATGTGACACACACACACACACACAGGACACTGCAACCGTCATAAATAGGAGTTGGTTCCCAAGCATCTGAATACTGGAATACTGCTATCATGTCCCCACTAGTCCTTCTTTTCTCTAGACTGGCCATAACCCAATTCGTGCAACCATTGTTTGTTCGTTGTGATTTCATAAAGATGTTGAGCTACCGATGACCAAACATTACTCCATACATCTCTGGCGACAGACAGAGAAAATGCTCAGCAGTATCATAATGAAAAACCCTCTCTGATACAAGGCCTGGTCAATAGGCTTCTGATACTTTAGAGCAGCGGTCACCAACTGGTTGTCCGTCAACCACTGGTGGTCCGTGAAAAAATTTTGGTGATCCGCAGAAAAATTATTTGCATTTTTTATATGGCACTAAATCAGGGGTCCTCAAACTACGGCCCCTGGGACGGATACGTGCAATGAATGCTTGTGTTGCTGCAAAGAGTCTCCCACTTTGGGGTCTTTTGGGTGGGTCGGAGTGGGGCAGAAATTCCTACTTGGGGTCTGCTTCAGCCTCCTGGTGTGGGGCTTTGGGCGAAGGCTGGAGGGAAGTGCCACTGGTGGCAGAGAGATGGAGGACCTTGTTCCAGTGGGACTGCATCATGGCCTGGAACTGGCTGACCATCTCAGCCTCCTGAGCCTCCAGGTGCCTGTACCTGGCCTTGCACTCCCGCAGGTCTTCCCTCTGCTTGGAAAGCCTATGCTCCTAGTCCTCAGTGAGGTGCTTCTGCTGAGCCTCCTTCTCGGTCAGATCCAGTTTGAACTGAGCTGTTTTACCAACTCTTTCTCATGGTGGCTGCTTAGCTCCAACAACTGCTTCCTGTTGGGGCCCTAAGGAGCCCGGGCGGGCAGGTGAGGAGTGGGTGGGAGGGGAGGGGCAAGTAGAGGTCGATGAGGCCCCCCTCGACGTGACTGACATCAAGTTGGCCACATCCACCCAGTCACCTGACTACCTAGCCACGCCCACCCAGCCAATCATTAGGCAGTTCATATTAGTGATCCGCGGGATTTAAAATTATGAATTTAGTGGTCCCTGAGGTCCGAAAGGTTGGTGACCCCTGCTCTAGAGGCAGATCTTAATAAAACTAATAAGAATTTTCTCTCCATATGCGATTATATAGATACATCAATCCAACAACAGACAGAAATCAGTCGATGGGCAGTTTTTTTAAATGTCACCCTTTGCTTCAGAATTCACCACGGAGTGAAACTGTTGAGTTTCGACCTTCTACTCCTTAATACATTTTGGATTTGATTCATTATACTAAATAGGCTGAACGCACAGCAGGTCGATGACACCTCTATACCCTCTCCAGCTTTTAATCTTTTTCAAAAATTTCTAATGTTTCTCATCTTCACAAGATGGATCTGTGCAAAGATTTAGCAAAGGCATAATGTAGAGTACATTCGTACTTTTTCAAGGATAGCATCTGTCTCTCTCTATTTCGCCATGAGAACCTGTACAATAAGGAGTATTTTCCCTGAGACTTTTTGTGTTGCTTTTCCATTTTTGTTCCTACAGCTCAAGCACATTAAAGAGAACGGTATAAATGGGGGGGGAAATAAAATAAAATTCTCTGTTAAGCATGAATTATTATTATTTTTTCCCATCAAGTTGTCTGAAGGTAAGACAGACAAGACCTACAAATTACATAGATGTGTCACATTCTTAAATGAATTGTATTATGCTACAAGACCTATGAATACTAAAAGAGATCTGCCATAGTTCTCAGTAAAAATGTACTTATGTTTGATTTATGTGGGCATCGATGCCATAGAAGAAAAAATGACAAGCCTCTTTGGAAAATCATCACTTTTAAACCAGGCCTTAGGAAATGCTTTATTTTACTGTTTTAATTGCAGACAGATGAATGAAAGAATAACTGGACACAAAAAACTACTTCTACTCTTCTCAGAAAGAATCTTTGTGTTCAAAACAGCAACACAATGAATTCATAACTGGTTTCCTCCACAAAATGCAGATGTTAAATTTATACCACAGGGAATGCAAAGACTTACTGTAACAACCAAATAGGCGACACCTTTGAAATTCCTTTTTTTAAAGTCCTAGTGGACAATCGCTTAAATAAGAGACAGTTGTGTGAGACAGCAGCCAAAAAAGCCAACACAATTCTAGGCTGCATAAACAGAGGGATAGAATCAAGATCACGTGAAGTGTTAATACCACTTTATAATGGCTTGGTAAGGCCACACTTGGAATCCTGCATCCAGTTTTGGTCACCATGATGTAAAAAAGATGTCGAGACTCTGGAAAGAGTGCAGAGAAGAGCAACAAAGAGGATTAGGGGACTGGAGGCTAAACATACGAAGAATGGTTGCTGGAATTGGGTAGGTCTAATTTAATTAAAAGAAGGACTAAGGGAGACATGATAGCAGTCTTCCAATATCTCAGGGTATGCCACAAAAAAGAGGGAATCAAGCTATTCTGCAAAGCAGCAGAAGACAGGAAACAATGGATAGAAACTAATCAAGGAGAGAAGCAATTTAGAACTAAGGAGACATTTCCTGACAGTTAGTACAATTAATCAATGGAACAACTTGCCTCCAGAAGTTGTGAATGCTCCAACACTGGAAGTTTTTAAGAAGATGTTGGATAACCATTTGTCTAAAATGATGTAAGGTTTCCTACCTGAGCAGGGGGTTGGACTAGAAGACCTCCAAGGTCCCTTCCAACTCTGTTATTCTATTCTGTGCTGTGTAATATCAGTTAGGAAATATACAATTCTCCATTATTAAGTGCCTACCTGACACAGAGATTCAGTCATGCATTGTGAAAATTGCGCAGGTTTTTTTTTCTGTGAAGTAAACAATGAGCGATTTTAGGAAAGAGGTCATCAAAACCAGTGGAATTTAGGAGACAAATTCATGGATTGTCTTGGATCAAATCCACGTATTCCAGATGTAAGGCGTTATATTCCCATCTTATTAGGATGGAGCTGAGCAAATTCAACCTTGGAATAAAAACAGAGCCAGAAAATATGCTGCAGCTATTAATGATAGCTGAGGGAAAAAATCCTTGAAACTTTTAGTTGCTGTAAATGATTATTAATGGATAAGAAAAAGAGAGGGAAGGAGAGGAGTTCTAGGGGAAGGTATAAATGAAAGCAATCACGTAGGATGGGAGGACATGCAGAATCCCTTTTGCGCCATGCAGATCTCAAGGGACATCCTGTTGTTGTATCACTGTACATTGCACTAGTTGAGACTGGACATAAAAAAGTGACTGAGGAGTACATGGCCCAGGAATTTTTTTAAAAAAAATGTCAACATGCCAGCCAGATCACAGAACAGAAACTCTTCCCGATTTTTACACCCATTTGACCAGGGGTGGGCTTCAAAAATTAGAACAAGGGGTTCTCTGCCCAGTTGCTGGGTGGGCGTGGCCATGGTGGGCGTGGCCTAGTCCGCCTCCTGCACCACAGTGTGTGTGTGTGGGGGGGTGTTTTTGCCCTCCCCGGGCTCCGGAGGCTTTCCTCAAGCCTCTGGGAGAGTGAAAACTGCCTCCCCAGGCTCTGGAGGCCATCCCGAACTTCCGGTAGGCCCGTTTTTCATCCTCCCTGAGCCTCCACACGGGCCTGCTCTTACCTGCATCCAAAATGGGCCATGTGGGGACTCCTGGGATGGGCGGGGTGTGGTGGGTGGGACCAGCCAGCCAGGAGTGGGATTTGGGGGTTCCCCAAACTGCCTAGAATCTTAGCTAGAGGTTCCCCCGAACCCCCGGCAGCCCACCGCTTCCTGTGACACTCTTGCACAAGGGGCTAAGTTTTAATCACGTGGTCCCCATCACTGTCTTGCAATGGTGAATTTTTGTTCACCTGCCCAGTATACGTCAGAATTGGCAATCTGCTGCATGAACTAGTGGGTTTCCTTGTGCAATTGGTTGGCTAGTGGTGAGGATAGACTGCAGGATGAGATGAACCAGGGCCCCGATCCACCAAGGCACTGCTTTATCCAGCAGGGATGTTTCAACGTAGAGAGAGAATGTGGGCAAATCGCATTCTGAATAACAGAACAAGAGTTTGGAGGTCTTCTAGTCCAACCCCCTGCTCAAGCAGGAGACCCTATTCCGTGACAGACAAGTGGCTGTCAAGTGTCTTCTTAAAAGACTCCAGTGATGGAGCACCTACAACTTCTGGAGGCAAGTTGTTCCACTGATTAATTGTTCTAAATTCCTCCTTAGTTCTAGGTTGGAATTTTCTTTGATAGGTTTCCATCCGTTACTTTTTGTTTTGCCCTCAGATGCTTCGGAGAATAGGTTGACCTCCTCTCTTCCATGAAAAGAGATATGGGAACACTGCTATCGTGTCACCCCTAGTCCTTCTCTTCGTTAGACTAAAAGGTCAAGGTTCCCCTCGCACATGTGTGCTAGCCCTTCCTGACTCTAGGGGGCAGTGCTCATCTCCGTTTCAAAGCCGAAGAGCCAGCGCTGTCCGAAGACGTCTCGGTGGTCATGTGGCCGGCATGACTCAACACCAAAGGCGCACGGAACGCTGTTACCTTCCCACCAAAGGTGGTCCCTATTTTTCTACTTGCATTTTTTACCTGCTTTCGAACTGCTAGGTTGGCAGAAGCTGGGACAAGTCACGGGAGCTCACCCCATTACGCGGCACTAGGGACTCGAACCGCTGAACTGCCGACCTTTCGATCGACAAGCTCAGCATCTTAGCCACTGCACCACTGCATCCCTGCTAGACTAGCCGTACCCAAAAGCTGAAACCGTTCTTCATATGTTTCAGCCTCCAGCCACTTAATTTTATATATGGTCATTGACAAGTCCTCTTGGAAAACAAAGGTTTGCCCTAAGGCAAACTCAATCCTAAATCAATGATATTCAACCCAATAAGCCAATCAAATGACACGCTAAAGAGGAGAAATTTCCTGACAGTGAGAACAATCAATCAGTGGGACGGTTTCCCTCCGGAAGTTATGGATGCTCCAATACTGGAAGTTTTTAAGAAGAGATTGGACAACAGTTTGTCTGACAAGGTATAGGGTTTCCTGCCTGCTCAGGGGGTTAGATTAGAAGATTTTCTAGGTTCCTTCCAAGTCTGTTGTTCTGATATTCTATTATTCTGTAATCTTGATTGGTAGAAACCAATCAAGGAGAGAAGCAACCAGCAATTAAGGAGAAATTGACTGAGGACAACTGACCAGTGGAACAGATGACCTCCAGATACGATATTATGGGTGCTCCATCACTGGAGGTTTTGAAGAAGAGAATGGAAAGCCACTTGTCTGAAATGGCCTAGGGTCTCCTGCTTGAGCAGGGGGTTGGACTAGAAGACCTCCAAGGTCCCTTCCAGCTCTATTCTGAGTGAGTGGCTCAGATCAAAAGCCCCATCATCTGCTTCTTCTGAACAGCCTCATTCTGTGCTAGGATCCCAAACACTATTTGGGATGGGTAAAAAATACTTAGGATGCCCAAGAATGCTTGGATCTGGTTAAACAGTGCCCCCTCTGTACCTCTCACGCATGAATGTGCACACAAATCAGAAGAGGAAATTATTCCTAAAGGGCCAGTTTGAAGATTTACAGGCTCTGGAAACTCAATGAATAACTGACTCACTGAATAAGCATAATATTAGTTTGTAGGCTACTGGAAATTAGCATGAGGGCTGTGTGCAATTTGTGAGCTGTGCATTTCTCATCCCAGCTCCAATGCATGCGGTGACATTATCACATTTTTACCCTTCCAGCTAAGGAGATGAGGTGGGGGGAACGTTGCTTAATGTTTTGTGTGGAATTCAATGCACTAAGCAGCTGCAATAGTAGCGCCAACATCTCTTCCAACTTGGGGACAATCATAATCAGAAGTTTATTTGTCAAGCATATAAGATAACAGGTAAAAGTATAAACATAATTTGAATATATGAAAAGAGTAAGTAAAAAAGAATATTAGGACAGGGACGTTAGGCATGCTGGTGCACTTATGCATGCCCCTTACAGACCTCTTAGGAATGGGGTGAGGTCAACAGTAGACAGTTTAAGGTTAAAGTTTTGGGGGGTTGGGGATGAAACCACAGTCAGGTAGTGCGTTCCAGGCATTGACCACTCTGTTGCTGAAGTCCTATTTTCTGCAATCAAGTTTGGAACGGTTTACCTTGAGTTTGTATCTATTATTTGCTGGTGATTGTTGTGGTTGAAGCTGAAGTAGTCATTGACAGGAAGGACATTGTGGCAGATAATTTTATGTACTATGCTTAGGTCAGACTGAAGTCAGCATAGTTCTAAGTTGTCTAAACCCAAAATTTCGAGTCTGGTGGCATAAGGTGTTTTATTGAGGTTAGAGGAGTGGAGGAGTCTTCTCGTAAAATATCTCTGGACTCTCTCAATTGTATTTATGTCCAATATGCAGTGCGGGTTCCAGATAGATGAGCTGTATTCAAGAATTGGTCTAGGAAAGGTTTTGTATGCTCTAGTTAGTAGTACAACGTTCCCAGAGAAGAAGCTACACAAGATTAGGTTAACAACTCTTAATGCCTTTTTGGCAATGTTGTTACAGTGGGCTCGGGCGCTTCGATCTTTAGAAATGAGTACTCCAAGGTCCTTGACAGACAAATGTTTTACTTTTCACAAACGTTCACCCTGTTAACATCTGTAAACATCTGTGAGATTTTTTTTCCCCTACCATTCAAGCAAACCCATTTTGTGAAGTCTTCCTCCTTACTTCCAAAGCTGCTGCTGCTGCTGATACTTGATTCTTTCTTTCAGCATTTGTAGAAGGCATCCACTCATGTGTTGATGATTCTTGATTAAATGTAGCCTCGTGAGTTTTCAGTGACAAATACACCTTGTGTGTGCTAGTCCCAGTCCAGGTGTCACTGCTACAATTCAAACTCATTCCCCCCGCACGCACGCAACTCCCTGCCTGTAATTATGGTTTAACTTTCTTTTGAGCCGTTTCAAAACTCTAAGGGGCCACTTTATTACTGTTAGAGATGCTTGAGAAGTGAGCGGATCCTATAATTTGGTGACGTGGGTTTTCCCATTGTTGTGCTGAGAACTCGCGTCTCCGAAGTCGGTGGAAAATGGGAAGCAATTTAGATCATTGTACCAAAAAGAGGAAGAAAAAAAAACGTTTTGTTGTGTGAGAAATGATAGCAATACTGTTTAGATTTATATACCGCTTCATAGCACTTTACAGCATTCTCTGGGTGGTTTACAGAGTCAGCCTTTTGCCCCCAACTACCTGGATCCTCATTTTACTGATCTTGGAAGGAGGGAAGGCTGAGTCGGTCAGGATCAAACTGCTGGCAGTGGGCAGAGTCAACCTGCAATAATGCATTCTAACCACTGCACCACCACGGCTTAGATGACAATAGCTTATATACCACTTCAAAGTGCTTCACAGCCCTTTCTGAGTGGTTTACAGAGTCAGCATCTTTGCCCCCCACCCCCAACAATCTGGGTCCTTATTTTACCCACCTTGGAAGGACAGAAGGCTGAGACAAACTTGAGCCGGTCAGGATCGAACTGCTGGCAGTGGAATGCAGAGTCAGCCTGAAACACTACACTCAGTTTAACATTTTATTGAGTTATAAAATATTGTAAAATACAAACATTAAATAGAAAAGCAGTAGAGAGGAAAAGGGGGAAGAGAAGGAAGGAAGGATAAGGAAAAAAGAAAAGAAAAAGAAACATTGACTTACGATTCTGTCTGTCGCAGTAAAATAAGGCATTAACATCAAATC
Source organism: Ptyas mucosa (assembly GCA_012654045.1). Taxonomy (NCBI): domain Eukaryota; kingdom Metazoa; phylum Chordata; class Lepidosauria; order Squamata; family Colubridae; genus Ptyas; species Ptyas mucosa. The sequence goes on along the minus strand of WNWU01000062.1, from coordinate 5,509,447 downwards.
ACAACTTTTTGCTTTTTCATAATAATATGACAGCAGCAAGACTATTGTATGCACAAAATGAAAGTGTCAAGATTTCGACGGATGCCCTAATTAAATCATGAGCCTTGAGCCAAGCTTCAAAAGAAATCCAGTTATTTATTAGGAGCTCCATGTCGGCACGTACCCAAATGAAGCCAACTTTGACTCCATGTAATTTATGGCCCTAATCATGACCCTGTTTCCCCCCTCCCCCCACCCCAGGGTATGTTATCAATCACATTTGCCAACAGAGCAACTTCATGGGTTGTAGAGACCACTCCCCTCTGGCCGCTGTCGGTAACCCTGGGAGACAGCCTTGAGAAATATATGCCTGGAATGTGTTCCTGTCTGTGGCTGCCATGTTGCTTCGTCAGATTCCCATCCCTCTTTGCCTATGGCAACTCGAAAGCAGGCCAGGGATGCTTTTCGAGTTGACAGGAAGGACACTTCGATTCCTACCATGGCCAAAAGATTGCCAGAAGTTGATGGAGTTTGGCTGAAATGGCCAAATTGATGACTTTGATTAAAGAAAAGAACGTTAAGTACTTTTGTTTCCACTTGGAGATCGCTTCGGGACTTCGTGCTTGAAGCAAAAAGAAGGAAACGTTGATTTTGGGTTTTACCGAGTAAATCGATAGATCTTTACAACTCGCTGCACTCTCTAACCACTGCACCACCACGATACATGGTCATATCGTTTTCTCTGGAAATGTTTCATTTTATTTTCTTTGGGGCCTCAAGGGCTCCAAAGGCCAGAGTTTGCCTTTGTATCTGCTTTATCTGTTCCTGATTTCCTTTTTCATTCTTCCTGTTAGGAAATGATTTTTTACTAACTTGTTGGGTTGGCAATATATAAACCATGAATATAGCTTTAAGACTGATGTATTGCTGTATTGCATCATACTGTGTCCTGATTGGTTAGCTCTGTAGCCAATGTTCTTAAAAGGGAACTAGAAATCTGGTTTATTTCTCTTTGATTGATCTTTGCTGAACTATATTGCTCGTTATTGCTTTTTGCTGTGTTTGCTACTGTTTGCAACTGTAAGAACTGTTATTGTGTATGACTACAATGACTGGTAAGAAGACTTTGTTATTTGGATAATCCCTGGACTATTGTTTTACTATCTACTGCTTTATACATGTATGACCAGGACTGTTTATTGGACTGTGTGTTATTACTATTTCCTGAAAAATAAACACAATTCAGTGTATATGTGTGTTGGCTGTGTTATTTTCCTAACTACTCTCAATCGCTTTCATGTGCACACCCTTGCTACTCAAGGGTTGCTCTGTGAATTCCTCAACACCTCCTCTCCCGTCTGAGCATCTCATTCACAAACCTCTTCATTTTCCCAGGGACATGCACAGCTTGACGGTGCCCGCCGTCTTTACTGAATCTTGAACTTGAGGATCACACATTACTGAGTGATGCTGGCCGCCTGCATGGAAAGGATGCAGTCACAGATCATTATGTTGTCTCTTGCGTAAGCTCCAGGCAAAAGTAATCGTCTTTCAGACAAACCAGCATAATTTTCAATGGATTTTGCAAAAAAAAAAATATATATATCACATTGCAACTGAAAAGAATTCTTGCGGAGTTCCCTACAGAGTGCTAAAAGGAAAATATCAGTAAGCTGATATAGCCGATCCTTATGGAGGTTGCAAACAAAATGTCACCACATAGAAGTTGGCATTGTGATGCAACAATGCAGTCGTTTTTAGACGAGGATTAAAGGCAGAGCACGTTGGTGCTCGGAGTTGTTGGCCCTGAACAAAAATCATGAAAGAATGCAGAGAAAAGCAACAAAGATGATTAGGGATTGGAGGCTAAAACATATAAGGAAGGGTTGCAGGAACTAGGTATGTCTAGTTTAATGAAGAGAAGGACTAGGGGAGACACGATAGCAGTCTTCCAATATCTCCGTTCCGTTCTGTTCCACTCCACTCCACTCCACTCCACTCCTATTCCTTATTCTGTTCTGTTCTATTCTGTTCTGTTCTGTTCTGTTCTGTTCTGTTCTATTCT
>WNWU01000062.1:5494202-5507003 GCA_012654045.1 Ptyas mucosa | reverse complement strand
TCCACTCCACTCCACTCCACTCCACTCCACTCCACTCCACTCCACTCCATTCCATTCCATTCTATTCTATTCATTCCTAATTTCATTCCTAACTTCATTCCCTTCCCTTCCCTTCTGTCCCCTCCCCTCCTCTCCTCTCCTCTCCCCTCCCATTCCATTCCATTCCAAAGTTCCAGGGAGAATGTTCTCTGAGTACACCCACAGCTCAGCCAGAGTAAAATCAGTTTCCCTACCAAGTGCAGATGACAGCATGAGCTCCCCTTGGGATACAGAAGACACTGCAATGATGCAGTTCCTCCCAAGTGTAAGATACTCCTCATGCAGCTAATGGATGTAGGAGAATATCACAGCTTAGTTAAGATGCAGAAGGGAAGCTCTATCAGATGCGCGTCTGCATTTCAGCGAAGATGTGTGGGAAATGCTCTTGAAAATAAGCAGGGTAGAGATATGTAGAACTACGCCAAGCCCCCCAACTAAAACATTGCGCAATCCCCACACACAAGAATTGGGATGGCACCTTCATCTGCAAGATCTCCTGGAGCCGAGAGGAGAAATATGAGGAAGCCAGGCATCTTTTGAAGAAGTGCTTAAAGCTAAAGAACGTGCTAAAGAAAATAGAAAAATGAGAGAGGCTGGTTAAAAGACATCTCAATAATCATGAAGTCACTTGTTGGGCGGGAAATCATCTGTTTTGCTCTAAGCCGATCACTGACCGTAAATAAACAAATTTGAATCGGAGTCTCTTTTGATCCATCTTCTGGTGTTGGCACATGGGAACGGCCAGTGCTTCCTGACTCGAAAGCTGTAGAGCAGAAGATGTGGAACAGATGTGGTTGAAATTAGAATAGAAAGAAGTTAAGAATAGAATAGAAAGTTTAAGATAGGATGGGATGAGATGGGAATAGAATAGAATAGAATAGAATAGAATAGAATAGAATAGAATAGAATAGAATAGAATAGAATAGAATAGAATAGAATAGAATACAATAGAATAGAATAATTGAGTGAAGAATAAAGTAGAGTAGAACAGAACAGAACAGAACAGAAACTTTAAATGTACACTAAAAATGAAATCTCATTGCGTTCAGCTCTCAGAAGCTAGCCATTATGCATATACCCACATACTCACACATATATGTCACAGAGAAACATCACAGTGTAATACAAATGTATACATATACATGGCAAAAAAAAAGAAAAGCATCCTGTGAATTTACAAGACGGATGGCATCAGGAACAAAGCTGTTACAGAATTTAGTAATCCTGCTATAAATACTTCAAAATCTCCTCCCAGAGGACAGTAAGAGAAACAGACTGTAAATTGGGTGTGTGGGGGTCTCTCACAATGCTTCAAGCTCTAAGCACATAGCGCTTATAAGCAGTATCCTGAATAACAGGAAGCAAGCTTCCTACAATCTTCTCCGCTGTCCTCACCACTCTCTGTAGGGACTTTCTATCTGAGGCACTGCTGCCACCAAACAAAACTGGGATGCAGCTTCTTAAGACACTCTCAATTCTTTCTCCATAAAAAGTGGCCAGGACAGGAAGAAAAAGATGCGCTCTGCTCATCCGATGTAGGAAATGCAGATGCTGTTTTGCAGACTTCACTAACGATGACGTGTGGAGAGACCAAGTGAATATAGGGATCCGGAAGCATGTCATGAAGCTCATTTGCATTAACAACTGGCAGTCCTTGTAATTGTAGAGTCAGCTATGAAAATCCATTGTGTAGTAAGGGTGTAACAATAAATGACTTCTTCATTTAAACTGAAGGTCTGAAATGGTCTAGGGCCGTGATGGCGAACCTATGGCACACGTGCCACAGGTGGCACACGGAGCCCTATCTATGGGCACGCAAACATTACCCTAGGTCAGCTCCAGTGTGCATGCACGCACCAGCCAGCTGATTTTCGGGCCTTCTGGTCCCACCAGAAGTTGGGAAACGGGCCGTTTCCGACCTCCGGAGGGTCTCCACGGGAGTGGGGAGAGCTGTTTTCACCCTCCCCAGGCTCCAAAAAAGTCTCTGGGGCCTGGGGAGAGCAAAAAAACTGGCCTTCCGGGCCCACCAGAAGTCGGGAAATGGGCTGTTTCCGGCCTCCAGGGGGCCTCTGGCGGGATGGGGAAGGCCGTTTTTGCCCTCCCCAGGCTCCAAGAAAGCCTCTCGAGCCTGGGGAGGGCGAAAAACCTCACCAGTAACCTTTTTGCCATCGCATGCCAAAAGCGGAGGGGGAGCACGGGGGGGGGGGGGGGTGTGCGGACGTGTGGGGGGGGGGGGGGGGCCGGAGGCATTGAATTAGGGGGGGGGGCAGGGGTGGGTTCTACTTACCTTTACTACCGGTTCGCAATGGGGCTGCGCGGGCTTCTGCGCATGCACAGAAACTTCCTGATGACATCCGGGTTGGTGGGCGGAGCCTCCCACCGGTTTTACTACTGGTTCTTGCAAACCGGTCTGAACCGGGGGCAACCCACCACACACACATGCGACCCCCCATGCAACCCCCATTTTTGGCACGCGACGACAAAAAGGTTAGCCATCGCTGGTCTAGAATCTCCTGCTTGAGCAGAGGGTTTGACTAGAAGACCTCGAAGGTCCCTTCCAGCTCTCTTATTCTGCTAAACCTGGAAAGCAACTGTGGGAGTGACCGGCTGACTTAATTTTGACAGTGAATGCATGCTTGAACAGAATCCTGTTTTACATTCTGAGATAGAGAAGAGGTTTTTCGAGGGAGATGGCATTTGATTTATAGTACAGTCAAGCATTACGAGCTGAAAAATTTGTTTCCCAAGACAAGTAATTGGAATCTTTGGCAAATCGCCAATTGCCAGGTCTGAGACACAGACACTATCTGTGAGACACTGATAGTCACTGTTAGCTTTTTTTTAAAAAATGCATAAAAGAAAGACTAAATCCAATCAGAAGAATCTTACCAGGGCTTCTAGTCATATTCTATGCACGAAATGAATCTAGGTGTTCAAAGAAGCATTTGAGCTGTGCTTCTACCTTCCCATGACAGAATTTAACTTGCATTGGCCATGCCATGACCTTGTGTTAGGACTGGGGGTGACTTTCTATAGAAGGAAAGTCAAAGATATACATCTTGATAACCCCAGACTTTGAAACAACAGAGTCGGAAGGGACCCTGGAGGTCTTCTAGTCCAATCTCCTGCCCAAGAAGGAAACCCTACACCACTTCAGACAAATGGTTATCCAACATCTTCTTAAAAACTTCCAGTGTTGGAGCATTCACGACTTCTGGAGGCAAGTTGTTCCACTGGCTAAATGTTTTCACTGTCAGGGAATTTCTCCTTAGTTCTAAATTGCTTCTCTCCTTGATTAGTTTCCATCCATTGCTTCTTGTCCTGCCTTCAGGTGCTTTGGAGAATAGCTTGACTCCCTCTTCTTTGGGGCAGCCCCTGAGATATTGGAAGACTGCTATCATGTCCCCCCCCCCAGTCCTTCTTTTCATTAAACTAGTCCAGGGGTCAGCAATCTGTGGCTCTGGAGCCGCATGTGGCTCTTTCACAGCCTCTGCTGCGGCTTCCTGTCACTCAAAATATGCATCACAACCGCCAATGTGCGACACCGCCGGCACGCGATTTATTGAGCTTTTCAACCCCTGGTAGGCCAACCATAGATAAATCCAAGAAAAGAAAAGTTTCAGAAGAAAACAGAACGTTTAATTCAACTACATATGCTAGTTTTGTGGCCGCTTAAGAAATAGTCAGGCACAGGAAGAATTTTGTGGCTCCCGGTGTTTTCTTTTCTGTGGGAAATGGATCCAAATGGCTCTTTTGAGTGTTTAAGGTTGCAGAGCCCTGAACTAGACATACCCAATTCCTGCAACCATCCTTCGTATGTTTTAGCTTCAAATAATATTATTGTGCAGATAATAAAAATTGGAAAATGGAGGTACAAAACCAATGAAACAATGACTTTTGATGTCATTTAGCAGGAACCAGTTTGTTTTCTGAGAGCCAGTTGGGCATAGTGGTGTAGCTAGAAACTAGGAGATTGGGAGTTCTAGCCCTGCCTTAGTTGTAAAGCCGACTCAGTGACTTTGTGGCAGTTTCTGTGTCTCAGGTCAAGGAAGAAGAAGGCAAGGGCAAATCAATTCCAAAAATATTGCCAAGATAGCGACAAGGATCTAATCACCCTGAGACTCAAAACTGAGATAGGCCATCAAAGAACATGGTGTGGCTGGACACCTTCAAAGTTGACACCAGGCAGAACACAGAACAACTCAAAGAAGTAGTGCAAGATTCATACATGTGGAGAGACCTGGCTCATAGAATCTGCAAGAATGAATAACATCATCATCATGGGCAAAGCATCTCCCTAAGAGAAGCTCATCAGTCATTCCTTTCCCTAAAAACAGGGAACCAATTGTCTACATTGTTTAAAAGATTCCACAAAGTCAACATCTCCTAAGGTGTCCCTAAGGAGGCAGTTGGACTTTCTTGTTTTTGTTTGATGACATTTCGCTTCTCATCCAAGAAGCTTCTTCAGTTCTAACTGGATGGTGGGGAATGGAAGGATTTATACTCCTTGCAGACAGCTGGTCATTTGCATTCTTTGAGAGGGTGATTGATGCCACTTCAGGTTTATCTGTGTCCTCAAGGTCACTTGAGTAGTGCAAATGTGTGTAGGGCCTTCTTGGAACTGTTGAAAGGACCGTGTTGTAGACTGGAGATAGATGATGTTGTGTCCCACCCTCTCTGTTGAGAAAGGGCTGTTCAGTTTTGAGAAAGATGGCTTCTTTGACCCCTCTGTCAAACCAGTGGTCCTCTCTGTCTAAAATGTGGGCTTTGCTGTCTTCAAAAGAGTGGCCTTTGTCTTTTAAATGCAGATGGACCACTGAATCTTGTCCCGATGGGTTTGTTCTCCTATGTTGCACCATGCATTTGTGAAGTGGTTCTTTTTTTTCCCCAATTTACAAATCTGTACACGTCTCATGGCATCGAACTGCATATGCCACGTTGCTCAGTATGTGTCTGGGTGTTGTATCCTTGGGTTGGACCAGCGTTGGCCTTGGTATATTCTTGACTTAAAGTGTGAACGTAGGTGGTGTTGGTTAGATATTAGACTCCTAAGGTGTCAATTCCTAAGGTGTTTATTGAATGTTAAATGCAACATGCAATTCAGCAATTCTGTTCCCTGCTTTTTCCTTTCTCCTTTTTTTTTTTTTTGGAAAATCTGTTTAGTTCTTGAAATTGTGGGTGGAGGGGACAGAGAGAGAGAGAGAGAGAGAGAGATCACGGGAAGGAGATAAAAGGGTGAACTTGCTGAAATCTAAGCAGCTGGTTTTGAAAATTTTTGCTGTCTTTGCGAAAGCCTGTCAGCATTATATAGTTGCTTGATCATTTGGGACATCAAGATCTGTCTTCAACTATTTGTGCTCCCATACAATAACTCCAACTGCTAGCTCCGTGATTTCTACAATTTGTAAGGGAGACGAAACTGTTTCTCCAAATAGGAGCCAAATAAGAAAAGAAAAGAAAAGGAGATCTAAGAGGACAGAAAGAGAAAAAGAAGTGAATGAAATGGCCATGCTTCCTGGCCCTTGGATGAAAAAAATCCAGCCAACAGAAGGGACCTTGGAAATCTTCTAGTCCAACCTCCTGCTCAACCAGGAGACTCTAGACCAGTGGTGAAATCCAAATGTTTTTACTACCGGTTCTGTGGTTTGGTGAGCATGGTGTGGCTTGGTGGGCGTGGCAGGGGAAGGATACTGCAAAATCCCCATTCCCTCCCCACCCCTGGGGGAAGGATATTGCAAAATCTCCATTCCCACCCCACTCTGTGGCCAGCCAGAGCTGGTATTTGTCAGTTCTCCGAACTGCTCAAAATTTCCGCTACCGTTTCTCCAGAACCTGTCAGAACCTGATGGATTTCACCCCTGCCCTAGACCATTTCAGACCAAATGATGGGGTAAGATCTTGATCCCCATAAATAAAACCATTGTATTGATGTTTGCATGTTCCAGGATCATTTACAAAGGAAATCAATCAATCAATAAACTTCCAAACAAATTCTTCCAAATATTTGGATGCTCATAATTAATATTAATTGTACACTTTCCAATTGCCTAGGATGCCCCAGAAAATAATACAATAGTTACAGGGCATTCTAGAAGACAATAATGGTAGTTCTTACCCATGTTTTCCCGAAAATAAGACCCTGTCTTATATTTTTTGAACCTCGAAATAAGCGCTTGGCCTTATTTTCAGGGAGGTCTTATTATTTTGGGGCGCATAGAGCAAGATGGGGCTCCTCTTGCTGTCTTACCTGATTTCCATCTCTGTGTTTAAATATTTTCAGGGAGGTCTTATTTTCAGGGAAACAGGGTACTAGGAGTCTTATTTATTTAGATTTAGTATTCAGTGCAGTTCCAAGGCACTTGAAAATTTGATAACAAGGGTAAAAAAATACTTCCATGGTAAAAAAAATAGAATAAAATTACATAATTAGTTTTCATCCATCCATCGCTCTATCCATCCATGGCTGCTTCTCTTTTGTTTGAACATTAGCATCCCCTCAAATACTGGAAGACTGCTATCATGTCACCCCTGGTCCTTCTTTTCATCAAACTAGACCTACCCAATTCCAGCAACTGTTCTTTTTATGTTTCAGCCTCCAGTCCCCTAACCCTCTTTGTTGCCCTTCTCTGCACTCTTTCTAGACATCTTTTTTACATCATGGCAACCAAAACTGAATGCAATCAAACCCCAGGTACTTGTTATCATATGTGGTGGACTTGAATCAAAGCAAGAAAATATTGGAGGAAAATACATACTTGGTTGGAAAAGATGATTAAGCAACATATAGATCTGAAATCAGAAATATTTTTGTTGGGTATAATACTGGAGGGCTATGATAAAGGGACTATATATTTAATTTTGCATGTATTGACAGCAGCAAGGATTGTATTTGCAAAATATTGGAAAAATGAGAACCCTCCATCAGATGAGGATGTAATTTGGAAAATATTAAGACTGTCTAGAGATGGACAGATTGACTTTAAAAAGAAAAGACAAAGAAGACACAGAACATGACTTGATATGGAATAGATTTTATGAGTGGTTAGAGATAAGAGGTAGAAATTAGATGAAGAAAGACCATTGCTATGTATGAATTAAATATAAAGATGGTTTATAATTATAAATATGCCAATATGAATTAGAAATAAGCTAATATAAAGAGAAATTTAGCCAAAACTATTCTGTTACATTATTACTATTGTTACCAGTATATGTGTTGATATTTGTTTTTGTTCTCTCTTTGTTTTTCTTTTGTAAATGATATACCCTGACAATACACTGTATTCAAAATGTTTATAATAATAATTAAAAAAAAACAAAACTGGATGCAATATTCCAAGTGTGGCCTTACCAAGCAGTATTAACATTTCACGTGATCTTGATTCTGTCCAGAGGTGGATTTCAGCAGGTTCTGACCAGTTCTGGAGAACCGGTAGCGGAAATTTTGAGTAATTCGGAGAACCGGTAGTAAAAATTCTGACTGGCCCCTCCCCCATCTATTCTCTGCCTCCTGAGTCCCTGCTGATCGGGAGGTAATGGGGATTTTGCAGTAACCTTCCCCTGGAGTGGGGAGGGAATGGAGCTTTTAAAGTATCCTTCTCCTGCCCCTCCCACCAAGCCACGCCCACCAAGCCACACCCACAGAACCGGTAGTGAAAAAATTTGAAACCCACCACTGATTCTATCCCTCTGTTAATGCAGCCTAGTTTGGCTGGAGAAAAGAAAAGTCAATAGTTTACCTAAATAAGAAGAGAAACATATTTGAAAAGGAATAGTGCTTTCTGTCTAACAGCTGTATTAATTTCATTTCCCATATCAGTTATTACCTTTTATTTCCACGTCACTCATTTTGTGCCTTTGTGCTTATGGTCATATTTTCTCTAATAATTACAAAAGGGTAAAATTTTGATATTTTGCAGGGAAATCTTTCGGCTGGCATATTAAGCTTTCAGATCGCCAGTTGTGCTGTTTCTGACAGTCCCTGTGCTATAAACAAGGGATAACACCACAAACCTTTTCGTCACTACATACTTCCCAATGGATAATTTTCATGTTTTGTCACATTCAATATCTCAAAGATCTCGCATCCCTTCAGAACGTTCGGTCGATGTCAGCTGTATCAATCCATTTACCAAACAATGCAATTCAGCAGCTCCAATTCAATAATTCAGAATGTTCTTCTAGGGGGGGAAAAAAACCCATGTTAAAAATAGAAGTAAAAAGGATTACCCCCCCCCCCCCCCGTTTCATTCAGTCATCTTTTTAAAAATCTTTCTCTCTGGCAGTGAATTAACTGTCAAACGAATTCTGATCATTAATAACATTTACACAATCAGTTGAACCTTAAGGCTTTTTCATAAAAAATGTCCACAAACTATCATATTCTATTAATTTTTTTAAAAAATTAAATTGAGCCTCCAATAAATCCTATTTCCATTTATTCCATGCCAAAACTCCAATAACTAATATACCAGCCCCAGTGCCTAGGGGAAGAACCAGATTTCCATAGGTTTATGAAAGTCCAGTAGAGTTGGGTTGATCTAAAGGAGCAGTTGGCAACCTGTGGCTCTGGAGCCGCATGTGGCTCTTTCATCCCTCTGCTGCAGCTCCTTGTCGCTGGTCAGCTCCACAATTGATAGGGCTTTCAGTTAGGACAGGTAGAGGAGTGGTGTGCTAGGAGGACACTCTATGATGGGGGAACCAGAATTCCACTGGACAGAGGAAAAAGGATGCCACACTAGGAGGAGACTATGGTGGGGGAACCGGACTTCCGGTCGGCTCCAGAATTGAATAGGGGGGCTTCCAGTTTGACCTTTGTGGCTCTTTGAGTGTTTAAGGTTACTGACCTTAGTCTACAGCTATGGAGGGGATTACCAGATTGAGCCTGAGGGTAGGGTCAAACATGTCATTATTTTGGAGTTGCTACGCTTCCAAAAGAGACATGTCCAGCCACCTGTGAACTCCATTGATTCTTATCTGACGCCAATTTGTGTTGACCATTGGTAGTTCAGATCACCACAAGCCTAGAAGGACCCAGTGTGATCATATAGCAAGGTGTTTAGGTGCATTCTGGAAGAGCGAAAACTTCCGAATGCTCAGATAATAAAGTTATTCATTCAGTCATCTCCGATTATTGGTGATTCTCTGAGCCAGATCTCTCCAAGTCTTCTGATCTTGCGCTGCTTCTTTGAGTTGTTCTATGCTTTGCCTGGGGTCAGCTTTGATGGTGTCCAGCTATGGTGTTCTTTGACAGCATGGTTTCCTTTTACCGCTAACTCTTCCCAACATAATTTCTTTCTCCAGTGAATTCCCCTGCGTGGCATGGCCAAAGCAAGTGAGATGCAGTTTCGTGATTTTGCCTTCTGGAGACACATCTGGCGTTACGCCTACCAATACTTGCTTCTTCTGAATGTCCTACAAGGACATTATCTGTATTTGAAATCCAAAAACCATTCGTTTAACACTTAATGGTTATTATATTATTTGAGGATTGGACTACAATGGCATTAGTGCTAAAGTTGCTTTCCAGCTATGGTGGTGAACGTTGAAGTTTATGACTTTTAAGGTATCATGCTTTTCTAGAACTAAAGAAAAAATTCCTAACAGTGAGAACAATTAATCAGTGGCCACAACTTGCCTCCAGATGTTGTGAATGCTCCAACACTTGAAGGTTTTAAGAAGAGATTGGACAACCATTGGTCTGAAATGGTTTAGGGCTTCCTGCCTAAGCAGGGGGTTGGACTTGAAGATCTCCAAGATCCCTTCCAACTCTGTTATTCTATTCTATTCTGTTCTGTTCTGTTCTGTTCTGTTCTGTTCTGTTCTGTTCTACTCTACTCTACTCTACTCTACTCTACTCTACTCTACTCTACTCTTCACTCCATTTTTCTACTCTACTCTATTCTATTCTATTCTATTCTACTCTACTCTACTCTACTCTACTCTACTCTACTCTACTCTACTCTTCACTCCATTATTCTATTCTATTCTATTCTATTCTATTCTATTCTATTCTATTCTATTCTATTCTATTCTATCCTATTCAGCTGCCTAAATTAAATCTGTCTAGAGATACCTAGAGCCTTAGTACCTTCTTTCAATCTGCACTGAGGGATAAAGATAATAAAATAGCAGTCACTTATTTGCAGGATGTTCCACAACAATCACACTGATTTGATAAAGAAAATGGAGTAACGTAAACATGGCATGAAATTGACAACTGCCCAGTGCTATCAGCCCAGAGACAAGACATTGGACCTCAAATGGCAAACAACTATAAGAAATTGCCCAACTCAAAAGCAAAAGTTTGGGATTTCTTCATGCAACTGATGTGTCAGGTACATGTAGTAATCAATCTATTATAATTATAAGGGCTTAGAGGTCCAATACATAAGTAAACATATAAACAATCATACAAAAGAATGAACAAACATGTTAGCAAATAAACTCAGGTATATAAGGACCAATTTAATTTCTGGGGAAGAGTGTCCAGACAAGAGGCGATGTCTGGTAAAAAAACAACAACAACATTGTTTTTTCCTAAAAAAAAAAATTCTCCAAGCATCAAATGGTTAAATCAAAACCCTGTTTGCAAAAATGCTTTTTTCTGCACTTAATATCTCTCTGAGGATTGTGTTTGTTGACAGCCTCATTGCTTATTATTTCCCTGTTTCTGAGTTCACATCTCTTATTGTCAATCTCATGAAAGCTTGTTAAAAGCTCTTTGGTATCCCTGCATCTTCTCCTGCCTAAACTTCTAATAGTACAGTAAATCACTGCAGAGTTAAGTTAGAGTCAGATAATTCACTTAAAAAAAGAAAAGAAAAGAAAAGAGAGAGAGAGAGAGAGAGCCATATTTAAGCAAGGAAGCATTGGGTCTGTTTTCTCCAAATTTATTGGGGGGGGGGGATGTCCTTTAGTTGGCAAGAAAGTCTGCTCCTGAGAAAAATGTGAAGATTTTTGTTTAACAGAAATGAGAATTCAGTTTTTTTAGAGTTTGGGTCCAAGTCAGGTTTCCATTCATCCTGTGGAATTAAAGCTTATGAACCATGAGTGGGTAGGACTTCACTTGTCAGTGAAAGAGAAAGAACATAGAACAATAGAATTGGAAGGGGTCCAGTCTCTTCTTGAAAACCTCCAGTGATGCAACTCTCAGGAGGAGGAGGAGGAGGAAGAGGAGGAGGAGGAGGAGGAGGAGGAGGAGGAGGAGGAGGAGTGTTTGGTTGCACACCAGCTCATGATTCAAGGACACCTAACACAACTTGCAACATCAGAACCAATAGGTTGGGTTGTCTCTCTAGAATAGATCCTATGGTTTCACTCAACATGCTTTAGTTCTACACCCAATAGTTCCAGAAGACCTTCAATGGATGGAAACTAATCAAGGAGAAATTCAACCTGGAATTAAGGAGAAACTTCCTAACAGTGAGAACAATCAACCAGTGGAACAGAAGAAGTTGCCTTCAGAAGTTGTGGGTGTTTCATCACTGGAGGTTTCTAAGAAGAGACTGGAGAGCCACTTATCTCAAATGGTATGGAGTCTCCTGCTTGAGCAGGGGGTTGGACTAGAAGACCTCCAAAGTCCCTCCAGCTCTGTTCTGGTTATTTCAGGCCCCCTTCTGCTCCAACCTGGACACCTTTCAGATGTTCACCTCCAAGAATCCGCAGCAATACCCATGCCAGTAAACAAAATCACATTACTTTTAAAATAATCGCATACATATCCCACAAGTGCTGTTTTGACTCCTCCTTGACCTTAACACAGCAACCAATAGATCAAAAAAGATTCTGCTTATCTGGTAGATCTGTAGTTTAATAGCAGGAGACAAATATCAATATTCATTCTTGTATTCACCTAGGTGGACTTGTTCTGTATATATGCAATGTGACCCTATTGATTTGCCTCTGCCATTGACTGCTCATATAAACCTCGGGATTCTAGCTGATACGGTGTCTACGAAGGAGCCACCGCTACCATTTTACAAAAACCAGGGCGAACAAAAGACATGAAAGTTATTGAACAATCCATGTCTGGATCACAAGAACTCAAACTTTTAAGTATGAGCTGGGCTGATTGCTACAGAGCATATCTGATGATAATGGTGGTGGTAGAAGAACCCCAAGGGTAGCAAGAATCTCAGAGTGGATATTTTCAACCATCATACAGAATGGTCTTCATTAGGCACTATTCCATTCAAGTGGCTTTTTTTTTTTACCTTTTAAACTTGGAATAGAACTGAACTGGAAGAGATCTTGGAGGTCTTCTAGTCCAGCCCCCTGCTCAAGCAGGAGAACCTATACCATCTCCGACAAGTGGCTGTCCAGTCTCTTCTTAAAAACCTCCAATGATGGAGCACCCACAACTTCTGGAGGCAACTTCGGTTCCACCGATTAATTGTCCTCACTATTAGGAAGTTTCTCCTTAGTTCCAGGTTGCTTCGTTCCTTGATTAGTTTCCAACCGTTATATCTTGTCCTGTCCTCTGGTGCTTTGGAGAATAATTTGACCCTCTCTTGTTTGGGGCAGCCCCTCAAATACTGGAATTCTACTATCATGTCACCCCTAATTCTTCTTTTCTTTAGACTAACCAGACCCAAATCCTGCAGCTGTTCTTCATATATCTTAGTCTCCAGGCCTTTGATCATCTTAGTTGTTCTTCTCTGAATTTTCTCCAAAATCTCGACATCTTTTAATGAGCCCTCCCTTTTCCTTCCTTCCTTCCTTCCTTCCTTCCTTCCTTCCTTCCTTCCTTCCTTCCTTCCT
>WNWU01000062.1:5452677-5462778 GCA_012654045.1 Ptyas mucosa | reverse complement strand
AGAGAGAGAGAGAGAGAGAGAGAGAGAGAGAGAGAGAGAGAGCGCCTGGGCTGCCCATCAACCCTCAAATGGAGAGTGAACAGCCCTCAGGTCTGGAGGTGGCTGATGAGGAAGAGGAGGAACAGCTGGGTCCAGTGCCTGATGCGCGGATGTACAGAAGGCAGAGGAGAGGAGAGCAGTGGAAATCTATGGGATGGTCCTTGGGACGGAAGAGCCACCGCTGCTAGCAAAGCCCCACCCTAGCTCTGGGGATAAAAGGCAGGGGCGGAGATGAATAGATGTGGCAGACAACTATTTATCTCCCTGACGGACAAACTTGTTAGCCTGTGGTGAGAGAGAAACTTTTTGCCGGGGCTGCTGGTGGCCCTAATAAAGGAATCATTGCTTCAACTACAGAGGGTTTGTCCTGTTTGGGGAACTGGATCAGAACACCAATAAAAGAATCTGGAAAAGTCATTCCTCGCATCTGAGGGCCTTTACTGGCTTTGGCGGCAGGCTAGGAGCCATTTTGGGTAGCACTCAGGCGAGGTCGGTCTACAAAAACACAAGGAATAATTTTGTTAGTTGTTTTTATGCTTATCATGGGACAAAGCTCCACGACCTTCCAAATCTTGATACTGTCTTGACAGCATGTTGGCATCCGGGCTCCAGGCAGTCCCCCCTCCCCCACCCCACTGGAAACACTAAAATTGGGAGGCCCACACCCTCCGGTGGGAACATTGACCAACCGTTGAAGTGAAAGAGATGGCCCGTGTTTCCTTGAAACAGGTTTTCCCCGCCGTGACAGGAAAAAGGGAATTTATTGCAATTCAAAAAGCCCAGATTGTGTCATTTGATTAGTTGGGAGCTTGTCTGTACTAGAAACAAAATGGCCCCTTTGTCTGAAGGACAGCTTTATTATTTAAAAAACGTAACTGATGTTAATCAATTGTTAATCCTTCTTTTAGGAGTGTGGCTTTTCTGGAGCAAGGGTGGCGACCTCCCCCTTGAAGTGTTCCTCTTGGTCAAAATGATCCCAGCTTTGAGACTTTTTCCTCCTCTAGCTAACCTCTGGGGGGGTGTCTCCCACTTAATAAAGATTTGTCATGGCTAAATCCCATCCCTTTTCCAGTTGTTCAGCATTCATGATCCTCTGAATCTTGCATTGGCATCCTTCAGTCTCCAAAGACGATGGGATCGTGCCCTGGAAAGAGGTCCTAAAATAGCATCTGGTGTGACTAAAGAGGCCGATTCGAGAGTGGCCATCCCTTCCACACTGAGGGCAGATCCATTCTGTCCCCTGCCACCCCCAGATTTCGCTGGTTCCAGGACTGCCTCTTTGCCACAAGTGTCTCTCCGAATTGGAGAAGGCCATGCTGCGTCTTTAGCCTCCAAACTGAATGATTGGAGGTCAAGGTTTCCTCATCGTTAATGTCCATTCCCAGGGCCTTTAGGTCCCTCTTGCAGATATCCTGATATCGCAGCTGTGGTCTCCCTCTGAGACACTTTCCCTGCACTAATTCTCCGTACAGGAGATCTTTCGGAATCCGACCACCAGCCATTCTCACGACATGCCCCAGCCAGGGTAGACGTCACTGTTTCAATTGTGTATACGTGCTAGAAATTCCAGCATGTTCCAAGACTGCGCTATTTGGAACTTTGTCCTGCCAGGTGATGCCAAGAATACGTCGGAGACAGCGCATAGGAAAGGTGTTCAACTTTCTCTCCTGCCATGCATAGAGAGTCCGAGACTCACTGCAGTACAAGAGTGTGCTCAGGACGCAGGCTCTACAGACTTGGATCTTGGTATGTTCCATCAGCTTCTTATTAAGCCATACTCTCTTTGTAAGTCTGGAGAACGTGATGACCGCTTTACCAATACGTCTATTCAGCTCACTGTCATATCCTCCAAATCATATTGCAAAAAAAAAGAGCAGATCTCCCTTTTGCTTCTTCTCCTGACAGCTTCCAGTTTTTTTTAAAATTTTCCCTTTGCAATTCGACACAACAACAACAACAACACGCAGTGTCCGGCCATTTGCCATTTGGACACTTCTCATTAGCCGTGAATTCTGTACAATACACTTATCTTAGTCAAGGGGACAAAGATGAAATCCTAGAACGGCCCCATGGAAAGGAGCGCCATTTCTCTCCCTCCTTCGCTCTCTCTTTGTATATATGTCTTTCTGTGTTTTACGCTCTAGCTGTGAAGAGAGAAGAGAGCATCACGGTACAAATTCCAAGATAAAGTTTTCCTTGGACCTAAGCTACATTGATGTTTTATGTCCTGATGTGGGCAGCAGACGGTTTACTGCAAAGCAGAGGACGTCGTAATCAATGTGACTTATGCTGCTGAAGGAAGGAACAGCATGGCAGACATATTGGCATGGACAGAGAGAGGCTTTTTGTTTTCTGCAGACGCCAAGATCTTGGGTACACGTTCCCACACTCAAGGCCTTGGTTTGTGCTGCATTTAGGCCAGGATTGCCTCTTGCCATGGAGTTCTGGTTTGGTTTGACAGCTAGCATCTTTTTCAGTGGAAAAATTCACATTCATGTCATCCCTTCTCGTTATTGATATGGAAGGCCTGAAGGTATCTCTTGACTTTCTCTTTGGTTATACAATTTGAGTTTGGCTCCCTATTCTCCTCCACCTCTCTTTCTCTTCCCCCCTCTCTCTCCCTCCCTCTCTTCCTCTTGCCCTCCCTCCCTCTCTCTCCCTTTCTTCCTCTCCCTCTCTCATCCACTCTTCCTCTCTCTCTCCCTCTCTTCCTCTTGCTCTCGCTCCCTCTCTCTCTCCTCTCTCCCTCTTCCTCTCTCATCCATTTTCTCTCTTTTCCTCTCTCTCTCCCTCCCTCCCTCCCTTCCTCTTGCTCTCTTGCTCTCTCCCCCTCTTCCTTTCTCTCTCCCTCTCTCTCCCACTCTTCCTCTCTCTCCCTCACTCTTCCTCTCCCTCCCTCCCTCTCTCTCCCTCCCTCTCTCTCTCCCTCTCTCCCTCTTCCTCTCTCTCCCTCTCTTCCTCTCTCCCTCTCCTTCTCCCTTCCCCTCTTCTTCTTCCTCCCTCTCTCCCCCTCTCTCCCTCCCTCTCTTCCTCTTGCTCTCTCTCCCCCTTTTTCCCCTCTCTCCCCCTCTCTTGCTCTCTCTCCCCCTCACTCTTTCTCTCTCTCTCTCCCTCTTTCTCTCCCTCTCCCTCTCTCTCCCCACTCCCTTCCTTCCTTCCTTCCTTTCTCTCCCTCCCTCTCCCTCCTTCCCTCAGATCAACTCCTTTTCTTAAGCAGGACTTACTTGTTAGGTCTTAATGCCTCCCAGGCTTTGATAGATCCTAATTATTCTGTCCAGAATAAGACATGGAGCCACGGGCCCTGTGCCTAGCATTGGCTGGAACCCTCCCCATGTCCATTTTGCTTTTGGTTTGAGAAGAGTGAACTGTTTTATGATTTTCTACTCTAAGCATGAAAGTAGGAATATGGCTTCCAGCAAACTGTTCCCCCTCAGCCTCAGCCTGCTGCCACTTCCCCTATGCAATACGGAGATAATAATATTGTTCAAATTGCTGAGACCGTATGGAAGAAGTGGCTTGAATGCTCATTACTGTTTCTAAAGACATTGTAAATCCCAAATGCTGTTTAAATCACTGCATATTATCAGGATTTGGCTGTTGGAATATGCTTCAACACACAGCACACAGTATAAAGACCGAATGTGCAGGGTCGTGGCAGCTCTCGGAGATTGGTGGTTTTCTTGCAGGCATTTCATAACCCAAACTAGGTAACATCATCAGTATTAGCAGGGAGTGGAGTTACTTAAACAAAATCTCACTCGTTATTACCTAATTGATGTTACCTAGTTGGGTAATAAATGTCTGCAGGAAAACAAGTAAGCTCAGAGAGCACCAAGGATCCCACAGTCTTTTTCCTCCTCCCCCTCCTCCTCCTCCTCCTCTTCCTCCTCTCTGCAAACCCCACTCCCTTATAGCACTGATGACATAACCTAGTTTAGGTCATGAAATGTCTGCAAGAAAACCACCAAGCTCAGAGAGCACCAAGGATCCCACAGTCTTCTTCCTCCTCCTCCTCCTCCTCCTCCTCCTCCTCCTCCTCCTCCTCTTCTTCTTCCTCCTCCTCCCCATCCTTTCTGCAAATCCCACCTCCTTCTAAAACTGATGACGTTACCTAGTTGGGTCATGAAACATCTGCAAGAAAACCAGCAAGCTCAGAGAGCACCAAGGACCTCTCACGTCAACCCTGAGCTACAAATATCTTCCTTTACTAAAGACCGAATGTTTTAGCATCGTCGGGAAACATCCCGAGAGCAAAAAGGCAGAGAAAGGATTCAAAACACTGGAACAGAAAAGAGCTTATTGGTTAAGGTATCATCACCAACCGTGTCATATATAAACCCTGAATGATGGTTTGTTGTTCTTGTTCTTGTTCTGGAAGGCTAAGAGATCCAGCAGACCAGAGATTCTGCAATAAAACCAGGATTAAAGAGGCCTACTTATTTCAGAAGTCAGGCGACGATTTTTCAGAACCAAGCCACCAGAATCCAGCCAACTTTTGTGAGTTTTGTGGCAGCCATTTTAGATTTCTCAGAGTGTCCCATTCGGAGTGTCTGTACACCATTCTGCCCTTATCCTTGTCATTAACATCGCCCATTAAAGTTGACACCGAGATTCCTGCCAACCGTTGAATAATAATTGCAGTTTTATTGTGTAACTAGCCCTTTCATTTGGAAGAATATGAACGCTGGGCTAAGAGATTTGTCATTAACTTCCAGTTAATATTTCTGGGCAAAGGTTTAAATAAGCTGCCCCGTTTCATCTAACGAATCGCTTAGTGCAAAGCAGCATAAAGTTTCGGGATGCAGTGGTTAATTGTTACACAAGCTATTCATCCTTGATTAGGAAATTCATTTCCATGTTTATAATTGTATGATAATGAGCTTACTTCCTTTTATTTCTTTGAAATCAGAGAGGCGAAGGGAGGGAGGGAGGTGGGGGAGGGAGGAAGGAAGACCTGCTAGATATTCTACTTTGCAGCCAGCAATTTTATTTTATTTATTTATTTATTATAGCTTTATTGAAAAGATTGGTAGGGTTGCCCATTGGTAGGGAGCCTGAATAGGTTGTAAAAAAAATGCTTTAAAAAGGAAAAAAGTTGGCCACGCCCACCCAGTCATACTACCCACACACACACCAAGCCACGCCCACAGAACCGGTAATAACAAATTTTACATTTCACCACTGATTTAGGAGCTCAGCTGCTTACCTCCCAACGGTAAGTAGAACAGCTGGGGAGGGGGAACCAGCTGTGCCACGCGATTGAGATGAGCTGCAAAGCAGGGCATAAAGGACAGGATAGAGTGGGGGCGGGTGGGTGGGGCCAACTGATCATCGGAGCTACCGATTCACCTGAACTGGTCTGAACCGGCTGAATACCACCTCTGGAAGGGACCTGAAGTGTGTTGACTCGAGCTGACCTAGGAGAAGGGGAGATAATCTCAGGAACAAATGGCCCTGCAGATAACATGGTCCTGTGCCATGCAGGGCTTCAGAGATGCTAACCAGCACCTTGAATTGCAGTTGGAAAGACAACCGGAGGCAATGCAGTTCACACAACAGTGGTGTGATATGGACAACCAAGGATAACTAGTTGCAACTTCTGGGTAGTTTTCAAGGGGCAACCCCATGGAACTGTAGAAGAATATCCTCAGTAGAATGAAAAGACCACCTAGGCAGATGTGGACATAAACCATTTGTTAATTATCCTTGTCCTGAGCTGTTTTAGGGTCATACAAACGATTTTTTAAAAATACACTGTAATAGTTAATTGTTGATGACTAAAGAGCCTTCAATTCAGATGATGTAATATATAGAAGATTTAGAATCTGAACCAGAATCAGAATAGAGCTGGAAAGAACTTTGGAGGTCTTCTGGTCAAGCAGGAGATCCTATACCATTTCAGACAAGTGACTGTCCAGTCTCTTCTTAAAAACCTCCAGTGATGGAGCTCCCACAACGTCTGAAGGCAACTTCTATTCCACTGGTTGATTGTCCTCACTGTTATGAAGTTTCTCCTTAGATCCAGGTTGCTTTTCTCCTGGATTAATTTCCATCCATTGTTTTCTGTCCTGCCTTCTGGTGCTTTGGAAAATAAATTGACTCCACTCTTCTTTCTGGCAGCCCCTCAAATACTGGAAGACTGCTATCATGTCCCCCCCAGTCCTTCTTTTCTCTAGACTGGCCATTACAATTTTCCAACCTTGCAACTATGAGATAACAAGGCTATTTAATAGATAAACACAATTTCTTCTGTTCCAGAAGATATCATGCCAACTAAATCTTGGAAGAGGTATTCTTGGACACTGGACCTCCGGTCATTAAAGTAAATAAAGAGATCATTTTCCAGATCCATAATTGTTCCTCTCTAGGAAGGAGAACATCATCCCTTCCGTACCACCCAAACTGGAATACTTTCCAACACATAGGCCTGGAAACAATGAATAATATTGACTATAGATGAAATCTTTTGACAGCACGATCTGCCACAGATCTATCACAGAGGTATCATTATAGGGAATAAAACATCCAGCCAGCTCCACATGCAAAACATTTTTCACGGGTTTAATGCCAAAAGGTAGATAATGGAGAAGGACCTTGACTGATGAACATCACTGGATGGTAAAAAAGCATGGACAGCTAATGTTCCTTTTTGTTGGATATTAATCTGGGACAGAAAGTTGAAAACAGCATTCATTCCTACACTGAGTATTACGAATGATGTATTGGACATAAATGGAAATAGTGATAAAGGTAAAAAATAAAAAATAAATAAACAAGGCATACAATCTTGCAGAGATGATACTTAATCACTGCATTGGATTCTCGGCTATCGAAACCGTCAGTCCATGAATCAATTAAGCTGCCATATTTATGCTTAAATCAATTTAATCCAGTCAAAACTGATGTTATAATCCGAGGGATCCCGTCTCCAGAATCAGGGCACTGAGCGTCATCTTCACTGAAACATTTTTGAAACCCGGTTAATTTTAATGGGCTGCCGGGGTAAAGTTGGGAGCGTGTGAATTTTGATGGTATTTAGGCCACAGTCTCTGAAGTCCATTGGGGGAATCACACTTTCTTCACGAACATGCTGGGGTTTATGTTCTAGGTGCTTCAAACCAAGTCTCTTTATTTGCGATGTCCTGCCTAGACCCTTCCAGGTAAGTCTGCAGCACGTGCCTGTAAACTCACTTAAATGGTGGCATGTTTTCAACATCTTTCTACCAAAACGTTTATTTCTGTAATACAATTTCTATGTCATCTCTGTCCTGGGATTCTAGGAACTGTACATATTTAAGCAACATTAAAAACAATCTTCTTCTCCTCCTCCTCCTCCTCCTCCTTTTTCTCCTCCTCCTCCTCTCCCCATCCTCCTCCCCCTCCTTCCCTCCTTCCCTCCCTCCCTCCTCCTCCTCCCTCTCCTTTTTCTCCTCCTCCTCTCCCCCATCCTCCTCCTTCCCTCCCTGCTTCCCTCCCCCCCTCCCCCTCCTCCTTCCCTCCTTCCCTCCCTTCCTCCTCCTCCTCCTTCCATTATCTAGTACTATTAGCACTGATGATGTTACTTAGTTGGGTAGTGAAATATCTGCAAGAAAACAGCCAAGCTTGGAGTGCAACCAAGACCTCACAGTTCCACCCTAAGCTACAAATAGTCTCGTCTATTGGAGCAAGGATGGCCCAGCCCATTTGGGGCAGAGTTCAGATCTCATTCACATCTCTAAACTCAAATAAACTCTATAGGTGACCATAATAGAGAGAATTAGTAACTGTGTTCTGAGAACAGGGTCATAAGTAAGAAAGATCACAGAGAGAGAGTGGAAGAATAGTTACATCAAAGAAGTCCTTTAGAATCCCATCGTGTTAAACACAATAGAGCGAAGGCACAAGAAGTGTCTTTCCTGCCACGTGCAGTTATGAAGCAGATGGGATGGTGAATTCTACGTTCTCTTTAACTTCCCACAGAAATGTAAAAGTTTCAGCATTTACTGGAGCTGCTGCTGTAATTTGTCTTTCTCTGTTTGTAATTCTGCTCGGGTGATGCACACTTTGGAAAGAAAGAAAAAGAGAGAGAGAGAGAGAAGAGGGAGGGGGAAAGGGAGCAAATTAACTTCATGTGAAAAAGTGATGTATTTTGTGTTCTGGTGTTGTCAGATCCGCTCCATTGTCCTTATGCAATCACTCAAGAAGAAAGAAGTTATAACGGGTTCATAGATTTTGATCAGGCTTTAGTTCTCTGCTGTCTCTGAAGGCATCTCAATTTTTTGGGAAGACCGACATTTCCTTACATTGTTGGGAAGACCCGAAGGCTGGAACTAGGCACTTGGTTGGAATAGTTGCCATCAGATTGGAGAGTGGGTAGATGTCCCATCAAGAGCTCTGAAATCAGAATCAGAATAGAGCTGGAAGGCAGAGTTGGGTTTCAGCAGGTTCTGACCAATTCTGGAGAACCAGTAGCAGAAAATTTGAGTACCTCAGAGCACCGGTAGTAAAAATTCTGACTGGCCCTGCCGCCATCTATTCTCTGCCTCCCGAGTCCCAGCTGATGGAAGGGGGAGCAAGGGGGATGGGAAAACAAACTTTCAGCTACGGCGAAGCAGCACGGCAGCCAAAAACAAAAGCACATTCCAGACATATCTCTCTCAAGGCTGTCTCCCAAGGTTACCCACAGCGGCTGGAGAGGAGTGATCTCTACAACCCACAAAATTGTTCCGTTGGCGAATGTGACTAATGACATACCCCGGGGGGAGGGGGGGAAACAGGGTCATGCCTGGGTTGTAAATTACGTGAGGTCAGAGTTGGCTTTACTTGGAACGTGCAATAAATAACTGGATTTCTTTTGAAGCTTGGCTCAAGGTTCATGATTTAATTAGGGCATCCATTGGAATCTTGACACTTCTTCAGCTCTGACTCGATCTTTGTTTTTCCTTGAAGGTGTTTTGCTTCTCATCCAAGAAGCTTCCTCAGCTCTGACTGGACTTCCTTGGTTTTTCCTTGAAGACTTTTCACTCCTCATCCAAGAAACTTTCTTCAGCTAAGGAAGCTTCTTGGATTTTAGCTGAGAAGTTTGGATGTAAAAGAAGATACAATCATTCCCCAAAAGAAGCCACAAATTCCTTTACAGAGAGAAGCGGAAAAGCATCCGGAAACTTTACAGGTTTAGAAAAATGGAGTTCTTTTGCCCACCTGACATTGCTGGAAGAGACGGAGAAGACAAATCTAATTCTAGAAACAATCCTGCCATTGCATGTGAAATTGGAGAAGCAAATGTGTCTTAGGTTTTTATTTGTTTGTTTTAATTATGCATGCTCCGGCTCATACATATGGGATGCTGCTCGACGTTTTCTAACTCTGCTCTTCTGCCCTTCACACTTAGAACCAGGTTTACTTATCACAAGTGCAGCTTACATTATTATCACAAGAGATAAAATGTCTCCAACGAAAACAGGATTAGGGACAAGGGTGATTAGATTTTAAATTACCAGGGTAAACAGCCAACTTCCTGAGCAGCCCTGCAGAATATTTGACTTTTCTTGAAATCAGGGTTCACGCAGGAACGTTTATCAAGAGTTAGGAATGAATTGTTCCAGCGTGACGATATTGAATATGCCCTTGATACGTTTTGTGGGTTGTTCGGAAATGTGGTGGCAGCCATTTAACCAGATGGTATTACAGTGTGCTGGGCATCACAAACACACACACACACACACACACTGCAATTAGGGGTTCGAACCTTTTTGCACTTTTGACTTTTTCAAGTGGCAGGAAGTTCCAAAGACAACACACCTTATTTTCTGCTGTTAGAACTGAAAACAATTTAACAATTAACAAGGAAAGGGTGAATGAGCAACTAAATTCCAGTGGAGCTGCTGAAGGGCCCAAATTAGGCCAAAAAAAATATGTTTGCCTTGAATTTAATTATTTTACGAGTCTTAAATATAGTTACCTATTTTTCTTTTCTTTGCCTCCATTTTTGGTACTGCTTCCTGTTATGCCACATCTAGTTTTGTTGTTCTTCTCTTCTCTTCTCTTCTCTTCTCTTCTCTTCTCTTCTCTTCTCTTCTCTTC
>WNWU01000062.1:5410425-5425196 GCA_012654045.1 Ptyas mucosa | reverse complement strand
GAAGAAGAAGAAGAAGAAGAAGAAGAAGAAGAAGAAGAAGAAGAAGAAGAAGAAGCAGCAGCAGCAGCAGCAGCAGCAGCAGCTACTTTTTGAATCTCTAATCTATAACTGTGACCTGGTACATCCCTGCTTTAACATTACCAGCACAAATAAGAATCATATTGCGAGCTGCCACTGTCTGACATAAAAGTGATAAAACATTAAGAGGTTCCTCTGCTAATGGTGTAGCTTGGGAGGTTTTGAATATTCCTAACTTTGGCTGAATCCTGACCATTAAAGAAAGGAAGAACGAGATGGTAAAACATCCGCATTTTCCCATCCAGTGCACACATTCATACATTCACTTGCACGCTTTACTTTTTTTCCTTCTTCTTTTAACAATCAAATATAGATAAGCGTTAAGTTCGGCTTCCTAAATACGTTAGTGTACAATATGGTTTCGCCTTGTTATAATTACATTTGAATAGTCTCGGTTAAGAAAAAAATTCAGCAGTTTTGTTTTTCGTTTTTTAAAAGAACGCGGCATTTACAGTGCATAGCTCTAACAAAAAAAAAAAGAGAGAGAAAGAGTGAGTCAGAGAGAAAGTGCGTCGTTTTCTCGTACGCTATGTACACAAAATAAAAATACTCCGTTTTAACAAGTATAAATACTTGACTGCATTCTCAAATGTATTCGGGTACATTCTTTTCTCTTTTCCTCCGTGAAGGTTACCCGCAACCGTTTTGTAGAGTAACACCGTGTGGGTTCATTAAGGAAGGAAGGAAGGAAGGAAGGAAGGAAGGAAGGAGGGAGGGAGGGAGGGAGGGAGGAAGGAAGGAAAGGAAAGGAAAGAAGGAAGGAAGAAAGGAAAGAAGGAAGGAAGGAAGGAGGAAGAAAGAAAGAAAGAAAGAAAGAAAGAAAGAAAGAAGGAAGGAAGGAAGGAAGGAAGGAAGGAAGGAAGGAAGGAAGGAAAGAAAGAACTATCCCACAGGCTCATGGTTAATAAGGAGGGTCTTGATCACTCTGTTTTGGACACACACACACAAAATGGAAGTCACAATTAAAACAGCACACATTTAAAATCCTCTCGATGTTTTTTCAACCTTCCACTGTTGTTTTTTTTGTTTTTCTCTCCCCTGACAACAACATGGGAACGGACCATGGGTTTTGCAGTATCTGCAAGTTCTCTTTTTGAGATGGTCCTCCTATTAAAACAACCCGGTGTGAGAAGCTCGCTTTAGGGGAATCTTTAAAAATTAAAAAAAAACCCAAAACAAAAGAAATAAAATAAAATAAAGCACCAAAACACAGTTGTGTATCTTAGATGCCAGCAGCTAAAAAGTTCGATTGTTCTGTTTTGGGGGGGGGGGGAATCACACCGTTATGTACATATTTTCTAAGTTTTGTTTGGACTCGATCTCTATGGAACTGCTGCCCCTTATCAAAACCCCAACCGCCTCCTTCACACCCTGGAAAAGCAGCACTGAAACTTAAAAAGAGATTTCGCTGGGGTTATGAAAACTCCCTCTCTTCGTCTGCCTCTACTTGTGTCCACGTTAAAACCACGTTTTTTTTGTAAGGGAGAAACGCAGAGGAGGAGATGCGCGTGTGAAGGATGACTTCCTTTACGGGCTACGACTGAACGGCCACGCTGCTTGGCGAGGTTTTCGGCAATTTTCCGCTCTTCTACGCCACGCCGAACGTTACCTTCGGAAGCTCCGTTGCACCTCTTTAAGTAAACTATCGAAATCCATCGAGTCGTACTTGCTCTTAGTAGAAGCAGGATCGAAATCATCTGAATCTAGAAGTTAAAACATAAATTTCTTGAGCCAGGCTCATGCGCCCTCTTCCCTATGACCTGACCGTACCAGCTCAGGGTTTTTTTTTCCAAACGCGGCCCCTTTAAGACAGGTGGACTTCAACTCCCAGAATTCCCTAGTCAGCATGTCAGGGAATTCTGGAAGTTGAAGTCCAGTTATTTCAAAGTGGCCGAGTTTGAAAAATGCTGATACTACAGGTAGTCTTCGACCAGTGGTAGGTTGCCCCCAGTTCGGACCGGTTCGCAAGAACTGGTAGTAAAACCGACAGGAGGCCCCGCCCATTGCCCCGGATGTCGTCATCAGCGATCCACGCATGCGATCCCGTTGCGAATCGGTGGTAAAGGTAAGTAGAACCCGCCCCTGTCTTCAACGTACAACAGTCCATTTACGGACCGTTCAAAGTTATGACGGCAGTGAAGAAAAGTGGCTTATGACCATTTTTCACACTTACGACTGTTGCAATATCCCCATTGTCACGTGATCCTGACTCGTATTTATGGTGGTCGCATGTCCTGGGGGTTACGTGATCCCCTTTTGAGATCTTCTAACAAGCAAAGTCAATGGGAACCGGGTTACAATGTAGTAACCGGGTTACTACAAATTCACTTAACAACCAGGGTAACTGCAGAGATTCATTTAACGACTCTGGTGAGAAAAGTCGTAAAATGGGGCAAAGCTCGTTGAACAAATGCCTCACTTAACAATGGAAATTTTGGGCTCGAATGCGGTCACAAGCCGAGGAACACGATGCATTTTCAGTATATTTTTCTCACTGATTGTTATAAAAATACAAACAACAACGGTTGAAAACCAAATTAATTTCATTGAAAACTATCTGATATGGAACAGTCTAATTAAAGATAAGGTCAACGATAAAGAAAAGAGGGGGAAAAAAGTAAGAAAACATTTCCAGTGACTGACCACAGGAAAAAAGAAAATATACAGAGTATTACAATGAGTGTCTTCCTTTTCCCGGACTATAAACTAATACCCTCATGATTATGCAAATCAGTATAAAGCTTTTAAATAACCAATAAGCCTTTAAAGAGAATAACAATACCTAAACATGCTCTGTGTTAACAAGGAGCTAATAAGGTTGACCGACATCGCAAGATCTCTTATTTAGGGTTGGGAACGTCTCTGAAACTTATAAAACTCTGATTCATGGATCAATTCTTTGCAATTCATTGTCTATGCACAAGTTTGTTATTTCTACGGATATAAGCGAATTACCAATGCAAATTTACCCTATTCTTCCTTTGGGAAGCTCAACCAATATTATCTCTACTGATGGAAGCTCCTTTTTCTGGCATTTTAGAAATACAGGTAGTCCTTGACGTACGGCCACAATTTCTGTTGTTCAGCAAGACAGTTGTTTGGGGACTTTTAACCCATTTTATGACCTTTCTGGCCACAACTAAGTATATCACTCGTTAAATTAATAACACTGTTGTTACGTGAATCAGGCTTCCCCATTGACTTTGCTTGTCGGAAAGTCGCAAAAGGGGAAATCACGTGACCCTGGGCCTCTGCAACCGTCATAAGTACAAGTCAGTTTCCAAGCATCTGAATTTGGACAACGTGACCATGAGGATGCTGCAACGGTCATAAGCGTGAAACATAGTCTTAAGTGACTTTTTTTTCAGCGCCATTGTAACTTCAAACAGTCACTAAATGAACTGTTGTTAAGTCGAGGAGTATCTGTATAGTTCAGGGGTCTGCAACCTTCAACACTCAAAGAGCCATTTGGACCCATTTCCCACAGAAAAAAAAACCACCGGGAGCCACAAAACCCTTCCCGTGCCTGACTATTTCTTGAGCGGCCACAAAACTAGCATATGTAGTTGAATTAAACCTTCTGTTTTCTTCTGAAACTTTCCTTTTCTTGGATTTATCCATGGTTGGTTTACCAGGGGTTGAGAAGCTCAATAAATTGCATGCCAGCGGATGTCGCACATTGGCAGTTGTGACGCATATTTTGAATGACAGGGAGCCACAGCGGAGGGGTGAAAGAGTCACATGCGGCTCCAGAGCCACAGGTTGCTGACCCCTGGTATAATTACACCCACACAAATGACATGCATTGGTAGTGTGATAGGAGAAGTACATTGTCGCATCACTAGGCAGAATTAGTGTAGACACTACATTTTAATTTTACACGTTTCAGTGGCTGCAATCATTATTCAATGTTCTTGGATATTCTTATTGGACTGCTGTATTGAAAAAATTATTTTATTTATTTATTGGTTCGATTTATATGCCGCCCTTCTCCGGAGACTCAGGGCAGCTTACAATGCATTAAGCAATAGCCTTCATACTTCTGTATATACCTGCTTAGTAGGGCTTTCACCCCCCCCCCCCAAGTGGTGTTATTTTTTATACAAAGTCAGCTTATTGCCCCCACAATCCGGGTCCTCATTTTACCTACCTCGGAAGGATGGAAGGCTGAGTCAACCTTGAGCCTGGTGGGATTCAAACTCGCACTAATTGCAGGCAGCTGGTGCTACTTAACAGCACTTTAGTCTGCTGCGCCAGAGAATTACAAAATTCTCTTTTTGCAAGTCATTTCTTGTTGGTCATTATATTTTTTATATAAGCTCTTTGATGAATTGCCAATTACAGCAGGATAACACTCTAATGTCATCCGAGACAGTCCTAGTAACCACGTTGTTTCTCTAAAAATGTTACAGAGAACAAAATATATTTTAATTGTTCCACAAATTAATTGCCTTGCGTGATGAGCTGTTTGGGGTTGATTCTAGAATATGTCATGACGCTTTTTCCTCTGTAAACCAGGGCCCCTGTTCCTTTTCCGTGTTTAATTTATTTATTCCCTGCAACTTACAAGTCAGAATTTGGATAATTTCCCCTGATATCCATAGACGTTTTCCTGCGGAATGATGGCCTGATCATTTCTAGTATAACAGTGAAGAAAACACAGTGAAGAGGCTTGGAGAGCTACAAAGAGCCCACTTTCAGTAATGAATAATGCTCGAGCAGCTGTCAAGCCACTTATTTTATATCCTAGATGTTTTGAGATACTAGGAACATTCCTGCCTTCATCAATGTGGAAGATAAGTCAAGTCAAGTCAAGGCTTCCATCCGTCTTTGCTGGTTTTTATCAGCCAATGTTGGAGCAAATGATTTGTTAATGTTGAGATTTTTCGCTCGGGGTCTATCTCCGGAGCAGGCAGCTTGCTGCTTTTCTGCAACTTTTACAGCTATCTGTTTTAGCCAGTGAGGGATCGCATATTCGCTTTAATAAACAAATGCAGGTTGCTGTTATCATTGAAACACTGAGAACGCGTCAAGAGGCTTAAGCAAAAAACACCGCAGTGATTTGCTCCCCGCAGCGTGCAAAACAGAGGCAGAAGTATAGCATTGCACATGCCGAGATCTTAATTTTGACCATTTCTCCAGAACCAAACCGAATCATTAGAGAGGCTAATAATGGCATTTTTCCTCAACTTTGGAAAGAGAATTATATTGGTTTGACTCTAATCTAAAAATGGGCTTCTTGCGGCAGAGGGGATACAATTTTTAATGTTTTTAAAAAATCTTTACGCAATCCTTAGATGAGGAACAATAACACTGTTCAGTGGTGGGATTCAAATAATTTAACAACCTGTTCTCTGCCCTAAGGACCGGCTGGGTGGGCGTGGCCATGGTGGGCGTGGCCAGAGGGTGTGACAGGCAGCACTCGGCCTCCTGCACCCACCTGGGAGCGAAAACAGGCCGTGGGGAGGCGCTGCACCCCCCCGCGTACCCCATTTTGGGCCTAGGCCTCCCTGAAGCCTCCTGGAAGTGAAAATGGGCCGCAGGGGGGTTCCGCCTCCCCGGGCCCCATTTTGGGCCTATTAGGCCTCCCTGCACTTACCCGGGAGCCAAAATGGGGCACATGGGGACTCCTGGAAGGGGCGGAGCCTGCCAGCAATTTAACTACCGATTCGCCTGAACCGGCTGAATCCCACCACTGACCCTGTTCCTGAATCTTGTGCATTTTTAAAATATGTTATCTTGGGGGGGGGGGGTTAGGAGCGGAGCAAGCTCAAAAATCAGGAAACCCTCTGGCACAGGAGTCTCCAACCTTGGCAACTTTAAGCCTGGCGGACTTCAACTCCCAGAACTCCCCAGCCGCAAAGGTGCCAAGATTGGAGACCGCTGCTCTGGCAGACCCAAACGGAGTCTTACATTCCGCTAATAGTAAACATCGTACCGAGATCTGCATAGTTAGCCTTGCAGGGTTGCCTCTGTCCACAGAAATATAGCTGGAAGGCAGGTTCATTGGATCTGCGTAGGGTATTTCCATTTTCTAGTGCAGCAAATGCATCACAAGTATAGCGGTAAGTGATGAATCCATACCTATCTCTGAAAAGAAAAAGAATATTAAGGCGTTACAACCTTGTAGAGATATTGGTAAGGGTATACTTCCACCACAGAAATAAAGGGAAAGGTTGACTTCAAGTCGAACAAAATTGAGCATTGAAATAATGTAATAAAAACATGAACAGAATGCTGGCAAGGCAAAACATTACGCGGTAAATATTTACCAAAGATTGAGAGGAAAGTGGATAAAAGATAAAAGCTGGCAATAGCTTACAACTAGAACCCTTAAAAAAGAAACTGAAGGCTTGATTTTGGCTGCTCAAGAGCAAGCTATTCTAACTAATGCAAACAAGGCCAGAACTGAAAAATCATCAGATTTTTCAAAGAGGAAAAAGAAATAGTAGATCATACAGTCCCAAAAGTGCTTTTTCAAAAGGGAACTAGACTTATTTTTTTCTTTTTTCTTTTCTTGAAGACCTTTTGCTTCTCATCCAAGAAGCTTCTTCAGTTCTCAGGAAGTCCAGTTCCCTTTGGAAAAAGCCCATTTGCAATAACCATGGCCTGGATGACAGAGGCTCTCCACAGACAAGAAAATCACACAAACTGACTATAAACCATGACATAACACAGTTGCAAAAACGATTCACTGACACATTTCTAAAAATGTTCATGTGCCAGAAATGAAAAATTGGTGGCGTATTTATCCTCGCACCTGCTTAGAGGATGCATTGTGAACGTATATTTTAATATTTTAATGTATAGTTTTGTTATATTAGATTTACCAAATACGGAATAACAGAGATTTGTTAGTGTTAGATAAAAAGATGGCACTATTATAATAGAGGGGTTTAGAATATACCATAGTTGATTTATTTTACAGTTGCCAATATATAATTGTGGTCACTTCTCCCTGTGTTTATCTCTCTCTTTATTACTTTATGTTGCTGGTCATTGACCGAATAAATAAATAAATTTCAAATTTCAAATCCTCACAGTAATCCTGACATATTTATTGATGGAACAGAACATCTCATCTGTAGCTAGCTTCATAAACATGAATTGGAGAGGAAAGAGAAAACCACAGTTGAACATTATTGCATTTTTATGGCCATTTTTCAAAACTCTGGGTTTCCCCCTCAAAATGCAGTATCCTGCCAGAGCTGAAGAAGCTTCTTGGATGAGAAGCAAAATGTCTTCAAAAGAAAAAAAAAAAGAGCCTGACATAATCAGAGGAAACCCTGGTATTTTATGGAAAAGCAGCGAATGCCCTAAAAATTAGGGCTGTAGGAAAAATGGGAACAATTTTACAAATTTTGTGATCTCTTAAGAGGCATCAGTAATGGGTGGTGCTTTTGCACGAGGCAACTGGACTTTCCTTTGTTTTTCCTTGAAGACGTTTCGCTTCTCATCCAAGAAGCTTCTTCTGTTCTGGCTGAAGGATGGAGAACGGAAGGATTTATAGTTGGTCAGAGTTGAAGAAGCTTCTTGGATGAGAAGCAAAACATCTTCGAGAAAAAACAAAGGAAAGTCCAGTTGCCTTTTGAACAAAGCATCTTTGGGACAACCTTGACCTGCATGATGGAGAATCTCTGCAGACCTCTCTGGGGGGAGCCAGAGGGGAAAGGAAGAGTAATTTTACCCATCGTCCTCTAGATTCAGGGTGCACTCCTCAATTTCACCGAAAACTTCAAACCGGTCCCTCAGTTCTGTTCGCGTAGCACCAGATCCAAGTCTACCAACATATATGACACGGCGTTCTTCCTGTTCGTAAGAAGAAATGGTACAGAATTTCTACATAAGTTAGCCCAAAATGGTAGATATTTCCACGAGGGCATCAAACCAAGTTAATTTTTCTCAGCCTTCCCATGTCCTCAAGTAATTTTGTTTTTCCCAGTGAAGGAGCAACGCATCTTAGTATTGATGTGGGAGACGTCACTGCCTAAATCCCTACAGATGTTCAGCAATGAAGATGATCAAACATGCTTTTTCGGTTCCTTGGATTCTTTGACTATCCATCCACTTGATTTAACAGAATGACAGAGTGGGAAGGGACCTTGGAGGTCTTCTAGTCCAACCCCCTGCTCAGGTAGGAAACCTTACATCATTTTAGACAAATGGTTATCCAACATCTTCTTAAAAACTTCCAGTGTTGGAGCATTTGCAACTTCTGGAGGCAACTTCTGTTCCACTGGTTAATTGTCCTCACTGTCAGGAAATTTCTCCTTAGTTCTAAGTTGCTTCTCTCCTTGATGAGTTTCCGTCCATTGCTTCTTGTCCTGCCCTCAGGTGCTTTGGAGAATAGCTTGACTCCCTCTTCTTTGGGGCAGCCCCTCAAATATCGGAACACTGCTATCCTGTCACCCCCAATTCTTCTTTTCATTAAACTAGACATACCCAGTTCCTGCAACCGTTCTTCATACCTTTTATCCTCCAGTCCCCTAATCCTCTTCTCTGCTCTTCTCTTCACTCTTTCTCAACATCTTTTTTCCATCGTGGCGACCAAAACTGGACACAGTATTCCAAGGGATTTAACTATTTAGCTGCTCTATTCTGGGCCAGGACACCTGTTCAGCTTTTCAATGGCATGTTTACTTGGAAGCGATAATCTTATTCTGAATATTTTAACCACTTTAAGATACCGGGGAAAGAAGTGGAAGATGGAACTATTCTTAGCGTTCCTCAGCTATTAAACCACCCGTCATCCCGAGAACAAGTTTAAAGATAGGCCAGTTAAATAAAAATAGTTAGATGTTGGCCAAGGAGAAACTGAAGGAGCAGGCGTTTTAGTGCTGGGTTCAAAGGCTTATCGGTGTCAGGGTTATTCCGTGGCCGCTGTTCTTTCTCTTTATCTAGGAACTAAAATAGGACTCAAAAGCTCTCTCAGGAATGTCAAGGACACGGCCTGAGTAAATAAATTGCTTTTACTGCAGATTGTAAGCAGTTGTAAGGACGAAGCTCAGGTTTTTTTAGCCTGTGACTCCAGCTTCGTATCTGTGCATATATATCCCTCAAGCGATTTTCCTCCTGCTATTATTATTATTATTTACTTTATTCATTAAACATGAAACTCAACTTCTTCTTCTTCTTCTTCTTCTTTTCTTCTTCCTCTTCATCATCATCATCATCATTATTATTATTATTATTATTATTATTATTTGCACAGTCAGCCAGATGTTCAGACTGGGTTTGGCATTTTTTTGTACCTATCGAGTCCTTACCAAGGACCTGAAATAGTCAGATCTGGGTGTTTGATGGTGTTACAGTTATCGTCGCAGGATGGAAGCTGTAAAGCTGCCTTCCGCAATTGACTGATGGCAAATTTGTCAGTGCCAATGATGGTGTTCAAGGGGTGCTCCAGTTATTTTGGGACAGCACCCAAGGAGCCTATGACTATTGGTCCTACCCTTGCTTGCCTTTGCCACAGTCGTTCTATTTCTACTTGTAGGTCTTTGTATTTTGTTATTTTCTCCAGTTCCTTTCTCTTCTCGTCTGCTGTCTCCAGGCACTGCCACATTCATTTTGTCAATTCTTCTTCTTCTTCTTCTTCCTCTTCTTCCTCTTCCTCTCCTTCTCCTCCTCCTTCACATCTTGTATTGCATTTGTATTGTATTTGCATTTCTCAAGCTGGCCTGTTAATGGTACCTCGCTGTTTTTTTCATAACACTCAGGTTTGGTCCCCGATTCCTTGTTTTTCACTTGGCTAGCTTCAGTTCTTCTCCCAAAACACCACTCCAACGTACAAAAAGACACTCTACAACTCTTAGTTAAAACTGCCCCAGGTTTTAGAGCCTAAAAGGATGGCCATTCTGGGATTCTTCTACGAGGGATCTCTGCAAACTTTGGAAGTGCTGTTTAGACACAGCCAAGCTAATGAGGCAGATAGAAAGAGAATCTTTCCATCTTTATTTTCTTAAAAATACCTTGAAATGGGAGAGGATTCAACTCATAAATCTGGAAACAGTAAAGACTGGCTCCTGTACAGTAAAATATATATTTTCTCCCCCGAATGTCTCAGCAAAACAGAAACTTAACTGTTGCCGAACCGCTTGGTGAGAAACAATTCGGTTGACATTAGCTATTGAACCTAAATGACTGACCAGATGGAGCATGACAGCAAATTTTCTCATATACTCCCATTTCCGACAAAATACCTACATTGGAAAAGGGCAAGAAAAACCCATAAAGTTTTACGCAGCAACGTAGAGAACACGGTGGAGTTACGTGGTGCCAATAAGCTCCTTCCCATATGCTTCCTTGAAATTTGTCATGGGTGTAATTATTTTTGGGCTTTTATCTACCTTTTCTCTCTTGTTTAGAGAGGGGTGTGTGGAAAAACCCCACTCTTCTTCTTCTTCTTCTTCTTTTTTGTTTGTTTAAGAAAGAAAAAAGCTGGGGAAAGCACAATTAAGGGAATAAGTAAAAGAGCTCAAATGTAGAAATTGAAATTTAACGCCGAAAGGCACCATATGTCCTCTGAGCACAGGAAACATTTGAATTAGCTGTTTCTTTAAATGGCAAATGGTTATGCCATTTGGAAGGCATCCTGCCTGTTGTGAGATTGTGGCACCAGCTTTTTAGAGTGTTGATCTCTCTGATGGTTTTCCTTTGCAGTCTTTCCTATCTGAGCACAAGAATTGATCAAACGATTCAATATAAAGTCCTCATTTTTTTTATTTTTGTATCTTCAAGTCAGTGTCGATTCCTGGCTGGAGACGCCGTCGTATTTTTCTTGCCAAAGAAAGCAAATACAATCCTGGGTTGTATAAACAGAGGCGTAGAATCAAAATCACGTGAAGTATTAGTACCACTTTATAAAGCCACACCTTGAATTTCTGCGTCCAGTTTTGGTTGCCACGTTGCAAAAAAAGACGTTGAGACTTTGGAAAAAGTGCAGAGAAGAGCAACTAGGATGATTAAAGGACCGGAGACTAAAACATAGGAAGAACGGTTGCAGAAAATGGGCTTGGCTATGTTGTGGCCCGTCAGCGGCCTATGCAGCTAGTAGCTGATTTCGACAGCGAGGAGGCTGGTGTGGTGCTTCGCCAGCAGCCTGTGCAGCTGGCACTCGAGTTGAATAATGAGGAGGCTGGAGAAGATGTGGTGCCAGAGGCGGGGATTCAGCCAGGGCCTTCAGAACCTCCAGAAGCTCCCTTAAGTGAAGAGGAAGAAGAGGAGGAGCCTCTTCTCGATGCACAGGTGCACAGAGCGGCCAAAAGGCAGGAGGGGCTTGTCAGGAGGAGATCTCCTCAAGAGTAAGGCTTGGGGCTAATTGGCCACTCCCTTAGCATATTTAAGGAGGAACGCCAACTGAAGCAATTTGCAGGGAACAACTTCGTTCATATACCTTCGTGTCTTGTCTTGCTTGTCTTATCAGCTTCCTGCAAATTGCTTCTGGGCATTCTGCCAACCACAGTAAGCTTTCACTATTATTCTTTGAATTCTTGGCAGCTGTTAATGCAGTTAATTAACAGCCTTTCTTGTAAAAA
The DNA here is from genome assembly GCA_012654045.1 of Ptyas mucosa. NCBI lineage: Eukaryota > Metazoa > Chordata > Lepidosauria > Squamata > Colubridae > Ptyas > Ptyas mucosa. The sequence goes on along the minus strand of WNWU01000062.1, from coordinate 5,413,584 downwards.
ACTGGTTTATTTAGTAAACTAAAGTTTGAACGGACTTTGTGGACGCTGCGTAGTTTTGGGGTCCGTAGCTGGGGCAGAACAGGCTAGTCTAGAGAAAGGAAAGACTAGGAGTGACATGATAGTAGAATTCCAATATTTGAGGGGATGCCACAAAGGGGAGGGGGTCAACTTATTTTCCATGGCACCAGAAGGCAGGACAAGAAACAATGGATGGAAACTAATCAAGGAGAGAAGCAACCTGGAACTAAGGAGAAACTTCCCAACAGTGAGAACAATTTAATCAGTTGCCTTCAGAAGTTGTGGGAGCTCCATCATGGGAGATTTTTAAAAAGAGACCGGACAGCCACCTGTCTGAAATGGTATAGGGTCTCCTGCTTGAGCAGCGGGTTGGACTAGAAGACCTCCAAGGTCCCTTCCAGCTCTATCCTGATTGAATTAAAATGACAGTGTTATCTGTATAGAGCTTACAACTGCTTTCTGCCGCTCTCTTTCTCTCTGCTTTGCCCTTTCGGATTCTCGTTTTTCATATTCTTTGCGATATTCTTCCCTCTTCAGCCTCTCGTGCTGATATTCCTCGTAGCTGTCGTATCTAGGAAACAAATGTGAATTGTTGAAATCAAAGGCCCAGATTTCCCCAAGGAGGCAAATGAACAAAGCCAGCCTCATCCTTTGCGCTCTGTTGGGTTTTTAATTTTTTTTAATTTTTTGGCATATGCAAAACCAAGCAAACTTAAGTCAAATATCTGCAGATCCCTCAAATATCCTCAAATACAGACTCCTCACATATCAAATATCATCCCTCAAATATCTACAGACCCCTCATCTCCTGGACATAAACTGTTTCAAATTTTCCCCTCAAGATGATGCTACAGGGCATTGCACACCAATGCCATTACTCTGTTAAAAAAATACTGTAATTCCCACAACACTGTCTTATGCCCTGGGATATCAAATCACGTAGAAAAGCTGTGTTACTATTATCCTTCTCATCTTTCCTATCACCTATTTCCTTAGATCCTTACGACCGTAACTTATTGTTGTATCTCACTGTTTATGTTGCTTTTATTTAGCACCCTAGCAAGATTTATGTTGATTGCTTATTGAGTATGCTATGAATATCACTGAGTGTTGTATCTCATGATTTATGATCATGATCATGATTTATCACTTGTTGCTTGCATGTACACTGAGAGGTTCTGCACCGGAGACAAATTCCTTGCGTCTGTCAAGTCACACTTGGCCAATAAAGAATTCTATTCTATTCTGTTCTGTTCTGTTCTGTTCTGTTCTGTTCTATTCTATTCTATTCTATTCTATTCCATTCTATTCCATTCCATTCCATTCCATTCCATTCCATTCCATTCCATTCCATTCCATTCCATTCCATTCTGAACTTCACTCTACTCTACTCTACTCTACTCTACTCTACTCTACTCTACTCTACTCTACTCTACTCTGCATCTATGACCATAGGGTGACTGACCTGGATCGTGATCTTGAATGTAAGGGAGAACTTCTATTTGCCTGGGTTCTACAATAACTCGACTCAAAATAGTAAGATCTGTGAGGTAAATACATTTTTTAAAAAAAACACTTAGAAAGGTGCCCCTCATATACCATTAAAGCTTTCTGCCTCAGATTCCCAAGATACAGATAGTCCTTGATTTACAACCATTCATTTAGTGACCATTCAAAGTTACAACGGCATTGAAAAAAGTGACATAAATTACAACTATTTTTCATGCTTAGGACCACTGCAGCATCCACAGGGTCAGGAGATCCAAATTTGGATGCTTGGCAACTGGTTCATATTTAGATAAGGTAAAGGTAAAGGTTCCCCTCGCACATAGGTGCTAGCCGTTCCTGACTCTAGGGGGCGGTGCTCCTCTCCGTTTCAAAGCTGAAGAGCCAGTGCTGTCCGAAGACGTCTCCGTGGTCATGTGGCCGGCATGACTCAACGCCAAAGGCGCACGGAAAGCTCTTACCTTCCCACCAAAGGGGGTCCCTATTTTTCTACTTGCGTTTTTTTTATGGGTTTTCGAACTGCTAGGTTGGCAGAAGCTGGGACAAGTCACGGGAACTCACCCCATTATGCAGCACTCGGGATTCGAACCGCTGAACTGCTGACATTTCAATCGACAAGCTCAGCATCTTAGCCACTGAGCCACCATGTCCCCCTCATATTTAGATAGAATAAATTGCTGAAGTTCCACAATAGATTTCACTGAAGATAAACTGTAATTAAAAAGGTTTCCCCTATCCAGTCATGTCCGACTCTGGGAAGTGCTGCTCATCTCCGTTTCTTGGGAGCCATGGGAGCCACCGCTGTCTGAAGATATTTCTGTGGTCTCGTGGTCAGCATGGCTATTTGCCAAAGGCCCAGAGAAAGCTGTTACCTTCCCACCAAAGTGGTGCCTATTTATCTACTTGCATTTGCATACTTTCGAACTGCTTAGGTGAGGCAAGAAAGGGAGCTCATCCTGTTGTGCAGAGCTCGGGTCTCGAACTTGGGCTGTTAGCTCTCCAGCTGACAAGCCCAGTGTCTTTAACTCCATGAACCCCCTTCACAGCCAAAATAAATTCCTCCTCATTCAAGGAATAACATATATTGTAGGCGGATATCAAATTTATTTATTTATTTAACTGAAGGAAAGTTATAAATATGCAAGAGAACCAAAATGAAAGTAAAATACATTCACATTGGCGGTAATATTACAGAACGTTATGGAAGTGAACATAGAATGCTTTTATATATATTGAATACTTTTGAATGCTTCTATCCATCTCACCTATCTATCATATCTTTCTTTCTCCATCCATCTGTAAATCCATCTATCCATCTCTCTACCTATCACTATCTCTCTATCACTCTCTCCTTATCTCTATTTATCTATCACTATCTATCATCTATCTCTCTATCACTATCTCTCTATCACTCTCTCCTTATCTCTATTTATCTATCACTATCTATCATCTATCTCTCTATCACTATCTATCATCTATCTATCTATCATCTATCTATCTATCTATCTATCTCTATATATTTCTATCATTTATGTATCATCTCTATCAGTCTCCATCTCTATCTCTCTCTATCTATCATCTATGTATCATCTATCTATCTATCTATCTATCTATCTATCTATCTATCTATCTATC
>WNWU01000062.1:5373559-5392798 GCA_012654045.1 Ptyas mucosa | reverse complement strand
AGGAAGGAAGGAGAGAGAAAGGAAGGAAGGAGGAAGGAAGGAGAGAGAAAGGAAGGAAAGGAAGGAAGGAAGGAAGGAAGGAGGAAGGAAGGAAGGAGAGAGAAAGGAAGGAAGGAAGGAAGGAAGGAAGGAGGAAGGAAGGAAGGAAGGAAGGAAGGAAGGAAGGAAGGAAGGAAGGAAGGAAGGAAGGAAAGAAGGCGAATAGACACTATCCTTTGATGTTAGCAATGAAGAATAAGACGATAAAACATTTCCACATTACTACCAAGAAAACTAGCAGTGTATCTGTGAAGTCACCCTGATCTCAATTACAATACACATAACAAGAGTTTGGAATTTGGCCCAATGATTGTGGCCACCATCTTGCATCTGTGATACTCCCGTCTCCCATGGGTGCTTCTGGTTTCAACACATGTTTTAGGCCTTAACTGGATAGTTATCGTCAGGTTAAGAACTCCTCAAATCTAATTCACTGAAAACGTTCAACTTTGTACAAGTAGTCCTCGACTTACGACCACAAGGGAGCCCCAAATTCCTGTTGCCAAGTGACACATTGCTAAGTGACTTTTGCCCCGTGTTACGATCTTTCTTGCCGCAGTTGTTAAGTGAGTGACACGGTTGTTAAGTGGAACCTGGTTTCCCCCTTGGACTTTGAAGGTCACAAAAAGTGACCCCAGGAATGCTTCCACCGTCATTGGCCAAGCATCTGCGTGACCTTGGGGATACTGTATTTACGGTCGTACGTGTGGAAAATGATCATAAGTTGCTTTTTGCAGGGCCGTTGTAACTTTGAACTGTCATTAAATGAACTCTCGTAATTTAAGGATTACCTGTAGGTACGTATGCCTAGAATATACAGTTTCTATCTAAGTTTCTGACGCACCAAAGAGCCCAAAGCATCAAAATCCAAACTTGGTCATCAGTTACCCTTGATGGCTCGTCACGCAAACAGATCCTCTCTATCCATGTTGTCCAACATGCATGTGGAGACTTAGACGAAAGAGTCCCAAAAATGGACAGCAAAGGAAAACTCCACAAAAATATATTTTTGGCATTGCATCAGGGAGCCCCAAACCCATTACCGTTAAAATGAACTCTCATTCCTTCCCCCCCACCCTAATGTTACACTATATCTACAGACCCCTCATACCACCACCACCACCACCACCATCATCATCTTTTAATGACCCCCCTAATCCCTTGCGGGGTGGAGTCTGGGCAACTGAATGGAGCTGAGTGTTTACTGGCCAGATGCCCTTCCTGTTGCCAGTGCGGAGTTTTGTTCAGGAGATATATTCTCAGGTTGCCCAGAGAGAGAAATAGCTGCCTCTACCTAGGATAAAACTCACAGCCTCCTGATCGTGCTGATCCTCTCTTCTTCTCACCTTTCCTATTACCTATCTCCTTCTCTACTTACGACTATAACTTTGTTGCTTGTATCTTTATGATTTATATTGTTTTATTTAGTTTCCTAGTATGATTCAGGTTGATTGCTTATTTAGTATCCTATGGCTATCACTAAGCGTTGTATCTTATGATTTATGATGAATGTATTTTTATGATGACTATGATCATGATTTATCATTTATATCTTTTATGTATAATGAGAGCTTATGCACCGAAGAGAAATTCCTTGTGTGTCCAATCATACTTGGCTTCTAAAGAAGTTTATTCTGTTCTGTTCCATTCCGCTCCATATTCTATTCTTCTATACTCCACTCCACTCCACTCCACTCCACTCCACTCCACTCCATTCCACTCCACTCCACTTCTATCTATCTATCTATCTATCTATCTATCTATCTATCTATCTATCTCTCACGAAATCTCCAGAACCGTAAAGCCTAAAAACTTGAGATTTGCCATGTATGTTCCTCTTGGCTTCTATGCTCCCTAAGAAAGGATTTTTCAAAATGACCATCAGAGCATTAGTATTTCCTATATTATTATTAACACGCTCTGATGCTAAGGAGTTCTACTTCCCCTCCCCATCTCAAAAGAAATCTGTTCCAAATGCAAAGCACAAGCAGAGGAGAGGAGTTTCACTTTCAGTGTTACTTTCACAGCAGCAAGCAGCTTTACTACAGAACACTTGAGCTAAGCCACGCCCAGCCTCCTTCCTGTCTCCTTCCTGCTCACACAGCAAATATTGTTTGAGCTTCCAAACACTCCTCAACTCTCTCACACACTGACAGGATGCTAGCCAGATGAATACTGATGGATGCTGTTGGCTGGGACATTCTACTCCCCCTCCACCTCTGTTCCAACTGCCAGTTGCATTATATTAACACGCTCTAATGCTACGGAGTTCTACATTAAGTTTCAGGCTGCAAGCGACAATTTATCAAGCCCGAGCACATAGTTTCATAGCGAAGCTCTGGAGTCCAGCTAGTATTCTATATTCTATTCTTCTATATTCTATATCCTATATTCTATTCTTCAATATTCTAGCCTAGTCTAGTCAAGTAAGGGAATCGTCCCTTTTAAAGCAGATCTCATCACAGAGAATTGTGCCGGGAGGAAAAGTTATTCTTCAACGCTATCCAAGTTAATTTCTTACAAGGCGACCATAACGCATCGCTGTGGGGCTTCGTAACATCAAGCTGTCCATAAAAACCCTCCGGTCAAGGCAGAGAAAGGTGTGTGTCTCACCTGCAGTTCCACAGAGTTCAGCATTCAAAGTTTCTTCCATAGTCTTCTTCTCAAATGGAGAACCCTTCGGATCACTGCAAGATAGGCCGCATTTATAAAAACAAGCTGAAATGGAGTTGCTGTAGCCAAATTAGGTGTAAAAACCCCCCCACCCTCTTAGACACATTTGCAATTCTTTGATACTTACTTTGGTGACTCCGGCGTCAAAGGAAGTGATAAATTCATTGATTTGGCTGAAAAACAAAACATGAAACACTTGCAAAAAAGTAGAAAACTGCACATCGGCACCTGAGGTTTATCGATGGGGAGGCGTGGAATTTTGCCCGAACGCAATAGATAGCTAGTCCTTAATTTACAACGATTCATTTCGAAGCTACGGTGGCACTGAAGAAAAAGTGACTTCTGCCCTCTCTTCATACTTACACGCTGCGTCCCTGCAGTCCAAATTCGGAGGGTTGGCAACTCACTCGTATTTATGACGGTTGTGGCATCCCCGGGATGGTCCCTTTTGCGGCCTTCTGACCAGCAATTCTCGGATTCATTTAACAACCTTCAACAACGGCAGCGATTGACTTAAGCCATGGTGTCGAGAAAGGTCATAAAACGGGGCAAATCTCCCCTAACAAGCTAAGTCTCACTTAGCGTCAGAAATTCAGGGCTCATATTGTGGCCGTTAAGCCGAAAACAAAGCCGAGCCTTTCAGCTCTTCTTTCTCCAAAGAAATGACACGATGTAGGAACTCCTTGGTGCTCTCTGAGCTTGATAGCTTTCTTGCTGATGTTTCGTTACCCAGCTAGGTAACACCATCAGTACAAGGGATGTGAGGTTTGCTGCCTACGTCCTGTATTCATTCATTCCTCCATGTCTGTTGAAGGTTTTTCTTTTAGGGCGAAGAAATCGACAGCGTTTGTAATTCAAACCCAACAGCAAGAAGCGCACGAACAAGACGTTTCCAGAAGCAGGCCGCACAACTCGTGTTATGCAGGTAGTCCTCGAGGTATGACCGCAACGGAGCCCGAAATTTTGGCTGCTAAGTGAAACATTTGTGAAGTGAGTTTTGCTCCGTTTTACAACTTTTCTCCTCTGAACGATTCTCTGAAGTGGATCGTTGCATTTGTTAAAGTTAGTAACACAGTTGTTAAGTCAATTCCAGAGTTCCCCCTTGACTTTGGCTTGCCGGAAGGTCGCAAAATCACATGATTTCCCCCCAGAACACTGCAACCGTCATAAGTACCTGCCAGTTGCCAAGCATTTCAATTTTGGATCACCTGACCGTGGAGATACTTCGATGGTCGTATAAGTGTGGAAAAACCAGTCATAAGGCACTTTTTTCAGTGCCGTTGTAACTTTGAACCGTCGCTAAGCGGCGGACTCTTTGTATTAGCTCTGGCACACAGATATATTACACTGGTGGGCATGAGAAATGTATAAATTTATTAAAAATATTTATATTTATCTACCCTGTTTCCCCCAAAATAAGACCTCCCCTGATAATAAGCCCAACTGGGCTTTTGAGCACATGGCAATAAGGCCAAGCGCTTATTTCAGGGTTCAAAAAAATAGAGGACAGGGTCTTATTTTCGGGGAAACACAGTAGATACAGATGATAGGTAGGTAGGTAGGTAGGTAGGTAGATAGAGATAGATAAATAGAGATAAATTAGAGAGAGAGAGAGAGAGCAAGAGAGAGAGAGAGAGATAGAAAGATATAGATAGAGATAAATTAGAGAGAGAGAGAGAGAGAGACAGAGAGAGAGAGAGTGAGAGAGTTAGACATAGACAGATACCCTAATTTCCCCAAAATAAGACATCCCCTGATAATAAGCCCAATCGGGCAAAAAATGTGCCTGAATCTCAAATATTCTCCGAACAGAGAACAGTAACAGGTGGGAGACTCGTTAAGAAAACATTCCAGAATAAAGACAGCTGGATTTTGTTGTTCATCGAAGACGTTTCGCTTCTGTAGAACTAGGGAAGCTTCCTGGATGAGAAGCGAAACAAAGTCCCATTTTGAAAAAGCACCTTTGGGACAACCAGGACTTGAATGACGGAGAATCTCCGTAGACAAATCCAGAATAAAAACCTTGGCTGCTTTCGCCAGTCCTTGAGAAATTCCAAACCAGAACTCTTATATTTTTCAAAGCAGCAATTGCTGGGGGGAAAAAATGGTAAAAAGTAGATCAATAGTCACTTTTCTTTGTGGTGCCATCTTGCTTGGTTCTTCTTCCATCACCACATTACCTGAAATGTTCCTACTGCACTTCCCAAAGATGTTTTTTTTTTCAACGGGACTTCTTGTTTTTTAATTTTTTTCTTTGAAGACATTTCGCTTCTCATCCCAGAAGCTTCTTCAGCTTTGACTGGATGGTGGGGAAGGGAAGGGTTTATACTCCTTGCAGACAAGCTGGTCATTTGCATCCTTTTAGAGAGTCGTTGAGGCCACTTGGAGGTTTATCTGTGTCCTCAGGGTCACCTGAGTGGTGCAAATGGTTCCTGTAGTCTGCAATTTTTTCCTCTGGAAATCCATTCCTACTCCCACACCATTCAAAGAGTCTTCACCCCAAATTGTATAGCTAAACGTCACCAGAGATTCTCAGTCATCCAGGTCGTGGTTGTCCCAAAGGTGCTTTTTTTCAGGAGGCAACTGGACTTTCTGGTTTTTTTTCTTTTGAAGACGTTTCTCTTCTCATCCAAGAATCTTCTTCAGTTCTGACTGGATGGTGGGGAAGGGAAGGGTTTATACTCCTTGCAGACAGCTGGCCATTTGCAACCTTTTTTAGAGGGTCATTGAGGCCACTTGGAGGTTTATCTGTGTCCTCAGGGCCACCTGAGTGGTGCGAATAGATGTGGAGCCTTCTTGGAACAGCTAAAAGGTTCTGTGTTGTAGATTGGAGATAGATGATTCCTTCTGCACTTATTCTACTGTGGCTAAGAAAACATTGTAAAGTTCTACCTATAGTAATCATGTCGTCCTTCCTCACTGATGCCTCTATTTAGGATTGGGGTGGAAAAGGACAGGCTGCCCTAAAACATTCCTGAGTCAATCTTCTGCAGAGTGTCCATTAAGAGTAAGAAGACCTTTCCATCCAGAATGTAATTCTATGAACGTCAGATCGATTTTGGTTCATTCCCCAGCGAGCAGAACAAGCTTGAGAAATTCAACATTGGCATTTAGTCATTGGGCTTCGATAAACATATAGGATCAAAACGATTGATTTACTTTGGACCGGGGATCAATGAAGAAAATCCTCTCCATTCCTTTCCCCTTCTTATGTCCTGTTCTTAAATGAAGCCTCCGGATGAAGCAGTGTTCACCTTTTGGGGAATACGTTGGTTCCAGCTTCATGACTCTTCCGTACTATTATGTTTCCCCGAAAATAAGACTGGGTGGTATATTAATTTTTGCTCCAAAAGATGCATTAGGGCTTATTTTCTGGTTAGGTCTTATTTTGTGGGAAATACGGTACTAAATGCATCCCCCTGGATGACAACTTTAACTGGGGCTTATTTTGTGTGTAGGGCTTACATTACGAGTATCCTGAAAAAAATCACGCTAGGACTTATTTTAAGGTTAGGTCTTATTTTCAGGGAAACAGGGTATTTTTAAAACGTCTACCAATAGTTTTCCCCAAACCGAACAGAATTCAGAAGAGAGGATTCATTGTGAAGTAAATGAAGCCAGTAAATTAGTAAATACTTACTCTGCTTAGCAGGGGCCCCATAACATTCGTTCTCTAAACGACACAGAAATACAATAATTAAAATATTTTTTAAAAAAACAACAAGTTGTAATTCTTTCTTGCCTTCTATCAACAAGGGAATTCATTTCATGGACATTTCTTTGCCCATCAACACAGCAATAATTTAAACCGGTAAAAACGGATTCCACTTCGATTCTAGGACATTTTCTCTAAGGATGGCTATCAAATGTGTGCTTAAAAAATCCTGAATGACCTCTATCCTGAAGTTAGCAAAGTGAATTGAAAAACTATTTTTTCCCCAACTAAAGGTTCTCTAGATTTCTGCAGCCCAGATCTGATATGCCCTGCTAGGGGAAAATATTAAAATATTAATAATAACAATAACAAGGGGAGTTCTGGGAGTTGAAGTCCACATATCTCCAAATTGTTAAGATTGGGAAATGGTGGTTTACAGGCTCCGAATGATGGTTTAATACCATCAAACAACAATATCTGCCCATCCCAGCTTCTTGAGAAAGACTCACTAGGTGGAGAAAAATGCCCAAATGCAGTCTACAAATCTGGCAAACTCTAGGCAACCCCGAACACATATATGAAGATATGAAGATAAAGAAGAAATTGTTAAAAAATAAAAGAGAATAAATGTGAACAAACAGGAAGATAAGAATTTGAGAGCGAATGAAGATGTTGTTTATATAAATAAATATAGAAACATTGAGATATGAATTAAAGAAAAAATAGGGGGAAAAGGAAGATTTTGGCAAAAAATTGTAATTGAGTAAAATGTATTTGAACTTGAAAAATTGTATAAGATGAGAAACGGCCAATACTCTGTTCAAAAAAAGATGCGGGTGAATGTGGGGGGGGATCAATAAAACTTGATTAAAAAAAATAATAATCTGGCAAACTGTGAAAACAACAAAACAACAACAACAAAACAACAACAGAAGTTGAGTGATTGTGGAGGAAGGAACTAATGGTTCTACCAATAGTAATAGGAGCCCTTGGAGCAATACCCAAAGGATATCTGGAAATTTTGAATTTATCAGACCTGAATATTCTGACTTTGCAAAAAAAACCCTGCCTTACTGTTGTGGTCAACCAGCAGCCTGCGGAACTGGCAGCAGAGTTGGACAGTGAGGAGGCTGTGGAGGGCCATGGGCCAGTCCTGGAATCTGGGGAAGGCCCGGATGAGGTTCTGGAGGCAGAGATGGGGCCATCTGGGAGGAATCTGCTGCCTCCGGAGCCTCCAGAGTCAGACAGCAGAGAGGCAGAGGAACAGGAGGAGCCTGTTCCTAGTGCACGCATGTGCAGAGCTGCCAGATGGCAAGAGCAGCTAAAGCAAAAGGGATGACTCGGGAGTAAGGCCAGGAGATGATTGGTCTCTCCCATAAGGCTTAAAAGAGCAGCAAAGGCTCTTGGGCTCTTTGTAGGAAAGCAACGTTGCTAAATCTGTTTTCCAGTCGGCATCTCTTGTTTCTGAACTTTGTGGGGCTTTGCCAAGAAAGGCCTTTGGCAGGTTGCCAAAGAAGATAAAGGCGGAAGTACTTTTTCTGAAGGACTTGTTTTGGAATTAATTTAGACTAAGATGAGAATGAAGTAATTCTCAGCTGTTATAATAAAATAGTTTTGTTTGAGACTAATTGTGTCCTGTAATGACTAAGTAAGTCTGGATCACAACACTTACTCGGAACTAACTATATACTCAGACGTTACCTTAACAGCTCTTAGGTCCTTGGTTAGGATTTCAACTATTAAGTTTTTACTAGCCCCAGACTGTGAATTAAATTGGAGGTGAAATCTTAAATAATAAATACAAATAATAAAAATAATAACCATAATACAGCAACCTTTATCAACCATCAGCGCCAGTCAATGATATTTGTGATCTGATTTTAAATGTTCAGTTGACTGAGTTTTCTGTTTAATGAATAAAATAAAATGAATAATAATAATAATAATAATAATAATAATAATAATAATAATATAGAATTTCTAAATAGCGGGGTAGCCCTTTGGGTATTGCTCCAAGGGCTCCAATTACAATTGGGACAACGCACGATTTCTTTTTCCACAGTCTCTCAACTTCAATTTGCAAGTCCCGATACTTTGTGATTTTTTTCTTGCTGCTTATCTGGTGATGCACAGATTGAAGATAAGCAGCAAGAAAAAATCATAAAGTATCGGGACTTGCAAATTGAAGTTGAGCGACTGTGGAAAAAGAAATCATGTGTTGTCCCGATTGTAATTGGAGCCCTTGGAGCAATCCCCAAAGGGCTATCTCGCTATTTAGAAATTCTAAATTTACCGGACTTGAACATTTTGACTCTGCAAAAAACCACCTTACTCGGAACAGCTTACATCCTCCGACGATACCTTAACAGTTCCTAGGTCCTTGGTTAGGACTCGAGCTGCTGAGCTATTAACCAGCCTCAAAGGCTGTGAACCTCACTAAAGATTAACCAATAATAATAATAAAAAATCTTCCTTCAATAACACCAGCGGAACTGCAAAAAACTGTGCTACTCGGAACATCGTACATCTTAAGAAGGTACTTGCAGCAACCCGTATCAACTATCAGCACCAGTCAATGGTACTGTATTTGTGATGCATTTTTGAATGTTCAGTTGACTGAGTTTCATGTTTAATGAATAAAGTTAATAATCATCATAATAAAAACCCAGTGTTGTTGGCTTTAGAGAGATACAATTGCTCATTATGTACCATTTACAGCAGGACTCAGTGCTGCCCTGATTTAATAGATTCCTAGCTCTAGAAAAAAAAAACCCGCATTCTTCTTTCATCACCATTTGGGTTCATCACCAGGGTTGATGGGCCTGGCATGAAATGTGAATTTTGGTTGCTCCTAAACTCAGAGTTCATAAAAAGAAAGAAAAAGAAAGAAGAAAGAGCCACAAAGCTCAACTGCAGAGCAATTTCTCTCCATCAATGACACTGCAGCTCCAGATGTTGAAGTGTCAGAGTAGGACTTTGGAAGCGGGGGGGAAAAAAAGGAGAGGCATTTCTCAAGAAGCGATATTTGTAAATGAAGCTTTACTCGGAGGTCCTAAGTTACTGGGGGTGGGTGGGGGAAATTAGCCGTAAAAACAGAACAATACACGGGGGGCAAAGCCTCCAACTTTTGCAATCCCCCCCCTTACAATACTAAGGAATAGTAACAAACGTTTTCACACCAGAGGATACTAAACTTCATTACGGATGTTTAGTTGGCCATAAAGAAACCTTTTTGTGGTTTTTTTTAGTCCTTAAACTTGACACAGCTTAGAAAAGAAAGCAATAAAACGGCGAGGAGTTTTTAGATGTAATAGGGATGATACATTTATCGCCTATTCCAAAGCGGTCTTTGAGGGTCTCTGAAGGAATATATTGCTGGTTTAAACAATCCTTTTGCCTTCTAGTTTTGTTAAAAATACACACACGGGGAGACGAAGCTGTTCCAGCTTGCTCAACGGGTACAAAAGAGTAGAAAACCTGACAATCCATATCTCCCTTCTGAGGGTTACGGACAGGGTTATTCCACTGGATCTATGCATGAGCTATTGCTGGCAGTTGCTTCTCTCTGCCTAACGGTGGAGATGTCCATAAGAAAATAGAGAAAGAGGTACAGGTTTCCCCGCCCAGTGGTGTCCAACTTTAGAGCACAGTGGTCACCTCTGTTTCTTGGCCGAAAGAGCCGGTGTTGTCCGAAGACATGTCTGTGTTCATGTGGCCAGCATGGTTACATGCCAAAGGCGCACAGAACGCTGTTACCTTCCCACCAAAGTGGTACCTATTTATCTACTCGCGTGTGTATGCTTTCCAAGTGCTAGGTAGGCAGCAGCTGAGGCAAGGACAGGAGCTCAGTCAGTCATATGGCGCTTGGGTCTCGAACCTGGGCTGTCAGCTTCCAGCTCTGACAAACTCGGCGTCTTTAACCGCTCAGCTAAATACAGACTAGGCACAGGCCATTTCAGATGGCAAAGAAGCCGCCACCTCCAATGCTCCTTCTTTCCCTCTCTCTACAGATGTATCCCGCTTAGTTTCATCTTGAAGCTAGTACACCGGTCTCCCTGTCTTAAAGAGATCTGTGTGCATGCTTTCGAACTGCTAAACAGGCAGGAGCTGAAGCTAGATACGGGAGCTCACCCCGTCGCATGGCGCTTTGGGTCTCGAACCCAAGCTTTCCATCTGAGAAGCTCAGCGTCTTTAACCAACTGAGCCGCCATGCCCGAGAAGAAAATGATTCCCAACATCTGTAAACACATCAGCTGGAGTGGGTTCTAAATTTTTTTACTACCGGTTCTGTGGGCGTGGTTTGATGGTCATGTGACAATTCTTTAGGATTTAGCAGAGGTACTGGTCTACCAAGCTTTTAACTGCTTGCAGAGCTGTACTGATCTACCCATTTGTTCTTGGAGCATTCCAGTCTACCCATTTGTTTTTGGAGGCACCGGTCTACCACCACACTACCTTTTAACACTGATCAGCTGTAGAGTGGCCCTTTGAAGCCCCGTGGCAAGAGTTTAAACAGGTTTTTTTCCAATCAACTGGGACTCGGGAGGCAGTGAATAGATTGGGGGCGGGGCCAAATAAAAGGTAAAGAATAATGTGGGGGGCGGGGGCGGGAGGGCCCGGCTCCCGAACAAAGAGAACCGGTTCGGTGACATCATATCGTCACTGCTACCGGTTCGGCCGAACCGGGCCGAACCGGGAGGAACCCACCACTGCACATCGGGATAGAACGGTGGGTCCGAGCAACCAAGGAACCTCTTCCATCAGGAGTTGGAGATAATTGTCTGCTTCTTCTGTCTACTTCTTGTGCATTCACCTCTCTTTACATCTATGCTTCACCGCGTTGGCCACGTGCTACTATGACAAAGGATTTGCTCCCCCTCCCCGAAAATGCTTTCTGCTCGTCAGCTACCTACCTTGTAAATGATGCATCTGAGAATGCAACAGTGCCTTCTTTTTAGAAGTGTACTTGTCCCTGTTCCTGTTGCTGTTTTCTGTCTGTTTGGCCTGACCGTGGTCATCACTGGTAGTCAGATATTTGAGAAGCTCTGAGCAGGGACGTCTTTGTGGCTTTTGAGGCTGGCAGATGCTCTTCGCTTTATTGCTCCATGAATTCTCAGTCTTGGGAAATGAGTCACAGCGAAAGAGGAGGAAAAAAAAAAGGGTGAAATTAGGGAGCTGAACCTTATCAGGATGGATACCGAGCGTTGTTGTTGTTTAGGGGGGAAAAAAAGAGAGAGATTGATTAGCAGTGAAGGGTCGAGTCTAAGCCACTAGATCGATGAGCTGTGAATAATTATTTGCAGAATAGAGAAGGAAAATGACATTAAAATTCCTAAATGGCTTCGATGCTGCTTTTTATTTCTGTCCTCCTACGTTTCAATGCTTCTAAAGGTAAACGGTAAAGGTTCCCCTCGCACATATGTGCTAGTCGTTCCCGACTCTAGGGGGCGGTGCTCATCTCCGTTTCAAAGCCGAGGAGCCAGCGCTGTCCCAAGACGTCTCCGTGGTCATGTGGCCGGCATGACTCAATGCCAAAGGCGCACGGAACGCTGTTCCCTTCCCACCAAAGGTGGCCCCTATTTTTCTACTTGCATTTTTTACCTGTTTTCAAACCGCTAGGTTGGCAGAAGCCAGGACAAGTTATGGGAACTCACCCCGTTACACGGCACTCGGGATTTGAACTGCTGAACTGTCAATCTTTCCATCGACAAGCTCAGTGTCTTAGCCACTGAGCCACCCCACTCCTTTCAATGCTTCTAGGCAGCACTATATATATACTTCATAAGGCCCTATAATTCCTTGACTGCTACCAACAGGAAAGGAAAAAAGACAGAGGAAGAGTTTAAAGCTTAATTTGATGCTGATTGCTCAAGTCTTACAACCTGTTCGCAACTCTCTTAAGTACCCCTAAATGCTCTGTTTTCAGTTACAGTGAATGGCAAGACAAACATTGTTTAATACAGGTTGCTAACAGATTTACCCGCTGCCAGCAACTCAAGCAATCAATGGCCACCACAGAGCTTTCTTCTAAGGTGCCAGCATAATCTTCTTTTTTAGCTGGATGGCTGGCAGAGGAGCGAACCAGGCCTGTACATCAAATCAGGCATATATTTTTAAGGGCAACTACATCTACTCTGCACATAGAAAAATCAAGAGTGGGCTGTAAAAATGCCAATATACTTTGCCAACCAAAAAAAAAAAAATGACATTAAGATGCAGAATATCGATCGCTTTTACTCCTATTAGACATTGCCCCTCTCTGCTACTTCTCCACTGTCCCTTTTCTACTACAGGTATTTACTATAGGTAGAGGTTTCCCCTATCTAGCCGTATCTGGCAGTGCTCATCTGTGTCACTTAACTGTGGAAGCCAGCATTGTCCAAAGATATTTCCATGGTGATGTGGCCAGAGGGACTATATGCTGAGGCGCATAGCATATACCACTGCTAACTTCCCACTGAAGTGGTACCTATTTAACTACTCGCATTTGCATGCTTTCAAAGTGGTAGGTGGGCAGGAGCTGAGGCAAGGACGGGAGCTCATGCCATCAGGAGGCACTCGGGTCTCGAACCTGGGCTGTTACCTTTCCAGCTGAATATCTATGGAGATTCTCAGTCATACAGATCATGGTTGTCCCAAAGGTGCTGGTTTTTTAAGAGGCCACTGGACTTTCTGGTTTTTCCTTAAAGACGTTTCGCTTCTCATCCGAGAAACTTCTTCAACTCAGAGCTGAAGAAGCTTCTCGAGTGAGAAGCGAAACGTCTTCAAAGAAAAAACAGAAAGTCCAGTTGCTCCTTGAAAAAGCAGCATCTTTTGGGGACAGCTTTCCAGCTGACAAACTCAGTGTCTTTAACCGTAGAGCCATCGCACCTCCTTATAACAATAGTAGCAACTTTAATTTTAAAAGGCATATTCACACGCTACCTAAAAATCTTGGGATGTGGAGAATAGCTCTATTTTTTCTACTCGTATTAGTGTGCTTTCGAACTGCTAGGTGGGCAGCAGCTGAGGCAAGGACGGGAGCTCACCCTGTCGCGCAGCACTCGGGTCTCAAACCTCGGTTGCCAGCTTTCCAGCTGACAATCTAATTGTCAAAACGCGACCCTCTACTAAATACAAACTAGGCACAGGCGTTTCAGATGGAAAATAAATCAACTCCTCCAATACTCCTTCTTTCCCTCTCTCTACAAAGGTATCATTCTCTTGAAGCCAGTGTGCCACTCACCCTGGCTTAGAAAACCTGTGGGCTAACCTCTACGCCAGGGGTGGGCAATTAATTTTTCCAAGAAGCCACAGGAGAAACTGGGACTGTGATGAAGGGCACAACCCAGGGGTGAAATTCAGCCAGTTCTATCCGGTTTGGGTAAACTGGTAGCGGCAGCTGTGGGAAGCTCCGCCCACCCATGCTGTCACGATGTCGCTTTTTTGCGATGATTTAAAGCCTCTGCGCATTCACAGGAGACTTTGCGCATGCACGGATCACAGCGCGTGCGAGCAAAGCAAACGCTCGTGCGGCGTGAGTACATTTGTGAACCGGTAGAGAAGGAACGTGAATTTCACCCCTGGCTGAACCAGTTGGGCTGTGAAAGTATGTGGGCATGCCCAGGCATAAATTTAAATAAACAAACAAACAAACAAACAATTAACAGCCGCCTTCAAAAGAAAAGCAATGCAGCTGTATTGCATGCGTGCAGGGGTGAAATGCTCCTGGTTCAGACCGGATTGCCCGATCCGGTAGTGATGGTGGTGGGTGGCTCGGAGAACCGGTGGCAAAAATTCCTGCCCCACCCCCCATATCCAGCTGAGCCACGCAATCATCAGAAGCTTTTTTTTTTTTTACTTTTAAAAGCATTTTTTCTTTAGCTGAAAAAGTGCTTTTAAAAGTTAAAAAAAAAAGCCTCTGATGATTGCGCGGCTCAGCTGGGATCGTCAGAGGCTTCGGTAGAAAAAATGCTTTTAAAAGGCTCTGAGGATCCCAGCTGAGTTGCCTGATCGTCAGAGGCCTTTTTTTTTTAACTTTTAAAAGTTTATGTTTATTTAAATTTATATACCGCCCTTCTCCCGAAGGACTCAGGGCGGTGTACAGCCAAAGATAAAAACATAAAATATAAAATTTAAAACAATTTAAAAGTATATGAAACAAATATGGCCCATATTAATTAAATAAAACCCTTTTTTAAAAAGCGAATTAAAAACAATTCAAAGAGCTATGCATTTTTTCTACTGAAGCCTCTGACGATCAGGCAACTCAGCTGGGATCCTCAGAGCATTTTTTCTACCACCTGTTCGGTCGAAGAGATTGTAGAAAAAATGCCTTTAAAAGTAAAAAAAAAAAAGTTGGCCACGCCCACCCAGTCACATTACCGCCTCCCCCACCAAGCCACGCCCACAGAACCAGTCGTAACAAATTTTACATTTCACCGTTGCATGCGTGGTATACTTATTACAACTTATTAACATTTGCTTTCTAGTTTCTGACTGACCTCATCCAGGCAGGACAGAGACAGCCAAAGGGTCAGATGTGGCCCAGGAGCTATAAAATGCCCAGTGTCCCCTAGATAGGTTCATGAAAGGAATGATGCTTTCACCTATTGTCCCTCGGTAGCACAAAAATGGGACAGCTGCTTCTCCTGGTGCCAAGATCTGACATCTGTCAATACCGGGCTATGCTCTGTGCTGAAACTGCAAGGACCGAGCGTTTGCAAATTCATCTCCACATACGCCTTACAGAGGTGAAGACGGTACCTTGGCCACTGCGGGGTTTGTTCTGATCCGGTGATTGGCGTTGGCATGGTTGCGTGAGCCGAGGCCGCTGCATTCATCGTAATTTAGTTGGATGTTTGCTGGAGCCAGCAAGAGCTTCTTAAGCTGCAAGGAATAACGGAAGGAAATAATTGGTGGTTGGGAAAGGAGGGAAGAATTGGGAAGAGAGAGAAAGAAAGAAAGAAAGAAAGAGGTTAGGCGTTCTTGTTTCTTATTCCTTCTTCTTTGAAATTCACACTCTTTGATTCGTTAAGTTCAGTCTGGACATGGAGATATGGTCCGTGTCTAGTTTACCCATTAAACAAGTCTGAGCTGATTTAGAATTGTCAAATGCCTCATTGCAAAGGCAAAAGTTGTAAAAAAAAAAGATCTGGAGACTCTGGAAAGAGTGCAGAGAAGAGCAACAAAGATGATGAGGAGACTGAAGGCTAAAACATATGAAGAACGGTTGCAGGAACTGGGTAAGTCTAATTTAATGAAAAGAAGGACTAGGGGTGACATGATAGCAGTCTTCCAATATCTCAGGGGCTGCCCCAAAGAAGAGGGAGTCAAGCTATTCTCCAAAGCACCTGAGGACTGGAGGTCTTCCAGTCCAACCCCCTGCTCAGGCAGGAAACCCTATACTATATCAGACAAATGGTTGTCAAATCTCTTCTTAAAAACTTCCAGTTTTTCTTTGCACCTTTTGCAGCATTATAGACTTTTCAAAAAAGCGAAGACTTCCAAAACATAATTAAACTTTACATTAATGTCACTCAGTCTAATATTTTAACAGTTTCTTTTTTATTGTTTTGTGGTTTTGTCCTTTTTTTCCCTTTTGAATTCTTTTTTTTTTTAGTGCTGTATTTTGTATTTTACTCTTGTTTCAAACACAATTAAAACGTATTTAAGAGAATGTGATTCTCTGTGTCGACAGAGCATCTACATATAGAAGATTTATCCAAACGTTAATTGATTGGCTTTTATAAATCTAGAAGGTAAAGGTTCCCCTCGCACATATGTGCCAGTCGTTCCCGACTCTAGGGGGCGGTGCTCATCTCCATTTCAAAGCCGAAGAGCCAGCGCTGTCCGAAGACAACTCCGTGGTCATGTGGCCGGCATGATTCAACGCCAAAGGCGCACGGAACACTGTTCCCTTCCCACCAAAGGTGGTCCCTATTTTTCTACTTGCATTTTTTACCTGCTTTCGAACTGCTAGGTTGGCAGAAGCTGGGACAAGTAACCGGAGCTCACCCCATTATGCGGCACTAGGGATTCGAACCGCTGAACGGCTGACCTTTTGATCGACAAGCTCAGCATCTTAACCACTGAGCCACCATGTCCCTTTTATAAATCTAGAAGGTTCCCCCCCTCCCAATTCTGGAGTTTCCTCTTCACCCCGTATATGAGCTGCACAAGGTTTCACTTTCAATGGAGTTTGGCCGAGAAGGATTCTTTGTCCTTTTCAAACAAGAGGAAAAAGCTTCATAGAATTGTCAAAAAAGATGAACAACAGAAGTATTACAAAACCATTTTACACCCCTGGAAAGTGATGTATTAGCAGTTAGCCCAGGCCAATTTTTATTATTATTATTATTTTAAAAAAGGTATACTGTTAGTCATTTATCATTTTACAAATAAAAGCAATGGGAAGCCCGTTTTAATTTGAAATGAGGGTTGTGTCCAAGATAAATTCATGGCCATCAACCTTGGCCATTGTGTGCAGACAGGCACTAAAGAGCATGCTTCATTTCATGTACATATACAAAGAGATTTACATTTTTCCCTTTCCAGGATTTGGTTGGAACCTATTCAGGAGGGCTCCAAATAATTACTTAAGTTGGCAAAAAAATGCAATTCTTTGTGTTATTTCCAAGGACCTGGATAACTGATCATTGCAAAGTCAGATGTTCTTGGCTCAGGAATCCGATAATGGGAAAAAAGGATGAAGAAGAGAAGGCAGACTGGGAAGAGGCAATAATGACAAGATTTAGATTAAAAAAAAACAGTTAACCATTATTATTTTGTTTAGCCAACATTCCTACAAGGCTGTATTATATCCAGTAAGCTAATGGTTAGTGACAGATTTTATTTTCCTGGGCTCCAAGAGCACCGCAGATGGGGGCTGCAGCCAAGAAATTAAAAGACGCTTGGTCCTGGGGAGGAAAGCCATGGCAAATCTAGATCTAGCATTCTAAAAAGCAGAGACATCACCCTGCCAACCAAAGTGCGTAGAGTCAAGGCGATGGTTTTCCCAGTTGCAATGTCTGGCTGTGAAAGTTGGACCATAAGGAAGGCTGAGAAGGCCAAAGAATGGAGGCCTTTGAACTCTGGTGCTGGAGAAGACTCCTGCGAGGCCCTTGGACTGCAAGGCCATCCAACCGGTCAGTCCTAGAGGAGATCAACCCTGACTGCTCTCTAGAAGGCCAGATCCTGAAGAGGAAACTCAAATCCTTTGGCCACCTAATGAGAAGGAAGGACTCCCTGGAGAAGAGCTGGGAACGATGGAGGGCAAAAGAAGAAGAAGGGGACGGCAGAGAACGAGGTGGCTGGATGGAGTCATGGAAGCAGTCAGCGTGAGCTTCAATGGACTCCAGAGGATGGTGGAGGACAGGAAGCCCTGGAGGAACGTTGTCCATGGGGTCGCAATAGGTCGGACACAACTTCGAGACTAACAACAACAACAGCAACAAGCTAATGGTCTTCTCTGTTAAATTAACAAGATATGGCAATGAGAATTCAGTGGTTTACTGTCCGTGTATTCCAGGCACCCAAAACCTGTACCCATTCTTGAACGTAAATCACTTTCGAACTCACGATCCTGAGATGACCGACCATCATTTGGTCCAGAGTCATTCATGTGCAAAGGGAAAAAGAAAAAAATTGGGGTTTTCCTTTGTGATTTTCCTGTCCTACCGAAAATGTGTCAGGCATAAGAGAACATTTGCCTATCATGACGAGATCTCTAAAACTCAACGTGTGAAGATTTGAAGCCGTACTTAGAGTGGACCAAATGAAACTTTTAAACTTTCACGCCTAATGAAGAGAAGGACCAGGGGAGATATGATAGTAGTGTCCCAATATCTCAGGGGCTGCCCCAAAGAAGAGGGAGTCAAGCTATTCTCCAAAGCACCTGAGGGCAGGACAAAAAGCAATGGGTGGAAACTAATCTAGGAGAGAAGCAGCCTAGAACTAAGGAGGAATTTCCTGACAGTGAGAACAATTAATCAGTGGAACAACTTGCCTCCAGAAGTTGTAAATGCTCCAACACTGGAAGTTTTTAAGAAGAGGTTGGATAGCCATTTGTCTGAAGTGGTGTAGGGTTTCCTGCCTGGGCAGGGGGTTGGACTAGAAGACCTCCAAGGTCCCTTCCCACTCTGTCATTCTATTCTATTCTAACTGAAGACCTCATTGGTTTTAATAAAAAAACTCCCGGAGGCAACACACAATGCAATCTTAAAGGAAACATCTAGGCTTTGGCAAGCATCTTCCTTGTAGCTGATAACATCTTCTAGAAGGTGTACTTTACAAGTTTATCTTAATAGTCCCAGTTATGAGATCCTGAGCTTCTCAGTTCCATTATGCCTGAAAGATTAAAGTTGTCGGGCAACTGAATTGGGTTTTCTAAAGTTAGAGTTGAGAGAGGAACTTTTCTCTCTTTTATTTTGTTCTGTAACTTCTCACAAATCTTCCACCTGAAGGACATTCATTACACGCTTGTTCCAATCATGTGTGAGATCTACAATAGATTAATGGGTTGGATGATTTATGTTGAACTTCCCCAACTAAAACCCATGAAATATCACCTTAAAATCCCGTGATTTTTGAATCAGAAAGCTGATCTAGGAGAGTTACAGTACATTAAGGGTTGCTCTGTTTCATTGCAGAATGTTTTTTCTTCCTTCCTCCCACTCTCCCTTCCTTCCTTCCTTCCTTCCTTCACCTTCCTTCCTTCCATCCTTCCCTCCCTATCTTTTCCTTCCTTCTTCCCACTCTCCCTTCCTTCTCCTTCCTTCCTCCCTTCCCTGCCTTCTATCCTTTCCTTCTTTCTACTTCCTTCCCTCCCTCTCTTCTATCTTTTCCTTCCTTCCTCCCACTCTCCCTTCCTTCTTCCTTCCTTCCCTTCTACC
>WNWU01000062.1:5329848-5344245 GCA_012654045.1 Ptyas mucosa | reverse complement strand
ATAGAATAGAATAGAATAGAATAGAATAGAATAGAATAGAATAGAATTCTTTATGGTGATTGGACACACAAGGGATTTGTCTTCGGTGCATACGCTCTCAGTGTACATAAAAGAAAAGAGATGTTCGTCGAGAATCATAAGGTACAACACTTAATGATAGTCATAGGGTACAAATAAGCAATCAGGAAACAATATCAATATAAATCGTAAGGATACAAGCAACAACGTTACAGTCATACAGTCATAAGTGGGAGGAGATGGGTGATGGGAATGATGAGAAGATTAATAGTAGTGCAGACTTAGTAACTAGTTTGACAGTGTTGAGGGAATTATTTGTTTAGCGGAGTGATGGCATTATTAGTTTCAGTGGAACAATGAATATCTGGAAACAAAAAATTGTGGGTGCTCCATCACTGGAGATTTGTAAAAAAAAGATTGGGCAACCCATTTGTCCAGATCGTGATAGACTCTCACTTGTCCGAAATTGTACGGGGTCTCCTCCTTGAGTAGGGGGGGTGGATTAGAAGACTTCCGAATGCGCCTTCCAGCTCTCGATTCCCTGATTCTAGTATAGAAGGATTTGAACTTCTCTCACTTTGAACTTCTAAGCAGACAACTATTTATTTTATTTTTATGTATTTGTTGAGTATGAATTAGATAATATATATAAATATAAGCATGAATTGAATACATAAAATGAATACAATTAAAGGGAACATTAGGACAGGGACGGTGGGCACGCTGGTGCTCTTATGCATGCCCCTTACAGACCTCTTAGGAATGGGGTGAGGTCAACGGTAGACAGTTTAAGGTTAAAATTTTGGGGGGTTTGGGATGAAACCACAGAGTCAGGGAGTGCATTCCAGGCATTGACCACTCTGTTACTGAAGTCGTATTTTCTGCAATCGAGTTTGGAGTGGTTCACTTTAAATTTGTATGTATTGTGTGCTCGTGTATTGTTGTGGTTGAAGCTGAAGTAGTCATGGACAGGTAGGAGGTTGTAGCGGATGATTTTATGAGCCACGCTTAGGTCAAAGCGAAGGCGGCGTAGTTCTAAATTTTCTAAGCCCAAAATTTCAAGTCTGGTGGCGTAACTATTGCTCCTAAGAAGGGACAGCCTTGTTCATCCCTCCAAGGAATGGCTCCCCCATGGCTGAGCTGCATTATCCAGAAAACCTAATTTCCCCCTCTTGCGTGGAGGGAGGCGGTGGGGCTAAGACAGCAAGCTTAATGAAGGAACAGCGGGGTGGAATTCAGAGAGGAGTCCCAGCATCGTTTTATCATCATCAACTATAACATCCCCTCCTCCAACCAAGAAATACCGGAGAAGTAATTTAGAGCAGCTTCAAAGCTGGGTCGGTTCCCTACTTCTCTCCCCATCTCAGAAGGGAAACCCTGATATTGCATTTCCTCTCCAGGACTTCAGGTCTCTGGAGAAGAGCTGAAGGAGAGAGGAAAAAACCCCCCACAAAAAGCCCAAGTATACTTTCCAGCAGAAAATAATAATATCCCATCCGTGGGAGATGCTGAACTAAAGGGTATTATTGGCCCCATGTTACAGAGAGAGACTTCTCTTTCTGGGTTAAAAACCCAACGCTAAGCTTTCGAGAGGAATGCTGTAGCCTAGGTGGGTTGCTACCGGTTCATCCCGATTCAGGCGAAACAGTAGCGGCGGTGGCGGGAGGGTCCGCCCATCCGCCCGGACGTCATCACGGATGCTCTGTGCATGCACAGAAGAGCCGCGCGCTCACACTCCCAATAGCGAACCGAAAGGGAAGGCAAGTGAAACCCGCTATTGGTGGGCATGCCATTTGTTCCTACCCAAGGGGACATTCGAACGAGGCTCTGCACCCTGGGGTCTTCCTGCCCACTAATTAATACTAGAGAAGGGATTCTGCCTTCTCTTCTTTCAACTCCTAATGGACATTTTTACAACCCAAAGTTGAGGGTAGAATCATCAAAATCCTAATCTTGCATGAATGAATGAACGGTAATGACATGTCTGCAAGGAAACCACCAAGCTCAGAGAGCACCAAGGACCACATATTCTGCCTTCTCCTCCTCCCCCTCTCCACAAACCCCTCTCCCATCTAGTTTTGATTATGTTATGTAGTTGGGTCACGAAATGTCTACAACCAAGCTCAGAGAGCACCAAGAATCACACAGCTGGCCGCCTCCTCTTCCTCTCCACTAACCACACTTCCTTCTACTACTGATAATGTTACTTAGTTGGGTCATGAAATGTCTGTAAGAAAACCATCAAGCTTACAGAGCACCAAAGACCCACACTCTTCTTCATCTTCTTCTTCCTCCTCCTCCTCCTCCTTCTCTCCACAAACCCCACTCCCTTCTACTACTGATAATGTTACTTAGTTGGATCATGAAATGTCTGCAAGAAAACCACAAAGCTCAGAGAGCACCAAAGACCCACAGTCTTCTTCATCTTCCTCTTCCTCTTCCTCCTCCTCCTCCTCCCCCCCACAAACCCCACTCTCTTCTATCACTGATGATGTTACCTAGTTTGGGTCATGAAATGTCTGCAAGAAGCTCAGAGAGCACCAAGGACCCCACAGTCTTTTTCCTCCTCCTCCTGTTCCTCCTCCTCTCCACAAACCCTACTTCCTTCTAGCACTGATGATGTTACCTAGTTTGGGTCATGAAATGTCTGCAAAAAAACCACCAAGCTCAGAGAGCCCCAGGAACCCCTCAAATCATTGCCTGTCCCCTTCCTTTCACTGACAGCTTCAAGAAAGACAATAGGTCCTGCTGCAGAGAAGGTGGCCAGAAATCACTGGATTTCCCCTTCCTCCTGTGGCTCTATCATCTCCCAATGTCCCTGGACCCATCATCAGCCGCCATGGCCTGTGAGCAATCTGAGAATCGTGCCTCCACAGGCTGCTTCCTTCTATCCCGTAGCTTCCCTCCGGAGCTTTAGTATCTTAAAACCGAAAGACGGGATTACAAGCGGTCGTTGAGATCACAACACCTTGTGAATCCCTGTTCAAACATGCGTTTGTACCATGTTTCCCCGGGGCGCTGAAATGATGCAAATTGCACGGGAAGGGTACTCTTGATTCCTTTGATGGGTTTTATATGTTCCTATGAAAATTTAATGGTTTGTCTATTTTTATAGCCGGCTCTTCTTTTTTACAGAAATACATAGACGGAGACATATAAACACAGCACGTTAAAGAAAGCACGGAAGGCTCAAAAGAGGTCACGTCAGCAACTTTCAGACGGTCTACCCAGGAGTCCTGGCTACTGTTTGACCAAAAAGCTGAGCTGGTGTTCTCGTGCCTGGTCGGCTTCCACACCTCGACTGGAAGATCCTGTTTCATCCCGTATCTTAATAAATAATGGTGTTTTTAATGATATGTTCTGGAATGAGAAGAAGGAGGAGGAGGAGGAGGAGGAGGAGAGGAGAATGAGGAGAAGAAGAAGAGGAGGAGGAGGAGAAGAGGAGGAGAATGAGGAGAAGAAGAAGATGAGGAGGAAGAAGAAGAAGAAGAGGAAGAGGAAGAGGAAGAGGAAGAAGAAGAAGTAAAAGAGGAGGAGGAGAACAAGAAGAAGAGGAGGAAGAAGAAGAAGGGGAAGAAGAAGGGGAATGGGCAAGAAGAGAAGGAGGAGGAGGAAGAAGAAGATGAGGAGGAGGAGAACAAGAAGAAGGGGAGGAAGAAGAAGAAGAAGAAAAAGAAGAGGAGGAGGAAGAGAAGAATGAGAAGAAGAAGAGAAGGAGGAAGGAGGAGGAGGAGGAGGAGGAGGAGGAGGAGGAGGAGGAGGAGAAGAAGAAGAAGAAGAAGAAGAAGAAGAAGAAGAAGAAGAAGAAACAAATGTTGACTTCCAACATTTCCTGCCTTTAGCTCCACTAGCTATAGTAGAACCTTTCAGAAAAGGTTTGAGAAGGGATTCACAGGTCCCTATTTCTAATGAAAGCAGCCCCATCGTCTTCTTCCAGCATTCCCTGAGAGCCAGAAGGAAGATGCTGCTGCTTTAAGAAGTCAACTCATTAAAGCTCTTCAGGTTTGAATGGAGTCTTGACAAGACTATGTTGAACAAAATCCTTGAACCAAATAAAGCTTTGAAAATACGGTAACAAGGCACCTGTAGCCCAGGAGAAGCCGCAAATCCAGAAGAAAATGTGCTGCGCAGAAGTTAAGGAAGAGATTTGCATTCACTCAGAAATAACACTTTTTTTTTTGCTTTTTGACATGCATTGATGTCCTGCAAGATGCCACTTTTATTTTGTTCCCCTCCAAAGTTCTTAGAGAAAGGAGTTGTGTGAATATTGAGTTCACACAACCATATTCCATCTCTTTCTCTCTGTGTCTCTCTCTTTGTATATGTGTGTGTTTGTGTCCTTTCCTCTTCCTTTTCTTCTCTTCTTTCTTCCTTTCCTCTTCCTTTTCCTTCCCTCCCTCCCTTCTCTCTCCTTTTTTCCTTTCTTTTCTTTTCCTTTCCTTTCCTTTCCTCTTCCTCCCTTCCCCTCCCTTCTTCCTTTTCTCTTCCTTCCCTCCCCTGTTCTTTTCTTTCCCTCCCTCCCTCCTCTCCTTTTTTCCTTTCCTATTCATGTTCTTCTTTCTTCCTTTCTCTTCCTTCCCTTCCCTCTTTTTTCCTTCCTTCCCTCTCTCCCTTCTCACTCCTTTTTTCCTTTTCCTTTCCTTCCCCTTCCTTCTATCTTTTCCTTCCTTTCCTCCTCTCTCCTTTTTTCCTTTCCTCTAGTCTTCCCCCTTTTCTTCTTCCTTCCCTTCCCTTTGCTCCTCTCCTCTGCAAACAATTTTCATTAAAACCCCCCACATGTCTTTGTTTTAAAAGCTTACTTTCTTTCAGCCTGAAGTTCACTCTTCCCTAAAAACAAAAGTGTCCATTTCGCTAGACACGCAGAGCATAATCAGTAGTTAAAATGACTCCTCTTTCTTCATCTTTGTCAACATCTCTATGCCAAACCCAAATTCCAGACAGTTTTTTGGCAAATTCATATGCAATTAATCGAAGCACTGAAGCGACGTAAAACCTCAGATTTCAGGGCATGGCAGGTAAACGATATTTGAAATGTCATTATTAAAGGCCACGAAAATCGAAGAATAAGATTTTAAAAATACACATTCACCAATAATGTATGGACTTCATTTTCACAAGTTGTCACGAAGAGTTTTATCCCCAAAATAATCTTGTTGGCATAACTGCCTCATCCTTCTCAACAACATCGCTCTTAGTCATCCTTAGCTGCTCGAAGGATCACAGCTACAGACAAGCTTATAGATTATAAATAAGTATTAAAAACAAAAATGAAGAAATTAACGTTTGTTTCCTCTCTGCTCCGAACATCGAGAATGGGAATATATACTTAAAATTCCCTACAGAGGGTCAACTTTTCCGTATTCCAAGCTATAGAAAAGTAGGAAGGAACTGCTATCAGTTTAAAACACTGGAAGTTTTTAAGAAGAGATTGGATAACCATTTTTCTGAAGTGGTGTAGGGGTCTCCTGCCTAAGCAGGGGGTTGGACTAGAAGACCTCCAAGGTCCCTTCCAACTCTGTTATTCTATTCTATTCTATTCTATTCTATTCTATTCTATTCTATTCTATTCTATTCTATTCCATATTTTCTATTCTACTCCACTCCACTCCACTCCACTCCACTCCACTCCACTCCACTCCACTCCACTCCACTCTACTCTACTCTATTCCATTCCTTATTCCATTCCATTCCATTCCATTCCATTCCATTCCACTCCATATTTTCTATTCTATTCTATTCTATTCTATTCTATTCTATTCTCTTCTACTCTACTCTACTCTACTCTACTCCATTTCTTATTCCATTCCATTCCATTCCATTCCCAAAAAGCCATCCAGAAACTGTTTTGAAGGTTGTGATACGTATAGTGTGAATGAATACAAAAATGCACACTATTTTTTTTTTGTCTGACTCAAAGGCAACAAAACCCTTTTTTTGCTTTTTCGAAATGTGTATTTTACATGAGAAATGACGAACGAGGGAAATGAGAAAGAGGGAAAAATGGTGATGAGCAGATACCAGACTTATAAGCAGTTCTAAATTAAGATAGAAACTCATGCAACTCACGACAACGTTACGTTGCATGTATAATATCCTAATCTGTGTTCGTACGTGCTGCAAATTTGGAAAGGCTTTGGAATATCCACAACGGTGGTCAAGCTATTCTCCAAAGGCCAGAAGAAGGAATAATGGATGGAAACTGACCAAGGAGAGATTCAACCTAGAAATAAGGGGGGGGGGAAATCTGACAGGGAGAGCAATCAACCCATGGAACAGAAGTTGCCTTCAGAAGTTGTGGGAGCTTCATCACTGGAGGCTTTCAAGAAGAGACTGGACTGCCCTCTGTCAGAAACGGTGTAGGGTTGGACTAGATGACCTACAAGGTCCCTTCCAACTCTGTTAATCTGTTAATCCTTTGTTGTGTGGGTGACCATCAAAACGAACAGTGGCATCGTTTTAATTTCTCCTTCCACTGTTGCTAACCCAGATGCTGTTTTGAGAATCATCAAGTTTATTGCCCGGGATTGGTAGAGGCCCAAACCTTTATCTTTGACGAGATTGGAGCACCGGTTGAAAAAAAAACTGTAATAGTTTGGTGTGACAGAGCACACCAGAGGGTGGTGCAAAAGACAATGAGGCAAAGCGACATCTGCTTTCAAGAAGGTCATATCTCTGGAGGATATTTCTCCAGCACAGATGGCTTTCAAACACAACGTGCTCCGTCTATCAGGGAATATTTGGAGAAAGGAGTTCACCTCCTGCAAACAAAGGCTAAAAAGGAGAAGTACTTCTCATTAGCAAACTAATGAACCCCAAGATAGTAGGGAAAAGTTCCTTGAACCAACACATAATCGCATGTGTTGGAAATTTTTGAGACTGCATGATGGGGATTTGTATAAAGAGAGTGCAAAAGAAAACTCCACACCGTTTTGTTATTTTGACAGAATAACAGAGTTGGAAGGGCCCTTGGAGATCTTCTAGTCCAACAACCTGCTCGAGCAGGAGACCCTGTGGCATTTCAGATAAGTGGTTATCTAATCTCTTTTGGAAGAACCTCCAGTGATGGAGCACCCAAGATTTCTGAAGGCAACTTCTTCTGTTCCACTGGTTAATTGTTCTCACTATTAGGAAGTTTCTCCTTAGTTCCAGGTTGCTTCTCTCCTTGATTAGTTTCCATCCATTGAATCAGAATAGGGCTGGGAGGGACCTTGGAGGTCTTCTAGTCCATCCCCCTGCTCAAGCAGGAGACCCTATACCATTTCAGACAAGTGACTGTCCAATATCTTCTTGAAAGCCTCCAGTGATGAAGAACCCACAACTTCTGGAGGCAACTTCTGTTCCACTGGTGAATTGTCCTCACTGTCAGGAAGTTTCTCCTTAGTTCTAGGTTGCTTTTCTCCTTGATGAGTTTCCATCCATTGTTTCTTCTCCTGCCTTAGAATTCTATTCTATTCTATTCTATTCTATTCTATTCTATTCTATTCTATTCTATTCTATTCTACTCTACTCTACTCTACTCTACTCTACTCTACTCTACTCTACTCTACTCTGTTCTGTTCTGTTCTGTTCTGTGTGTCTGTAATTTATATTATATTTAATATATTAATAATATAGTCTTGGAATCTGATAGTTCTGGATCCTGTGTGAAATCCAGAAACATGGACAGAAACAAAAGTTGCAGCTGAGACTGGTTCCTTTCCATATGCTAACTTTCCATACATTTTAATTAAAATAATAATAATAATATCAAATTATCAAATATCAAGATAACTTTAGGTAAGGTACACCATGGTGTAGGGCTTCAAGGTTCATGTTTGGTGGGCAGCTTGTGACAAAGGTCAGATCTATATGATGGGGCTATGAATGCTTCTGGTCTGATAGAGTTAGCTTTCCGGGGGAAACAGGAGGAGATCCTCGTTCTCCTCTCTTTCCAAGGGTCCTGTGTCAAGAGACTGGGCAACCATTTGTCTGGAATGGTCTAGGGTCTCCTGCTTGAGCAGGGGGATGGACTAGAAGACCTCAAAGGCCCCTTCCAGTTCTATTCTGATTCAATGTTACGGTGAAGGCAAAGTCTAGGAAAAGGCTTTGTAAATGTAAGATATGGGGAGGGGAGGGGAGGGGAGAGGAGAGGAGAGGAGAGGGAAGGAAAATTGTAGGGTAGGTTAGAGGAGAGGAGAAAATGGTAGGGTATGGTAGGGTACGGTAGAGGAGAGGAGAGAGGAGAAAAACTGTAGGGGAAGGGAGGGCAGAGGAGAGAGGAGAAAAACTGTAGGGTGGGGTAGGGCAGTATTGGGCTGCCCCCGGTTAGCACCGGTTCTATAGAACTGGTAGTAAAACTGGTGGGAGGCTCCACCCACTGACCCCAACATCATCAAAACGCTTCTGCGCATGTGCAGAAGCTTCTTGCGCGCGGCCCCGCTGCGAACCGGTAGTAAAGGTAAGTAGAACCCACCCTTGGGGTAGGGGAGAGGAGAGTAGGGGAGAGGAAAGGAGAGGAGAAAAACTGTAGAGTAGGGTAGGGGAGAGGAAAGGAGAGGAGAGGAGAGGAGAGGAGAGGAGAGGAGAGGAGAGGAGAGGAGAGGAGAGGAGAGGAGAGGAGAGGGGAAAAACAGTAGATTAGGGTAGGGGAGAGGAAAGGAGAGGAGAGGAGAAGAGAGGAGAGGAGAGGAGAGGAGAGGAGAGGAGAGGGGAAAAACAGTAGATTAGGGTAGGGGAGTGGAGAGGAGAGGAGAGGAGAAGGGAGAGGAGAAAAACTGTAGGGTAGGTTAGGGTGGGGGAGAAGAGAGAAGAGGAGAGACAAAGAGTAGAGGGGAGGGGAGGAAATGAGGGGAGGGGAGGGGAGGGAAGAGGAGGGGAGGGGAGGAGAGGAGAGAAGAGACGAGACCAGTGGTTCTCAATCTTTTTTCTCACCATGGACCTCCTTTAAATAGCTTTGTGGCTAGGGACCCTCAAGATGTAACTTCAAGATTTAAATCATAACATTTCTTTAAGTCCTTTCAGAGCCCCTGTGACAACATCACTGCTCCCGTTGGGGCTTATGGACCACAGGCCGATAACCACTGGCTTAAACAGTTCCTTGTGGATAGACCTGCACCGTTTCACAAAATAACAGGAAAGCATATAAAATATAAGCAGGTTCAACTTTGTTGTGTCAGGAACTGGGGCAGTTGCAGCCAAGAATTTTGTGGGGGGAAAAAAATCTTAAATTTCCTCCAAATATAGGGTAAGATAAGATACATATAACCATTATACACAACGATATGATATGACACATGTGTACGTTTATATGAATATTAAATAGGAATATTTTGTTGCCAGGTTTTGGAAACAAATCGTAAATTTGCTTCCAAATTTGAAAGGAAAAAAAACCCCAACTGGTTGGATTTGTTTCAAGAATTCTTCGTGTGTCCTTTAGATTTAATATTTCTGTACGTGCCTTCAACATAAGGCATTCAGCATAATATTTCAGAAATGTGGCTAAATCTGGCTTCTCTTTTTTTTACCCAGTTCTGAGGGGGTGGTTTTTTTTTTTGGTTAGGACTGACATGGCGCTCAACGACTCCATAAATTAAGGCAAATATATTCAAAAGAACAGGCTGATTAACCCAACCTGCAATAAAAAAAAAACCTCTTGACCAAAATAGGCTGGACAGCTTCGTACAGTCTTCAGCTCTCATCCCACAAATCACAACACAAATTTAACAATAAGGTGATTTATTTTCCTTAGTTATTTCTTCTCTGCATAAGTTCGATTGTCCTCGATTTCTTAACAAAATCTGGATCAGGCAAACATTTGCAAAAGATAATGCTCATAATAGTCCTGTAGGAAGTTAGCACCTACCCCTCTCCTAGGAAAATGAGATATTTTAGGAAATATTAAAAGGGCAGAATATTTCCCCTAAAAGAGAGGCAGAATCTCCCTTTAAGGCCTGGGCCAGTCCATTCTACATAACAAAGATCTGCCTCCTTCAGGCAGAGTCATAGTAGGAATTGTCCTCACCCAAGATCCAACACAGATACGATTAGCTCCAGTGGTGAAATCCAATTTTTTTTACTACCGGTTCTGTGGGCGTGGCTTGGTGGGTGTGGCAGGGGAAGGATACTGCAAAATCTCCATTCCCTCCACACTCCTGTGGGAAGGATATTGCAAAATCTCCATTCCCACCCCACTCTGGGGCCAGCCAGAGGTGGTACTTGCTGATTCTCCAAACTACTCAAAATTTCCGCTACTGGTTCTCCAGAACCTGTCAGAACCTGCCGGATTTCACCCCTGATTAGTGCTCTACCCATCTAGCAATAGAACTCACCACATGGCACCTGGGAAGATTGCATCACCCAGCAAGGCTCAACCAAGCTTAGCACACAGACAACCTACAGAGTTGCCCCAGCATGGCCCCACGGGAGTCTGACAACCAATCAGAATACAAGCTCAAATTCAAAAGCCCAGAGAGGGCATAAAACCGGGACACTCTCAGCATCTCTTCCCTTTTCCCCCCCAGGACCTCAAACCATGTGGCCCTGGCCACCATTAAGCCATCTTTCCAAGCAATCTCCATGTTTCCAGTGTCTTTTTCCCCACTTGGAACTGAACCTAGATGGACAGTTCTTCCAACAAGATATTTGCAAACTTTGCTAAACCTTGATCTTGTTAACAATCAGAATAGCTATTAAGCCACTGATTTTCTCACGTATATCATGTTTCTTGATTCTCCCCCCCCCCCAAGCTATCCCATTTTTCCCTGCCACAAAACTCCAGGGAAATACGATCTTCAAATCTTCCAGAGCTAAGAAAACAAATCTGACGATAGGACTTTATTATCGCTTCCACACGTTATTCCGCATCCTAAAAGCAGAATTAGAAAATCTTCCCTTCGAATGAATATTCGAAGAGCCCGGCGATCTACCCACGAAAAACGACCAGTAAAAATCAAAAGATGATTTGGAAGTCTGCAAATTCTATTCGACAGGATTCTTCGAATGTGGAACGTATTACGGTTTCTATGTGCAACCAGGAATATGTAGGATGCATAGCGAGCAGTCAAGATTTATTAAATATGTAGCTTAAGGACAGGTGGTTTTTTTCCCCCATTTTAAAAATTGCACATTTCAGTCTTGCTTGATTCATTTTAAAAATGCAAACGAAATAATGGTTTCCACCAGCTACTAGAAGTGAAACCGGCTCATTTTTTTTTTGAAAAGTAAGGAAGAAAAAAAAAAGGATTTTGATCCTTCTGGAGTATGGAGAATTCCAAGGGAATCTGCTCAAAGAACTTCCATTGTAGTTCCATTTAAATATCACTTTACGATAATTATTTGAAGAGACAAGAGGGCAGAAACTTCGCCATTTTTCATGGAAAAGAGCAGCTTTGAGGCCAAGCAGATTTTGTAGGTCAATTCCCTTTGGCTGACTTATCATTGGAGTTACACATTGGCCCTTTAAAGATAAGTCATCAAAGAAAATATATTTTACTTATAAACCGAGGTAAAGGAGATAAGAAGCCACTTCTTGGTACCTGTTTCCTATCTTTCCTATCTTTCTTTTATTTTTTTCCCCATCTTTCTCATACTTTCTCTCTTTTCCCTTCCTTCATATTAGTTCTAATCTTCTTTTTCGAAAGGAAGATTTAACGCAAATGATACTTAAAAATCACCTTTTTTAAAAAAAAGAAAGAAAGAAAGAAAGCGAAGATTTAATGTAGGCAAAACATATATTCTGTAGATCTCTTTCAAGTGGATATTCCTTTTTTCCCTTTGACAACTTGAGCAAGCATTTCTGATTTTGAAGCTGAGAAGGGTTGTTGGGTGGCCATGAGGAAAAAATGAGGAAAACACACTTAAAAAAAAAAATAGAATACTTTTTATACCCATTCATTCATTTTGTACCAATTCAATTCCTCTGGACGTATAATTATACAAAAATGAATCTCCAGATAATCCTTCCATTCAGGGATCATTTGAAGTTACAACAGCATTGAAGACAGTGACCAATAACTGTTTTTCACACTTACGACCGTCGTGTATAGTCCCGTGATCAAGATTCGAATACTTGGCAACTGGCTCATATTTATGATGGTTTGCAGTGCCCCGGATCATGTGATCCCCTTTTGTGACCTTCCGGGAAGCCAGATTCACTTAACAACCTCGTCGCTTACGTAACAACTGAGGTAATTCACTTAACAACAGTGGCAAGGAAAGTTGTAAAATGGGGCAAAACTCACTTAGCAAATTTCTCGCTTAGCCACATAAATTCCGGGCTCAATTGTGGTGGTATTATTATTATTATTATTATTATTATTATTATTATTATTATTTCAATTTATATGCCGCCTTTCTCCGAAGACTCAGGGCTGCTTACAATGCATTTAAAAAACCATTATAAAACCATTTAAAAATTAAAACATCAAAACCCATTCACACCATTCATGGCAAGTCATAAGTGGAGGTCTACCTGTATATCCTTAGACCAGATTGCAGTCAAATCGAGAATTTCTAGAACGGAAGAAGGATGTGCCTGCATCTCGACTCAATTCAAACGACCAGGGACAAAAACCTAATACCATATTCACACGATAAGATGATGACCCTTAATTTAAGATGATTCTCCATTTCACCTCAAAAGAACAACCTGGCCAAAAATCTTAGTAGACAACCAGTTAAATAAGAGCCAGCTGTGTGCGGCAGCAGCCAAAAAAGCCAATGCAATCCGAAATTGCATGAACAGAGGGATACAATCAAGATCACGTGAGGTTCTAATACCACTCTGTAAACCCTTAGTAAGGCCACACCTAGAATCCTGCATCCAGTTTTGGTCACCACACTATAAAAAAGAGGTTGAGACTCTAGAAAAAGTGCAGAGAAGAGCAACCAGGATGATTTAGGGGACTGGAGGCTAAAACATACGAAGAACGGTTGCAGGAACTGGGCCTGGCTAGTCTAGTGAAGAGAAGGACCAGGGGAGACAGGATAGCAATCTTCCAATATTTGAGGGGCTGCCACAGAGAGGAGGAAGGGGGTCAGGCTATTTTCCAAGGCACCTGAAGGCCAGACAAGGAATAACGGATGGAAACTGAACAAGGAGAGATTCAACCTGGAAATAAGGAGGAATTTTCTGACAGGGAGAACAATGGAACAGAAGTTGCCTTCAGAAGTTGTGGGAGCTTCATCACTGGGGGTTTCCAAGAAGAGATTGGACTGCCATCGGTCAGAAATAGTGTAGGGTCTCCTGCTTGGGCAGAGGGGGGTTGGACTAGATGACCTACAAGGTCCCTTCCGACTCTGTTAATCTGTAAAGTATCTGTAAATCTCGCTTGTTGCCCTTATCATATTCATGGCAATCCTCGGATAGCCTTCCTGTTTTCAAATTATTCAGAGAATGAAAGGAAAGGAACCAGACAGAAGGGTAAGAGAAAAATGAAAAGAAAAATGAATCGAGGGAATATAACTCAGCAGTTCAGAAAGACCAACGGCTCGGTAATATGCCTCCCAACATTTTAAAGTTGTTATTAAAATAGATAAACATGCCAAAAGTGCACGCAAGATGTTTGCATGGGTAAAATCATTTCTACCGCTACTCTGGATGCGTCACGTTTCCCGTCACAGCCGAGAAGAATCACACACATGTTTAGCACTTGAATATTGCAGCAAAAAAACAAAACAAAACCACATTATTTGCATAATTGTCCTTCCAATCTTTGCAACCTCCATCCAGCCTGAATGCAAATGCAGACTGTGAGTTAAGGTTGACCTGAGATCCAGAGAGACAGGTGCAATTATATAACCAACCTCAAATATTTTAAAGCAAATACTGAATGGGGTGCCCTATACACTGTGCTGTGTCGTTCAGAAATTACACCTGGCTGACCTTGGATCATCTTAAAGAGACAGATCTGGAGAGTTCTAAGGCAGGAAAACCAGTTCAGTGGTGAACTGAATGTTCATTGGTGGAACATTTCCAACAATGTTCAGTGTTGGAAACTAGACCGGG
This sequence comes from Ptyas mucosa, assembly GCA_012654045.1. Classification (NCBI taxonomy): domain Eukaryota; kingdom Metazoa; phylum Chordata; class Lepidosauria; order Squamata; family Colubridae; genus Ptyas; species Ptyas mucosa. Next base: position 5,330,243 of record WNWU01000062.1, on the reverse strand, counting down.
AATGAACTAATACAATTCAGTTTTAACAGACTAGGAAGATGGAAACATTAGGGAAACACGTCGTTTTCTGCCATACTTTTGCACAAGGTATCAAGTTCAATTTAAATTCTGTAATTTATTTAATAGTTCAGAGACAATCTCACACCAGGAAGAAATAAAGCTTCCGATGCACTAGAACAGAAGAGAATGTAGAGTAGAGTAGAGTAGAGTAGAGTAGAGTAGAGTAGAGTAGAGTAGAAGAGAGTAGAAGAGAATATACAGTAGAGTAGGGTAGAGTAGAAGAGAAGAGAATGTAGAATAGAGTAATGTAGGGTAGAGTACAGTAGAGTAGAGTAGGGTTGGGTAGGGGAGAAGAGAAGAGAAGAGAAGAGAAGAGAAGAGAAGAGAAGAGAAGA
>WNWU01000062.1:5315324-5329449 GCA_012654045.1 Ptyas mucosa | reverse complement strand
AATAGAATAGAATAGAATAGAATAGAATAGAATAGAATAGAACAGAATAGAACAGAGTTAGAAGGGACCTTGGAGGTTTTCTAGTCCAACCCCCTGCCTATACCATTTCGGACAAACAACTGTCCTATCTCTTCTTAAAAACTTCCAGTGTTGGAGCTTTTACAACTTCTGGAGGCAAGTTGTTCCACTGATGAATTGTTCTCATTGTTCTAACTCCTCCGGGTCCCTTTCCTGCTCTGGAATTTGACTCAACTCACCTGAGCCTTCAATTCTTGCATCAATTTATCCCTCTGAATCCTCAATGCCAGGATTGCTCGTAACGTCAGAGCTCCTTCTAAAATCACTTCCCATTCATTCTAACAAGCTGTGGCTTGTCGGTTTCCGCTCCTGACGCAAAACGCATCCGAAGCTCTTTCAGATCCCGGGTGGAGCTGATATTTCTGAATATTCTCCTGTAGAAATCAAATCATCTCGCTTCCCTTTAGCTTTTTTGGAGCCTTTCTAACCAGAGAAAACATTCAGATATACCTTTTTTCCTTCCCAATGTTTGAAGTCCTAAAAATCTAATGCCAATAATCCTCAATTTACAACTATCGATGAATGACCGCTTAAAGTTACAACGGCACAGGAAGAAAAAAAAAAGACTTCTGACATACGACCACAATTGAGCACCAAAGTTCTGCTTTTAAGCGAGACATTTGTGAGGCGAGTTTTACCCCATTTTACGACCTTTTGTTGTTAAGTGAATCGCTGCCAGTCTTTAGTCACCCGGTTGTTAAGTGAATCGCCATTGACTTTGCTTGCGAGACGGTCACAAAAGGGGATCACCTCACCCCAGGACACTGCAACCGTCATAAGTACGAACCAGTGGCCAAGCATCTGAATTTTCATCGTGTGACCCTGTGGGGATGCTTCAACGGTTGTAAGTGTGAAAAACGGTTCGTTAAGTCAACTTTTTTTCAATGCCGTTGGAACTTCAAACGGTCGGTAAATGAAATGTTGTAAGTCGAGGATTACCTGACTAAGGTACCGAAGGTCAGAGCGAGAATGTGGGACTCGAACTATAGCCTATCCCAACACAACATCTGGGTTGTTAATGCAACAACTCCCTAAATGATTTTAAAAAAAACAACGGTTGATATATAAATATATATATATTCCTTTCCACTGCTTGAGATTTGAAGAGATTTTTATCGCTCCTTTCTCACTTGTCTTTTTAATGAGTGGGAATAAGTTTTATGCACCAAAGACAAATTCCTTGTGTGTCCAATCACACTTGGCCAATAAAGAATTCTATTCTATTCCATTCCATTCCATTCCATTCCATTCCATTCCATTCCATTCCATTCCATTCCATTCCATTCCATTCCACTCCACTCCACTCCACTCCACTCCACTCTGTTCCTTCTTCTTCCTCTTTTTCTTCTATTCTACCACTTCTTCTTCTATAGACAGAGAATAGATGGAGGCGGGGCCAGTCAGAATTTTTACTATCGGTTCTCCGAACTACTCAAACTTTCCGCTAACCTGCTGAAACTCACCTCTGAATTGAGCCCAGAATTTATGTTGCTAAGCAAGAGAGTTTTTAAAGTGAGTTTTGCCCCATTTTACGACCTTTCTTTGCCACCATTGTTAAGTGAATCGCTGCAGTTGTTAAATTAGGTACACGGTTGCTAAGTGAACCTGGCTTCCCTGCTGACTTTGCTTGCCAGGAAAGGGGGATCACATGACTCAGGATACTGCAACCGTCATAAGCGTGAGTCAGTTGCCAATTATCTAAATTTTGGTCATAAGTGTGAAAAATGGTCATATGTCACTTTTTTCAGTGACGTTGTAACTGTGAACGGTCGCTCAATGAAGAGTTGTAAGTTGAGGACTTATTATGTATTATGACCATACACAGAAGGTCTACAAGTTAGAATCATCGATCAATCACCAATGATAGAGATTGTCCTAAATCACAGACCAATATCTTACAGCTGTTTACGCTACCTGAATTCAAATTTGTGGAAATTGTTCACTGCAAAAATGCAAGGAAGCCCACCACGTCAGATATTGAAAGCAAGAAATAATTCACTGAAGAAAAAAGATATATTAAGCAGGGGTGGTACTCAGCCGGTTCGTATAGGTTCGGACGAATCAGTAGCGGCGACTGCAAGTGGGCCTGCCCACTCGCCCGGATGTAATGCCGTCTTATTTAGCCGCGCGGCAAACTGGTGGTAAGAATATGTGGAATCCACCTGCGATATTAAGGTGTATTTTAAGAAGATCTATTTTGCTTATGAAGTAACAGTTACCTGCAGCGGTCAGATAGGAAGGAGACAGTTTAGTAGCAGTGGGCAGATGAAAACTGCATGTGGGAAAGCTTCCTTTAGATTTTGGGAACATCTGGCCAAGAATCAGTCTTGGGATTTAATTGCCAGCATATTATAATGGGAAATTTACACATTAAAGAGGCAGAGAGAAAAAAAATAATAATAATTAAAGTTTAGGAGAAACCGAACCAGAGAAAAAGCTCTAATGAGCAAGAGAAAGAGAGCGTTTTAATAATTTCTACCTATTATTAAATCATCCTTCTTCAAATGCAAATCCAATTGGATATAAGACCTAGGACATAACCTCAGTTTGGGATGTTCAATCTGCAGAAATATTCAAGGCTGCCAGCTCCAATTCTGCTTTAGATGTTTCCAGAAGACAGTTGCCGGTGGGGGAAAGACTTCCCAGATCCCACGGAATCTACAATTCCAGGTTTATCTCCACCGGCGTTCCACATCTACGTGAACCCACCCATAATTATTGCCATGCAGGTGAGTAGGGTTCAATCGGTTGTAAGTCACTTCTATAGCTGGAGGGGTTGCTTCTGGACCCATCATCCTTCTCATCAAAGGTACTGGTGACTCGGTGGCTCGAAAGCATCTTTCAGCCGATTAGGATGGTGTCTCAGCTAATAACCTGGCGGTCATAATCCGTGGATTGACCTGACTACCATAATCCATGTCCTTAAATTCTTGCGTGGATTATTCCACCCTGCAATGGAACCGTCGCTGATGATGACTGAGAAACTTCACCTAGTACAAAATATTGCAGCAAAAGCAGAGGCTGGGAACTGACCATCATGCTATTGCATTTCCCCACCAACTCAATTCATTTCTAATCCAATTCCGAGGACTGGTTTCACCTTATACAGCCCTTCACAATCTACCTGTCTAATCTTTATTTCTGTCTGTCTGTCAGTTTGTCTGTCTGTCTCTCTGTCTGACTCTCTATGTATCTACCTATCTATGTATCTACTGTATCTATCTATCTATCTATCCATCCATCCATCCATCCATCCATTTATCTATCTGTATCACTCATCTATGTATCATCCATCCATCCATCCATCCATCCATCCATCCATCCATCCATCCATCCATCCATCCATCCATCCATCTGTATCACTCATCTATCTATCTATCTATCTATCTATCTATCTATCTATCTATCTATCTATCTATCTATCTATCTATCTATCTATCTATCTATCATCTCTCTCTATCTATCAATCTGTATCACTCATCTATGTATCATCTATCCATCCACCCATCCATCATCTCTCTTATCTTCATCTATCTATCTATCTATCTATCTATCTTTCTATCTATCTATCTATCTATCTATCATCTTTCTCTATCTATCTATCTGTATCACTCATCTATGTATCATCTATCCATCCACCCATCCATCATCTCTCTTATCTTCATCTATCTATCTATCTATCTATCTATCTATCTATCCATCCATCCATCCATCCATCCATCCATCCATCATCTCTCTCTCTCTCTCTCTGTCTTCATTTATCATCTCTCTATCTCTCCCAGGACTCTTAATAATGTATTAATCCTGCTGGGGTGTTTTAATTCTTTTGGGGTTGCTTTTCCTTTCTGTTATTGTCCTAGTGTTTATTCTGCCAATTTTATTTTTCTATTTTATCAAACATCTTTACGTATGCTTTCATTAATGAGTTTGGCTTAGCTGGAAAAGTAATTTTTAATTGTAAAGCACTTCAAGGTTTGTTTAAATGGGAAGTGATTTCAATCAGTAGGTTCAATTAGATTTCTGAGGGGAAAGAAAATTGGGAGCTTTTAAGGGCTACTCAAAGGATACAAGCAGCCTACTCTCTGTTTATTTTTCAATAAGGCACAACCCCAAAAGATGTTCATGGTCTCAGATCCTCGCCTATATAACTATTGACACTCTCATAAAAATGCACAAAAAAGACATGAGCACGAATGTTAGGAAATTCAACCATGAGAGACCACAATAATGCCAACATACATGTATTTCTGAGAAACATAACTTCCTCTTAAACTTAAAGGGACGTGGTGGCTCAGTGGGAAGGGAACAGCGTTCCGTGCGCCTTTGGTGTTGAGTCGTGCCAGCCACATGACCACAGAGACGTCTTCGGACAGCGCTGGTTCTTCGGCTTTGAAACGGAGAGGAGCACCGCCCCCTAGAGTCAGGAACGACTAGCACATATGTGCAAGGGGAACCTTTACCTTTACCTTAAACTAGAAAGTGAACTAAACCACACCATCCCAAAACAATTCATCTCTAGCTAGATTTTCCTTCCCCCACCCAGAAAATAGAGGTAAGTTTTTAAACACTAAAAATTAAAAAAAAAAAGTTTTGGTGGTTCATGAACATAGTACCTCCCAACTTCTCATTAAAGCAATCTTGTCTTTTATCCATTGTCTCGACTGTTTAAAGCAGCTTTGTCTTTTTTTCAGGTGAGTGATGACAAAGGCATGCGTTAATAACCAGGAGAGCAATGGTGCATGTACTCCAATCAGAAGCATTTCTTCTGAATTTGCAAAGGCAGAACTCAGAATTCACACAGTAGTGGAAAAAGTACAGAATCAGCACCAGTTATCACCATGAGGTACCTATTTCAGACACAATTATTACTCGTGGGCCTGAGTGCATCCAAGACACCTCAATGAAATCCGAAGGACGTTTTATGAATAAATGTGCTTTATTATTGCACCTTGGTTCTAAAATACACATCGACCATTTCAATGTTAAATGTTAAAGTATATATATATTTATTTATTTTGGAATAAGCTGGAAAGATCTCATAAGGACAGCGTGACTTTCACACGGATCCTTCCTGGAATTGCAAACACTCAAATACAAATAGATTACAGCCCTCCCAGCTAACTCAGTCTTTGCAAAAAAAAAAAGCTGGAACGGTTGTAAGATGAGGTTGGATGTCTCTTGATCCGTGTTTATGAGCCCCATAAACTTGTTTGACAGGGAATTTTACCCTGAAGGCAGAAGTACTGAGGGTATTTAGCTCTGTGGTATGTAGACAATCCTACTTATCTGTAAGTCCTCATAAGTGGTTTCATATTTAGTTTTTGTTCATTTATGCTTTAGTGCCACTGGAATAATCAACATTCAGAACTAGTTTTACAAGAGTTGTCACATTTACCTTGTGGGCTCAAGAAAATTAAACTGATTGACAATGACTTAAAGGTAAAGGTTCCCCTCGCACATATGGGCTAGCCATTCCTGACTCTAGGGGGTGGTGTTCCTCTCCATTTCAAAGCCAAAGAGCCAGCGCTGTCCGAAGACGTCTCCGTGGTCATGTGGCCGGCATGACTCAACGCCAGAGGCGCATGGAACGCTGTTCCCTCCCCACCAAAGGTGGTCCCTATTTTTCTACTTGCATTTTTTACCTGCTTTCGAACTGCTAGGTTGGCAGAAGCTGGGACAAGTCACGGGAGCTCACCCCGTTATGCGGCGCTAGGGATTCGAACCGCTGAAGAGCTGACCTTTCGATCGACAAGCTCAGCATCTTAGCCACTGAGCCACCACGTCCCTGACAATGATTTACAATAGTTCATTCAGTGAATGTTTGAAGTTGCAATGGCGTTAAAAAAAAAAGTGTCCATTTTTCAGAGTTATGACCTTTGCAGCATCCCCACAGTTGCATGGTTACTATTTGGATGTGTTCTGACCGAGGCTTTCTGAGACAGTAAAAAGCACACAATTAGTCCCCAAAACCCTCTTTTTATTTCAAAGGCTGTGAATTCTGTTCATTCACAGATAAGTCACAAATAGTTTGTAAAGAGTCCAACAGAAGTCTGCCACAGTCCTTCGGGATAAGGCTGATAAGCACCCACCTTTATCTCCCTTGACACGCTGCCAAAGACCTAATTCGCAATTAACTTTGCAAGGCCACACGGAGCACAGAGTCAAAACGGAGCTTCAGAATTTAAACCGACCAGAACGAACAAAGTTGCTTCCTGCAAAGGCTCACGTGCCTTTGCTTTTCCTTTATGTCTTATGGGAGGGGCCAATCATCTCCCAGCCCTACTCCCGAGTTGCCCCTTTTGTCTTAATTGTTCTTGCCTTCTGGCAGCTCTGTGCATGAGTGCACTAGGAACATGCTTCCCCTGTTCCTCTGCCTCACTGAGGTCCGACTTTGGAGGCTCCGGAGGCAGCACATAACTCCCAGATGGCCCTGGCCCCCTCTCTGCCTCCGATGCAGAGCCCTCATCCAAGCTTTCCCCAGACTCCAGGACTGGCCCATGTTCCTCCCCAGCCTCCTCACTGTCCGACTCTGCTGCCAGCTCTGCAGGCCGCTGGTGGGCCACAACAAGATGCTTGACAACTGACTCACATTTATGATGGTCGCAGCATCCCGGGGAGCGGGTGTGTGTGTGTATGTCACATGATCCCTTTTTGCGACCTTCCAATAAGACAAGCCAACGGTGAAGCCAGATTACCAATTTAACAACTGCCATGATTCAGTTAACAACGGTGACAAGAAAAGCCGTAAAATGGGGCAACACTCCCTTCGCCAAGGTCTCACTCAGCAAACGTAACGTATTTGGGCTCAATTGTGGTCATACATCGAGGACTTCCTGTACTCCCAAGAGACACCTTGTGAAAAAAAATCTGCTTTAAAATTATGAGGTCTATCAAAGAAACATTCTCTGGCAAGGCCGGGAAGTATTTACTATAAACTTTACACCAGGTCTGGAGTAATCACACTTAACAAAGCTTGCAATGGCAAGGTTTTTTTCCATTTTTAGCAGCACAACTTTTTCTGTATCCACTGGGGAATTTCGAGGAAGCAAACGCTCTTTCTTGGATGCAATGCAGGAAAAACAACCCCAGTCTTTTAAAAGAATTCCAAATCTGTGGACCGAATCCAGTCCACGCAAACAAGTGAAGCTCCATCCGTGGGATGCAGGCAGCACCTCTCTCCATGGAACCGGTCCCTGGAACCCCAAAAGGTTACAGGCCACCGTTTTTTGTTTTTTAAAAATAAAGTTTTATTAATTTTCTATTGTTTGAGTGGTGCGCTGGCCTAGAGGTGGCATTCTCGCCTCACAATCAGGAGGCTGTGACTTCGATCCTAGGTAGAGGCAGATATTTCTCTCTCTGGGCACAATGAGAATATGTATCTGCTGAACAAAACTCCGCATTGGCGACAGGAAAGGCATCCAGCCAGTAAACACTCAGCTCCATTCAGTTGCCCAAGATTCCACCCTGCAAGGGATTACAGAGTCTTTAAAAGAAGATGATTAATTTTCTATTGTTTACATTTTGTTAGTGTTTAATAATCATCGTGTTGTCTGGGGTTATTTTATTTGCTTAGCGGTATAGATTGTGTTCTTAATCTCCACCCCTTTTTTCCAACCACTGGTAAAATAAATTCCATGTTTGATAATATTCTGTGTCTTCTTTCTTTTTTAATCTTCAATGTGGATCTGTCCGTTTCTGCACAATCCAGTACCTTCCTAATTGTCTCTTCGTCTCGTGGCATTTCTTCATTTTTCCAATATTGTGCGAATATAATCCTCGCTGCGGTTAACGCATGACATGTTAAATATGTATTTTGTTTATCAAATTTTTCTGATGCTATACCTAATTGAAAAAATTCAGGTTTAAAATCTATATGTTTTCCTATCATTTTTCTAACAACTTAGGTATTTTTGCCCAACATATTTTTTTTGCTTTAACACAAGTCCACCACATAGGGTTATAGGTGCCCGATTTTTTGATTACATTTCCAGCATTTGCTAGACATATTTTTAAACATTTTAGCTAACCTAGCAGGTGGTAAGTGCCATCTATAGAACATTTTATATAAGTTTTCTTTATAAGAAGTTGCCATTGTTAACTTATACTTTCTTTCTCGTATGTTTTGCCGGTCTCTAATTCTATATTACATGTACAGTTTTTTGCCCGCTGTTTTAAAAAAACAATCACAGAAGTGTAAAATTGGAAAAATTGTGAAGCTAATACTGTGATCTAGAACCTTTGATTTGGAAAGTTTTCTGTTTGTACCATTTGGGTCCAAATGGCTCTTTGAGTATTTAAGATTGCAGTCCCCTGAGTTAGACAAAGACACTTAAAAATGAATCTTATGCATCTTACTTGCTTTGTGTGGGCTGATCTTCCCCGATTGACTTGATATGTTCCAGGTTGCAATAGGTAAAACATTGCAATGCTTCAGCAGGAACTTTGGATATAATGTAATGCTTGAACAATGGGAGGATACGTGGATGAAAGGTTTAAAATTTACACTCGGATATAATTTAAAAGAAAATTTCTATCGGATGATGTATCACTGGTATTTAACACCAGACGAGCTGTCGAAAATGTATAAAAGGATTTCAGACGAATGTTGGCAATTCAAATGTAAAGGAAGGACTTTTGATCATTAATGGTGGACATTTGCCCAAGCAAAGAAATATTGGAGTAGGATTCACATCCTAATACAGAAGATTCTCAAATGGAATATAAAGATAAAACCAGAAACTTTTCTTTGGGGTTTCATGGAAAAAATCTTGGGAAAAACAAAAATTGGAACTTGATGGCAGCAAGATTCATTTACACGCAAAAGTGGAAGGACACTTCGATTCCCACAACGGAACGGCTGCAAAAGTTAGCAGAAAGGGCAAAAGTAAAAAGTTGAGGTTTGATGTGATTATCTTATTCTACTGCATCCAAGGGAATTGGGAGTCAACGGCTTTTCTTTCTTTTTCCCCTCTTTTCTACACTTTTCCCTTCCCTTTTCCCTCTCCTGTTTTTCCTACTTTTTTTTTTTGCTAGGGATTTGGTTTTTTTTTTTTTTTTTATCACAAATACCAGCAATGCATTTCAAAATTAGATTTATTTCTGGCTTTTTCCTCAGAGGAGCTCAAGGCAGCCCATGGAGCTCCAGTCCTGTCAGTCAAGGTTGAGCTGAGAACTGCTGACCTTCTACAGAAGCTCTTCAGACCTGGGTAATGATCAGCACTGACCGTGAGCAACATCCCTGGACATAAGTTGCTCAGAAAAGGAGGTGGGGTGGGTTTATTTATTTATTTTTACTTGGTGAGTAAGCAGACTTATTGTTAGATAGATGATAGATAGATAGATAGATAGATAGATAGATAGATAGATAGATAGATAGATAGATGATAGACAGACAGACAGACATAGATGACAAATAGAGAGAGGTGATAGAGATAGATTAGGAATGGATTGATGGATGGATACATAGATAGATAAATAGATAGAGATAGAGATAGATATTAGACGATAGATGATAGATGATAGATAGATATTAGACAATAGATGATAGATAGTAGATAGATAGATAGATAGATAGATAGATGATAGACAGACAGACAGACAGAGACAGACATAGATAGATAGATGACAGAGACAGAGAGAGATGACAGAGACAGATAAATGATGGATAGATAGATATAGATAGGTAGACAGACAGACAGACAGACATAGATGGACAGATAGATGATGGAGATAAATGATAGACAGACAGACAGAGACAGGGAAGGAGAAAGAGAGTTAAAGATAAATAGATAGACAGACAGACAGATGATATGGATGGATGATAGAGATAAATGATAGACAGACAGACAGAGACAGGGAAGGAGAGAGACAGAGAGAGAGAGACAGAGAGAGAGACAAAGACAGAGACAGAGACAGAGACAGACAGACATGATATGGATGGATGATAGAGATAAATGATAGATAGATAGAGAGAGAGAGAGAGAGAGAGAGAGAGAGAGAGATAGGGATGGAAGGAGAAAGTGAGGGAGAGAGAGAGAGAGACATTCCTCATTCCTCTGTTCTAACATCATCCACACTATGCAGATATACATCGTGTCTTAAATTAGATGTGGCCGCTATATTTTCTATCATTTTCTAATGATGCTGTCAGTGTGGAGGCCACCTGCCCAGGTTGAATTGCAGCATTTAGCAGCAATTAGCGCCAATGCGAAACACAAAAATAGAAAGTTTAAAAAAAACACTCACACACACAAAAAAAAACAACAAATGGAAATGAAACCATTACGGAGCTCAAAAAATAGCTCACCCGATTAGCATTTATTGAAGTAAGTATTTCCTCCCCTGTTCATTGCCGAAGGAATAAAAAAACATCCTCCAAGACTACCTATAAAATGATGATGATGATGATGATGATGATGACGATAATTATAAGGTAGCATTTGCTCCTAAATCCGAAAAGGAAGATTCTGACTCTTTCCCTTTCCTTTCATACGATTTCGAAGCAACGAAAATATTCTGTCCAATCTTACTGTAACAGAGAATATGGCTCTATTTATGTGACAACATACGATTTCATGCTTGTTGAACTGATCTGTGTTATATATTCGCTGTGAATATTAGGAAGCCTCGCCATTATAAATATGAAACAGGACACACTTCTTCAAAATAACTCCAGGAGCAACTTATAGCTGGCTTGTTTGTGTGCAGGAGGCTTCCAAGGTTACATTTCACTCAAACAAAGTGGATTTGTGGTGACCTATGAGAAGGAAGGCTAATACACTGGAGGGTGTTTTGTTTTCGGGGTTTTTTTCGCTTGCACGACAGCTGACTCCAATTTGCATCTGGAAATCTGACTTGTAAGAACACGGTGTCCTCGGGACAGTTGCTTCCACACGCAAGCCAAGATAGAATGTTCATCATTTAGGAGAGCTTAGCGGCCTGATCCTGGGCGAATGTTTCTCTTCTGAATGTCAGGTCTTTGACCGGAGATTGCACCACAACTACCGTTGTCTTCCGGCACTATGCTTGGATGCCAGAACTTGCCATTCAAGGCAGTCGTAATCCTTGTGATGTTCTTCATCTTGGACTTACAACCGTGATGAAAGCTACGGAATGATCCCTCAACCCCAACAGATTACTGCCTACTTCTTGCAGCCGCTTCCTACACTACGCCTGGATGCCCGAACTTGTCAAAATCCCAGTATCCAAAACTGGTGATGTTCTTCAGAACCATGATGAGAGTTACGGAATGATCCCTCAACCTCATCACCTGCCTACTTCTTCCAGCCACTTCCTGTACTATGCTAGGACGCCTGAACTTGTCGTTCAAGGCAGTTGTAATCTCGGGATCCAGAACTGGTGATGTTCTTCAGAACCCTGATGGAAGCTATGGAATGATCCTTCAACCCCATCAGGTTACTGGCCTGCCTACTTCCTGCAGCCCCTTCTGGCACTATGCCTGGATGCCTGAACTTGCCATTCAAGGCAGTTGTAGTCCTGGGATCCAGAACTGGTGATGTTCCTCAGATTGGGTTTTCAACCATGATGAAAGCTATGGAATGATCCCTCAACCCCATCAGATTTCTGGCCTGCCTGCTTCTTCTCCCTCTGCCCCAGATGTCTTTTGTTTTCACGGCTATTTGGTCCTTGTCAGCAGGCTGACCGCTCTCATACTTGGTCACAGAGACTCAATTGCCGATTTCCACCCTCCAGACATCAAGCTTTAATCTTGATAGATCGAGACGACTGCTAAGGAACTGCCCAACAGGATTATGTTGGACATTTGATGACTTGGACATTTGATGCTCACCCACACACCATCCCAGGAGAAGCTCAGCAAGGTTGCACCCCGAGTCCTTTTGGGTTGAGAGTTTACATGAGCTTGCTTTCAACAAGAAAAAAAAGGGGAGGGGGAATCTGGACTAACCCTGGAACATCTGGACTAAAATTTAGCCAGCCCAGGAAAACACACCTTGCGAAAGCTTGACAAAGAAAGAGAAGTAGGTAAGTATTTTAAAGAAGACACTGGACAGTCACTTGCCTGAAATGATATAGGGCAGTGTTGGCGAACTTTTTCGGCACCGAATGCCGAAATGGGAATGCGCGCATGCTGGAAACTGGAAGAGCAGCTGCCCGGGGCGCATGTGTGTGCCAGGAAGATAGTGTTTTGGTTTCTGCTGCGCATGTGTGCATGAAGACCAGCTGGCCAGTGCGCATGCATGCACCGGAAACCAAAATATCATCTTCCCGGCACACACATATGCACTGGGCAGCTGCTCTTCCAGTTTCCAGCACTCCCACGCATGTGAAAACCAGCTGGCCGGTGCGCCGGTACCCAGAAGAGCAATGGGTGATAGCTCGCGTGCCCAGAGAGATGGCTCTGCGTGCCACTTCCAGCACATGTGCCATAGGTTCGCCGTCGCAGGTATAGAGTATAGAGTTGTGATGGCGAACCTATGGCACACGTGCCACAGTGGTACACAGAGCCATATCGGTGGGCACACGAATGTTGCCCTAGCTCAGGTCCAGAGCACATGTGTGCACCAGCCAGCTGATTTTTGGGCCTTCCGGGCCCACCGGAAGTTGGGAAACAGGCTGTTTCCAGCCTCCAGAGGGCCTCCGGGGAGTGGGTGGGTGGGGAAGGTTGTTTTTGTCCTCCCCAGGCTCCTAAAAAGCCTCTGGAGCCTGGGGAGGGCGAATAATGGGCCTACCGGACCCACCATGCCATCGCGTGCCAAAAGCAGAGGGAGCGTGAGGGGATCACGTGCATATTCGCGCGGGGGGTATTGAATTATGGGTGTGGGCACATGCCTGTGTGACCCCCTATGCTCCCCACTTTTGGCACGCAACGGCAAAAAGGTTAGCCATCACTGGTATAGGGCTGCCTGCTTGAGCAGGGGGTTGGACTAGAAGACCACCAAGGTCCCTTCCAGCTCCGTTCTGATCGATGGATTTCCAAATGTGAAAATCCAAAATGTGGGTGAAGTGTAGTGAATTCTTGGAGAAGGATCATGCAGTGAAAGACAAGCTTGAGGGTGCTAAGGTTTATATACAACAGCCAAACAGAGTTTATTTTTCTTAAACCACGTTGTTGGAAATGCGGTCTCTTTATTTAGTAAACCTTAGGGCTCCAGAGGGCATGGCCTCATCCTGTAATTGTAGCTAAAGATGTGATTGTTATGTGGGATGTATCCAGTGGTGGGATTCAGCCAGTTCGCACCACTTCGGGAGAACCGGTTGTTAACTTTCTGAGCAGTTTGGCAAACTGGTTGTTGGAAGAAATCATTAGGGCAGAGAACCGGCTGTTAAATTACTTGAATCCCACCACTGGATTTATCTCTCTCTCTCAGAATCAGCAATTGTTAGATTTGGAGCTCAGGAGAAAATGGCTGTCGTTTGAACAGGTCGTCCTCGACTTATGACCAGAACGGTGGCTAAAATTTCTGTTGCTAAGTAGAGACCTTCGTCAAGTGACTTTTGCCCCATTGTTACGACCTCAATTTCCACAGTTGCTAAGTGAACCCGTGCTGTTGTTCAGTGAGCAACACGGTTGTTAAGTGAATCGGACTTCCCCATGCTTGTTGGAAGGTCGCAAAAAGGGATTATGTGACCCCGGCACGCTGCAACCATCATAAATATGAGTCAGTTGCCAAGAATTTGGATCCCGTGACCATGGGGATTCCACAATGGTCGTAAGTGTCAAAAATGTCTCACTTTTTTTCCCCCAGTGCCGTGGTAACTTTGAATGGCCACTAAACAAACTAATGTTGTAAGTCGGGGACATCCTCCGTCGCTCTCAACTCCTATTCTCAATCTGAATTGCTTCTTCTCTCTTCTTTATCCGCCGTTTTATTATTAAAATCTTTAATAATATAGAATAGACTATTCGGTTAATTTGTGTGTTGAGCCACGGATGTTAATTTGTAAACATAATAACCTACCGCAATCATTTGCATAATAGCATTTTAATCTTTTTAGCAAAAGCTGTAATTCCCCGTGAAGAAGAAGAAGAAGAAGAAGAAGAAGAAGAAGAAGAAGAAGAAGAAGA
>WNWU01000062.1:5272686-5284414 GCA_012654045.1 Ptyas mucosa | reverse complement strand
CTCCCTCTGTCCCTCCCTCCCTTTCCTATGTCTCTCCCTCTCTTTCCCTCTGTCTCCCTTCTCTCTGTCTCTCTCCCCCTCCCTCTTTCCTATGTCTCTCCCTCCATCATTCCCTCTCTCTCCCTCTATCTCCCTCCCTCCCTCTCCATCTCTCTCTCTCTCTCCCCCTCCTTTCTTTTTCCAACTCGTGCCCTGCACGCCAGGCAGCTGCCCAAATGGAAAAGCCGACACAGAGATGCCAAAAAGGGAAGCTTGATCCTTACAGGTTGGGAGGAAGGAAGGAAGGAAGGAAGGAAGGAAGGAAGGAAGGAAGGAAGGAAGGAAGGAAAAACCCCCTCTGCTCTCTGCTAATGAAGAAAAGTTTAAAATTGCTCCTGGCAGCAAAGACAAAAACAGGAGACAAAAAGCTGAAAAACACTCCTGCATTTTGCTTTTTTAAAAGACAGACCGAAGGGAGAGTTGAAAATGTTGGATTTTTTTCACCCTGCAGTAGGAAATCCAGCTTAGTCCAAGAAGCAGTTTTCGAGTTAAGCTTCAATGCAAATATAAACCCCCTTTCCCAAATCAAGCTTAGCCCGTCCTGGAAATGCCGGGGCGAATCCCTTTTCACCGACCTGGTTAAGCTTTTCCTGTCTGTTTCCATTGTGCAGATACACTGCTCCTATTCAGGGGAGCTCTATTTAACCCTGGTGAGCAGATGGGGGGGGGAGAGAGAGGGGGGCTGCATGAGTGCTGCAGTCAGCCAGAATCACACTTTGGAAAAGGAGAGGAGGGGGGGAAATGTCAACCAACGGGAAAACATTTCAGCTTAGTTTACATTTTTTTTAAAAAAAACATTGATGCTTACCTCTATTTTCATTTTTAATCCTGTGCTTTTAAACTCTCTAGCTAGCCTGTATGCTGTGGGTGAAGAAAGGCTCAAGGCCTGAAGGAAAAGAAAAAAAAAGGAAATTCCTTTCTAAGGAATATCAGGTGGTTTTTCTTTCTTTCTTTCTCTTTTTTAAAAAAATCTGAACACTCCCCATAAGTTCTTGCGGGTCTCTGTTGCCCACAATAAATCAAACAGAAGTCTGCTTGCCTTTCCCGAACCCCCCCCCTCCCCACCTCCTTGCATTCCCTGCCGTTGCCCTTAGAAGCCGTTTTGGTATAAACACAACTTGCTTCACACTTGCCAGCTGACCTGGGCTGTGCATTTTGCAAGCGACTCGCCAAATACACACACACACAAATACAGCGTCCTTCCGTTTTTTGTGTTGTTTTTTTTTGCACTCCCGGGGCTGTTTCCCCTTTGCAGACTTTTTTTTTTTTTTACAGGTGCTTCTGTTGTGTGTGAAAAAAAAACAACAACACGGCTGGCTGGCGGGAACACAACACAAACGCAAGGCGCCTTCCTGGCCGTCGACAAAAAAAACCCGGGACCCCTTTTTTCCCCCCTCTGCTTTGTGCCTTAAATTTCTTCCCCTTTGGCTGGAGCTTTGTAAGATGAAAAGCTCTACTTTTAATTAGCCGGGAGTGCCCCCCCCCCAATACACACAGGCTCCTTGGACCAATGCAGAATGCACAATCGGGGTTGGGGGGGGGTCTCACGCTAGCTAGCTCGCCCGAATAGATCATCATTTCCCTCTCTTTGTTGCGATGAAATATTCATTCGGATTGTCGTTTTGCAAATTTGAGGGTTCTAAATGCTAAATGAATACAATTATGATCCGGTGACAGAGTCGAGCTGACAGGCAGGAAGCGGCCTCGCTTCGTTCCCCCCCCCCCCACATGCCCCCCCTCCCTCCTTACCTTTTCTGTCCGCTCGAATACGAGTGGAAGTCAATGTTTAACTCTTTTATGACTCTCCTTCGCCAGGATCTACTCTACCGAACCTTGGGCTGGAAGTTCCCCACAGGTAATAACTCAGCAGTTTCCCTGCCTCCTTTTGGTGCGTTTCCACTACCTTTCACATCCCTGGTTTTGTGTTTTCACCCAAAGCAAATAATAATAATACAAAAAACGATTTTATTTGATGCAACTGAAAAAAAAGAAGAAGAAGAAAAACCAGCCACCAAAGACAACTGAAACACCAGAAAAACGATTGCTTCGGAGGAGACCAAGAAAGTCAGGCCAAGAAGTACATTGTCACTAGGGGTGGGATTCAGATAACTTATCTACCGGTTCGCCCAGCACCGAAAATGCGAGCAATGCACACAACCTTCTGCGCATGCACTTCCACGCATGCGCGTGGCTTGAAAACGTGGCTAAATAGGACGGCAAAGTACCTGGCCCATCCGAAGGTTACTATTACCGGTTCTCCCAAACCGGTCTGAACCGGCCCCGAACCGGCTGAATTCCACCTCTGATTATCACCTGATTTTATGCTGATTTAATGATCAAAAACAGCAGGAAATGAAGAATCTGGCACCAAGGTGTTTTGTTTTTTGTTTTGTTTTGTTTTTTGTCTTGCCCTTTGTGAAGTAGCACAACAGTTGCCTGCAGAATATAGACTGTAAAGTTTTATGAATAATTTTCGAGTGGGTTCACCCTTGGCAGAAAAGCCTTCTGCGATCCCAAATTATAATTGAGTTCACTTGACTGTGGCTAATCCCCAGATTTTATTTTATTTTATTTTATTTTATTTTGAAGTTGCCTCCACTACCTTGGATGGAATGGCATTTGCGTTGCAACTTCTCCGGTGAGAAGTTTGGTGAAGGAGGGAAGATGTTAACCTGGTGTGGGGTTTATTTTATTTTTTTCTCCATGGTTTTCTGCCATTCCGCATGGATGGCTTTCCTGCCACATTAGCTGACCGATAACCTTACTCAGGATTCGTGGGCAAACGCCTGCAGGCCAGGCCTTACCAAATAAAACTGGGATTAAGTGAATAATCAAGGACTATTTGCAGAGAGAGGGGCTGCTTTGAGCCCACCCTGAGTTAAGGACAAAGTCCATCTCTTCCTTTTTTGGGGGGGGTACCTAATTTCGGCAAGAGCTCCACAAAAGGTGACTTCCCTTCCTTTTTCTTTTTAACCCTTCCAGATGTTTCGAAACAAGATGACAAGTTTTGTCCCATCACATCCAGAAGGCATTTAGTTGGGAATGGCTGACCCGAGTAAAATTTGATCGACAAAAACCACAGAGGAGTGAAAAAATATCACATTTTTGGTGCCGAATCGTATTGAAAAAAAACGTTTGGCGCTCTCTCTCTCTCTCTCTCCCCCCTCTTTTTTTACAAAACCTTGGATTTCTTAGGCTACAATAGGAAAGGTTGGAAAGGAAGAGTTAACTTCTACCAATTCTATGAGTCCTTGCCATTCTCTTTTATTTATGACCTTTATATAGCTATTCAACTCAAGTATAGGTAAGTCCTTGAGTTATGACCACAACGGAGCCCAAAATTTATGTTGCTAAGTGAGAAATTTGTTTGGCCCCATTTTACGACTTTGCTTGCCAGTGAATTTAGATTCCCCCTTGACTCTGTTTCTCGGAAGGTCGCAAAACGGAATCACGCGATCCCCGGATACTGCAACTGTCATATGTACACGTCATAAGTACGAGTCAGTCTGAATTTTGATCCCATGACCATGGGGAAGCTGTAATGGTCTTAAGTATGAAAAATGGTCATCAGTCACTTTTTCAGTGCCATTGTAACTTCGAATGGTCACTAAACGAACTGTTGTAAGTTAAGGACTACCTCTATATGGGCAGACGGGAGAATTCAAGCAAAACCAGGAAAAAACCATTAAAACAATTAAAAACTACAAAAATAAATAAAAACATGGGAAATGCGTATTCAAAATCCTACATGCAGTATAACCCTTTGGTGTTTCCCTATACAGGGAAGTCCTCAACTTACGACCACAACTGAGCTCCAACACTTCTGTTGCTAAGCAAGACATTTGTTAAGTGTGTTGTGCCCCGTTTTATGACCTTTCTGGCCACAGCCGTTAAGTGAATCACATCAGTCGTTAAGTGAGTCACACGATCGTTAAGCAAATCTGCCTTCCCCCTGGACTTTGCTGGTCAGACGGTTGCAAAAGGAGACCCCGGGACACTGCGACCGTCATAAATATGAACCAATCATCTGAATTTTGCTCTCGAGACGACGGGGATGTTGCAATGGTCGTTAAGTGTGAAAAATGGCCCTAAATCCCCTTTTTTCCAGTGACATTGTATCTCCGAGTGGTCACTAAATGAACTGTTATAAGTTGAGTCGTATCTGTACTCACTGCTGTTCCGGAGTAGTTGCATTTTGTACATTTTCATTCCCGGCTTTTGACTCAAGAGATCCTCTCCATTTTATTGTCAGCCTTGTGAACGTTGGAAAAGACTCGGCAATAATAATAATGTATTATTATTATTAATATTAATATTAATAATAAATTATTAATAATAATTAATATTATAATGGGTTTCCCTGGCTTTAATCTGACATTACATTACAATTCCTGTACCCGTTATTTACAATTACAATTCCTGCACTCTATTTCTTTTTTTAAAAAAAATTAAAAAAAGATATGATAGTTCCTGATACAACGTCCTTTCTGGGAATTCCCAGAAGCATTATTTAATTTTGCAATGATCAGGTGAGGATGATGGATGCCCGAGCCCTGGAAATAGGCACCAAGTTTTTCCAGAAACAACTTTCTAACGCGAACCATTCGAGCCGCGGCTTATTCCTTATAATCATAACCCCCATTACATAGAAAAGACCTGGCATTCCTATTAAAAGCTCCAGCATCGAAGACAAGGCATTCAAAATAAATGAACCAGAATAACACTTTGCCATTAATTAATTTAGGGTATATTAATTCATGGATGCTTTTTCTTTTCTTTTTTGGAGGGTGGGTGGATTGCAAACGTTGAGATTCTAAAGCGTGCAAGATTCAGAGCTGGGCCTCGTGAAAAAGGCTAGAATTTGGAAGCCTTAAGAAAAGATAAGCCTTCCTATCCAAAAAAACTACATATCCCCCCCAAAAAAGACGAAAGAAATACAGTATATGCCGCCTTGATTGTGTATCTCGTATTCAATTTCCTTCATACCTAATCGAGCTCAAACTAGACTTACCCACGCCATTATCAAGATCAAAGAATCCATCAATCAAGTTTGATAAGCCATAATTTTTTTTAAAAAAATTTTTTTAACTGAGTTTTAAAAAAAACAAAGCACATTAAAAACTGCACTCCTTTCTAAATGCCTTTTCAGAATATCATGGATTAAAAAGACCCTCCGTCTAATATACAAGGCTTCTCAATGGGAGCTGTTCTTGCTTGAATTAAATTCAGCCAACACAAAAGTTGGCTCTAACTTTGAATGTTAAGCTCCCGTGCCATAAACTATATCCTGTAGTCTTTTTCCTCGTGTCTCCCATTTTGTTTTTGTCCAGAAACTACTTGACTTGTTGTCTTAAAGGAGGTTGGGGGGGGGGGGGGAGGAAATCAGTCATATCTCTGGATCAAAAAGTCACTAGAGAATTAAAATTAGTTAGATGCTTGGATCTCTGCCAAAACTGTAAAGGTTAAAGTGAAGTCTTAGACTTAAATTTATTTATTTATTTATTTATTTATTTATTTAGTTTGTTTAGTTTAGTTTATTTAGTTTAACATGTATGAGATAACAGGAATAAGTATATATAGAGATATATACTGCTTCACTGTGCACCAAGGAAGGAAGGAAGGAAGGAAGGAAGGAAGGAAGGAAGGAAGGAATAGCAATAGACTTATATACTGCCTCACTGCGCACCAAGGAAGGAAGGAAGGAGGAAGGACAGAGAGAGGAAGGAATGGATTGAAGGAAGGAAGGAAGAAGGAAGGACAGAGAGGGAGGAATGGATTGAAGGAAGGAAGGAAGGAAGGAAGGAGTAGCAATAGACTTATATACTGCTTCACTGCACACCAAGGAAGAAGGAAGGACAGAAAGAGGGAGGAATGGATTGAAGGAAGGAAGGAAGGAAGGAAGAATGAAGGACAGAGAGAGGGAGGAATGGAAGGAAGGAAGGAAAGAAAGACAGGAAGGAAGGAGTAGCAATAGACTTATATACTGCTTCACTGTGCACCAAGGAAGGAAGGAAGGAGTGGAAAGATGGAAGGAAGGAGAGAGGAAGGAAAGAATAGCAATAGACTTATATACCACTTCACAGTGCTTTTACAGCCCTCTCTAAGCAGTTTACAGAGTCAGCCTCTTGCCCCTAACAATCTGGGTCCTCATTTTACCCACCTCGGAAGGAGGGAAAGCTGAAAAACAGCTTCCCCCCAGAAGTTGTAAATGCTCCAACAGTGGAGGTTTTTAAGAGGAGCCTGGACAGCCTTTCATCTGAAATGACATAGGGTCTCCTGCCTGAGCAGGGAGTTGGACTAGAAGACCTCCAAGGTCCCTTCCAACTCGGTTTTTCTGTTATTCTGTTAAGTGATCCTCATGTCTTAGGGAAGGGACAAGGAACAGGTGTCAGAATCCATCAAGGTTGCAAAATGATCAGCCCAAAAAGCCTGTTTAACTCGAAAAGTGGAACAAAGGGGCCTAGAATTTAAGCCTGGGGATCAACGGTAGAAACATGTATTTATATTTATGGTTCCCTGAAGATTTACAATAAAATAATTGTACCTTTCTTTCCTTCCTTCTGTGGTGGCTTAGAGGTTAGAATGCAATATTGCAGGTTAACTCTGCCCACTGCCAGGAGTTCAATCCCACCAGGCTCAAGGTTGACTCACTCTTCCATCCTTCCGAGGTCGGTAAAAGGGGGACCCAGATGGTTGGGGGAAAGAGGCTGACTCTGTAAACCGCTTAGAGAGGGCTGTAAAGCACTATGAAGTGGTATCTAAATGTTATTGCTAGTTCCTTCCTTCCTTCCTTCCTTCCTTCCTTCCTTCCTTCCTTCCTTCTATGGTGGCACAGTTGTTAGAATGCAGCATTGAAGGCAAACTCTGCCCACTGCCAGGAGTTCGATCCTGATCAGCTCAAGGTTGACTCAGCCTTCCGTCCTTCCGAGGTGGGTAAAATGAGGAGCCAGATTGTTGGGGGGGCAAGAGGCCGACTCTGTAAACCGCTTAGAGAGGGCTGTAAAAGCACTGTGAAGTGGGATATAAGTCTGAGTGCTATTGCTATGAACTGACCATCCATGAATCGATGGTACGGTTGCGTTTTTTCCCAATTCTGCAGCCCAAATAATCATCTGAAAGTGCTAAATCCTTCAAGGCAAACTGGATCGTTGCTTGTTTGATTTCTCCAATTTTTTTTTTACAAGTAATAATAAGCATAACAACAACATCGTTTTCCCCCCAATAATTTATTAAATCGTGGAAACAAAATGTTATGATGCGAATGATGCAGTCCTCCAGTATTTGAGGGGCTGCCCCAAAGAAGAGGAGGTCAACTTATTTTCCAAGGCAGGACAAGAAACCATGGATGGAAACTCATCAAGGAGAGAAGCAACCTGGAATTAAGGAGAAACTACCTAACAGTGAGGATAATTACCCAGTGGAACCGCTTGCCACAAGAAATTGTGGGCGCTCCATCACTGGAGGTTTTTAAGAAGTGACTGGACAGCCACCTGTCTGAAATGTTATACCGTCTCCTGCTTGAGCAGGGGGCTGGACTAGAAGACCTCCAAGGTCCCTCCCAGCTCTATTCCGATTGATTGAGTGATTGATTGATTTCCAAATCCCTTTCAGACGGGACGTGTTTTCCTTCTTACTGTTCCAGCACCATAACTCAGTTCTCCCAACAATACAGAACGCAAGGGAGCAAATCTCCTCTATTTTATCTGGAGAAAAGGAAGAGCAAGGCGCCTGTTGTTTATTTGGCAGCTTCCCCACAGTCGACAGTTTCCATTAGTCTCCCCACAACCACTTCCCAAAACCCCTGGAAAGAATGGTGGCCAGCAGCTGATCGATTTCTCTTTTCCTGCTCCACAATCGTAGCTAGTTGGGCAATAAGACTCAGCCTGCCCGCCCCACCCCCCACTCCGCTCTTCTCTGTTTGATCTTTCCATATGTTTCTTTACTTCACATTAGTTTACTTGGGAGGGATCCAAAGAAGGAGCGGAAAAGAGGACCAGACAATCATCCTAGAGAGATCAGACCAAACAAAATATATGCCAACATCGGTTTTGAGCAGATCCAAGATGGTCGCACAAGGCTCAGAATCAATAATGATGGAAACTTGGACTCTAGTCCTTCTTCTTCTTCTTCTTTTTTAAAAAATCCTTTGAGTACAAAACAAAAAATGGAAAAGGAGGAAGGAAGGAAGGAAGGAAGGAGAGGGGGAGGGGAACAAAGGAGAAAGGGGAAAGAAGGAGAAAGGAAAGGGGAGGAAAGGGGAGGAGGAGAGGAAAGAGAGGAAAGGGGAAGGGAGGGGAGAGGAGAGGAGGAAAGGAAAGGAAGTAAATGAATGAAGAAGGAAAGAGGAAGGGAAGGGAAGGGGAAGGGGAAGTAAATGGATGAAGAAGGGAAGAGAAAGGAAGTAAATGGATAAAGAAGGGAAGGGAGGGGAGGAAAGGAAAGGAAAGGAAAGGAAAGGAAGTAAATGGATGAAGAAGGGAAGGGAAGGAAAGGAAAGGAAAGGGAAGGGAAGGGAAGGGAAGGGAAGGGAAGGGAAGGGAAGGGAAGGGAAGGGAAGGGAAGGGAAGGGAAGGGAAGGGAAGGAAAGGAGGAGGCATTAGCCTCCTACGCCACTCAGACTCCTTTGGGGCAACCCTGATCTGGATGACTGAGAATCTCCATAGATGATGCTAGCATTGATTAGTAGAACAAGAAACGGCAAGCAAAGAACACGCAGGCTTCATGACATCAAATTTGATGCAAAGTTGAACATCTCAAAATTGGGGCGGGGGCAGCTATGATTGACAGGGAAACATGGAGAGCCCTTGCCTATAAAGTCACTAAGAGTTGGACCTGACTGAATGGTTAAAAACAACCACAGTGTTGCGACCCAGACTCTCTTAGTCATTACAAGACACAATTAGTCTCAAACAAACCTATTTTATTTTAACAGCTGAGAATTACTTCATTCCTAGCTTAGTCCAAATTAATTCCAAAACAACCTTCAGAAAAAGTCCTTTGGGTTTATCACAAACCTTTATCTTCTTTGGCGCCCTGCCAAAGGCCTTTCTTGGCAAAGCCCCATGAAGTTCAGAAACAAACAAGACATGCCGACTGGAAACAGATTTAGCAATGTTGCTTTCCTACGAAGAGCCCAAGGGCCTTTGGTGCTCTTTTAAGCCTTATGGGAGGAGCCAATCATCTTCTTGCCTTACTGCTGAGTTGTCCTTTTTGCTTTAGCTGCTCTTGCCTTCTGACAGCTCTGCGCATGCGTGCACTAGGAACAGGCTCCTCCTGTTCCTCTGCCTCTCTGCTGTCTGACTTTGGAGGCTCCGGAGTCCACGCATCACTCCCAGATGGCCCTGGCCCCATCTCTGCCTCCGATGCAGACCCCTCGTCCGGGCCTTCCCCAGCCTCCAGGACTGGCCCATGGTCCTCCCCAGCCTCCTCACTGTCTGACTGTGCTACCAGCTCCGCAGGCTGCTGGTGAACCACAACACACAGTTCCAGATAACTGCATTGCTCTTTGCTATGTCCATCATGACCTTAATGTCCAAATCAGAATCAGAATAGAGCTGGAAAGGACCTTGGAAGTCTTCTCTTCCTATTTTGAATGAAATATAGTCAACTGTAAAGAGTTCCTCCTTAAAAGAAAAAAAAAGGTTTTCCTAAATGGACATCCAGTTGTCCTCTTGGGAGAAAACCCTCTTTACCTTAAAATTTTTAAACATACTATAGGAATGAGACCAGTTTCCCCCTCGGTGATAACTAAGGCATACCTACTAGCAATTACTACTGTTTTGAAGCTCAGCTTCCCAATTGTGGGGCTTCTAGAGTGGCAGTTCTCAACTGGCCAACAACCCGAGGGGGAAGGGAGAAGAAGAATGGAATGTACACTCTCGGCAATGAGAAAACAGCCATGGGAACCAAGGACACTTCAACAGGTGTTTGCCAGAGTCAAATAGACTTTCTCACAGCAATATTAAGAAACACAATCAGACAATGTGACCTGGTCTAATAGGGGGAGGGAGAATCTATACTTTAACTATATGGGTTTGCTATCCTTTAACTACAGGGTGATGACATCAAAAAGATTAAAAAGTTCAGTCCAATACTTTGAAATTTAGTGGGGAGGACTATTTAAGGAGAGAAATGGCAATGAGAGCTCACATGGGTAACCGTTATGAATCTTAATCTTTTCCGGTCGTGAAGATTGGAAAATCAATGATCAAGACAAAAGCCATGGATGGAACAAAGAGAGAAGCAACCTAGAACCAAGGAGAAACTTAGTAATATTTGAGGGGCTCCTACAAAGTAGAGGTGGGGTCAACCTCTTTTCCAAAAATCAGAAGGCAGGACAAGAATCAATGGATGGAAACCAATCAAGGAGAGAAGCAGCCTAGAACTAAGGAGGAATTTCCTGACAGTGGGGACAATTAACCAGTGGAACAGAAGTTGCCTTCAGAAGTTGTGGGTGCTCCATCACTGGAGGTTTTTAACAAGAGAGTGGACAACCGTTTGTCTAAAATGGTACAAGGCCTCCTACTTGAACAGAAGGTTGGATTAGAAGACCTCCAAGGTCCCTTCCAACTCTGTTATTCTGTGATGAAATGGCAGCACTAAAATACAGCTACTTGTCCATCAAAGTTTGTTGAAAACATCTGCCTGTGGCTATTTTCAAGGAAGAACAAGAAAGTCCAGCTGCCTTTTGAAAAAGCACCTTTGGGACATTCTTCTAGCCATAAATTCTATCATGCTTATCCCATTCAGAATGGGCTAATGTTATTTCCCAAGGAAGTAGCTGACTGGCTCATTTATTTCTGGCATTTTGATTTCCACACCTGCCTTATCGATAGATGAGGCTCATCAATTCAGTGGCTTCATCTCAGTGGTGAAATCCAAATTTTTTTTACTACCGGTTCTGTGGGCGTGGCTTGGTGGGCGTGGTGTGGCTTGGTGGGCGTGGTGTGGCTTGGTGGGTGTGGCAGGGGAAGGATACTGCAAAATCCCCATTCCCTCCCCGCTCCTGGGGGAAGGATATTGCAAAATCCCCATTCCCTCCCCGCTCCTGGGGGAAGGATATTGCAAAATCCCCATTCCCTCCCCGCTCCTGGGGGAAGGATACTGCAAAATCCCCATTCCCTCCCCACTCCTGGGGGAAGGATATTGCAAAATCTCCATTCCCTCCCCACTCCTGGGGGAAGGATATTACAAAATCTCCATTCTCATCCCACTCTGGGGCCAGCCAGAGGTGGCATTTGCCGGTTCTCAGAACTACTCAAAATTTCCGTTACCGGTTCTCCAGAACCTGTCAGAACCTGCTGGATTTCACTCCTGCTCCATCTGCATAAGATCGTTGGGCTAAAGAACTTTTGATACGTTCCTTAATTTAACGTCGGAATGTTTTGCAAACATTGGTGGGATAAGTCCCCGTTCCCCCCCCCCCCGAATATCTTGGGGCATTCTTGGGAAGAGACATATATACGATGGCATTTTAATGCTTGTTATTAATAAACAGTGTTAAAATATGTCTTTTGCAGCTACTCCTGCTTCATAAATACAGGCTAATATTTGCACACTCTGTTTTGCCAACACACGCTCCCGTTTTGCAGAGTAGGAGATTTGCATATTTGTCTTCCACTAATCCACACAGAAGTGTATTTTTCTCTTCTCTTCTCTTCTCTTCTCTTCTCTTCTCTTCTCTTCTCTT
>WNWU01000062.1:5248149-5263692 GCA_012654045.1 Ptyas mucosa | reverse complement strand
AGAATTGTCCTAAAAATGTGAGTTCCAGGTATAAATATAGAAGAGACGATAGACATCACGATCTCTGGAACATTTGAAAGTTTAATTTTTTTTATTTTAAAACTTATACTAGGGACCGACGAAAGCTTAGTATAAGTTTTAAAATAAAAAAATTTAAACTTTCAAATGTTCCGGAGATCGTGATGTTGATCGTCTCTTATAGATAGATAGATAGATAGATAGATAGATAGATAGATAGATAGATGCAGTAGGCTTTATCAGACATCAAACCAGCATTTTGCTGACTGTTGTGAGACTTAAGGGAGACTAAGATAGATCTATTTCTGACTAGTTTGTCTTCTTCAGTTAGCCACACCCTCATCTCATGACTCCTCCCGGTAACGGTCAAATATCTATTTTATTCTCTTTTCGTAGGTCTTTATGTGTATTTTTCTCTCAGCCAGGTTTTTTCCTACGTAAATCAAGATCTTTATACAGCCACAGTTCAGTGAAATCTCATTCACTAGTTTCAAGGCTTTATCAGACATCAAACCAGCATTTTGCTCTCTGTTGTGAGACTTCTTTACGAAAAGAGAATAAAATAAATATTTGACCTTTACGGGGAGGAGACATGAGATGAGGGTGTGGCTAACTGATGAGGACTAATTAGTCCGAAATAGATCTATCTTAGTCTCCCTTAAGTCTCACAACAGACAGCCAAATCCTGGTTTGATGTCTGACAAAGCCTATAAACTAGTGAATGAGATTTCACTGAACTATGGCTGTATAAAGATTGTGATTTTTTTTAAAAAATTTTTTAATTTGATTTATATGCCGCCCTTCTCCGGAGACTCAGGGTGGCTTACAATGCGCTAAGCAATTTACATAGGAAAAACCTGGCTGAGAGAAAAATACACATAAAGACCTACAAAAAGAGAATTTTAAATATATATATATATATATATATATATATATATATATATATATATATATATATATATAAATGTTTTCTGAGGTTTTCGCGGGTGTTTGTATGTAGATCTTTGGTTGTTCGGGTTTTCTCCCAAACAACCAAATGATGAATGAGACTTCGTTGAAACGTCACCAAGACACTTCCAATTTTACGCGGGAGGAAACCTGAACAACCAAAGACACACACACACACACACACACACATATATATATTCTGACTATTTTAAAACATCAGCTTGTCCCAGAGAATATTCCACTGATTAATGTGAAAATTAGCTTGCAGCAAAGAGAGTTCCATGTTTCAGATCAAACCGCGTTACATAAGAGAGTCACACACTTTCCAAACTTGTGTTAAGGCACATGTTTCCGGTGTGACAGACAGAGAGCCTGACCGCATGGTCCTGGCACATGAAAAAGAAAAGGTCATAATATAGATATTAGAGAAGCACAGAGGAGATCTTTTTGGGGGTGGGGGATGGGGAGGTGTCCTGCAAATTTCCAAATCAGATAGGAACCCTGGAGTAACTTTCATGCAACGCCATGTGTGCTTTTCCAACAGGTTTATGACGCCTCTGGATGGAATGTAGGAGGAGGAGGGGGAGAGAGAGAGAAAGTGGGGTAAGTAAAGAGTTTGAACTTTGCTTTTGCAGACATGGATTTCAAGCGGCGGATAATTCTTTTTGAAGGCTACTTTGTTATATAAACAATTCAGAATTCAGAAAAAAAACAGAGTTGGAAGGGGCCTGTGAGGTCTTCTAGTCCAACCCCTTGCTTAGGCAGGACTCCCTACACCACTTCAGACAAATGGTTATCCAATCTCCTCTTAAAAACTTCCAGTGTTGGAGCATTCACAACTTCTGGAGGCAAGTTGTTCCACTGGCTAATTGTTCTAACTGTCAGGAAATTCCTCCTTAGTTCTAAGTTGTTTCTCTCCTTGATGAGTTTCCATCCTTTGCTTCTTGTCCTGCCTTCAGGTGCTTTGGAGAATAGCTTGACTCCCTCTTCTTTGCGGCAGCCCCTGAGATACTGGAAGGCTGCTATCATGTCTCCCCTGGTCCTTCTCTTCACTAGACTAGACATATTCAGTTTCTTCCATCATCTTCTCATTCATTTGTTCCATAAGCAAAATCCTTTTTAATGTCAAGAAGGGCATTTTGGGGTCCTGTTAGGCTTAGCTTTAAAAGAGAAGAGGGGGACTGGTTTTATCTCCTCTGCCTTGTAAGGAGTTACTTCGCCGTTACTAATCGTTCCCAGGGGAACAACAAACGACACTCCTTCCGTCCATGCAATCACACAGCCCCCAAGCAGGGGCGGTCACAGCCAGTGGTAGAATTCATTTTTTTTTTACTACTAGTTCTGTGGGCGTGGCTTGGTGGGTGTGGCAGGGGAAGGATACTGCAAAATCTCCATTCCCACTCCACTCTGGGGCCAGCCAGTGGTGGTATTTGCCGGTTCTCTGAACTACTCAAAATTTCTGCTGCCGGTTCTCCAGAACCTGTCAGAACCTGCTGGATGTCACAGCTGATTTTATCCTGCTTTTGAGGGTAGGAGAGGTGTTAAACCCACACTTTGCCTTATTTCCTTCGACCCTAAGGGGGGAGGGATGGGAGGAAGAAAGTGGAGGGAGGGAGGGAGGGAAGGACAGAATAAGGAGGGAGGGAGGGAAGGAAGGGAGGGAGGGAGGAAGTGGAGGGAGGGAAGGAAGGAGGGAGGGACAGAAGGAGGAGGGACGGAGGGGAGGAAGGAAGGGAGGGAAGGAGAGGGAGGGAGGGGAGGGGGAAGGGAGGAAAAAAGAGGAGGGGAGAAAGAAGGAGGGAGGGAGGGAAGGAAGAAAGTGGAGGGAGGGAAGGAAGGAAGGAAGGAGGGAGGGACGGAAGGAGGAGGGACGGAGGGAAGGAAGGGAGGGAGGGAGGGAAGGAGAGGAAGGGGAGGGGGAAGGGAGGAAAAAAGAGGAGGGAAGAAAGAAGGAGGGAAGGAAGGAAGGAAGGAAGGAGAGGGAGGGGGAGAGGGAAGGGAGGAAAAAAGAGGAGGGAAGAAAGAAGGAGCACCTGAGGGCAAGTCAAGAAGTAAATGGGTAGATGATCATTATCAACCTCTAAGGAAGGAGAAATCTCCTGTCAATGAGAATGACGAATCAATAGAGTTGCTTCATTCTGAAAGTTTATTTATTTTATTTATTTATTGGTTCGTTTAATGTGCCGCCCTTTTCCGGAGACTCAGGGCGGCTTACAATGTGTTAAGCAATAGCCTTCATACTTTTGTATATACCTGCTTAGTAGGGCTTTCGCCCCTCCCCCCCAAAGTGGTGTTCTTTTTATACAAAGTCAGCTTATTGCCCCCACAATCCGGGTCGTCATTTTACCTACCTCGGAAGGCTGGAAGGCTGAGTCAACCTTGAAGGTTGAAAGTTGGGGCTGCTCCAACCCTGGAGAGGTTTTTTTTTGGAAAAGACTGGGTAGTGATTTATCCGGTGTGATATAAGATTTTCTGCTTGAGCAGGGGGTTGGATTAGAAGACCTCCAAGGTCCCTTCCGACACTTTTATTCTACGCTGTGTATTCTGAAGGGCCCATTCAACCGTCTTGTTTTGGGATGAAGACCCTCCCAGCCTTCTGCTCGTCTCCAACTCGAAATAGGAGCGCGCAGGGTAATCCATGCGAAAGGTTTCAAAACTGCGTTGCCGTCTTATTTTTAGCTACGCACAATGAAATTTGTTCCGCTGATATTTACCGTCTCTCTCGCCAACCCTTCTTTGAACTTGGATAATAAGACTTGAGAGGAAAATCTAGATGAATTAGGACACGATTCAGATCCTGTCCTGGGTCCCCCCCCCCCCAAAAAAAAGGGAAATAAAGAAACATTATTCTGCTCTAATGAGAATTTCAGCTGAGCATTATAAAGGCAGAATCTATCCCTTAATTAGCAATTTTATTAGTTATGCATGAGCCAGAACCCCCAAGTTCGGCTTCTATTCTTTTAGTTATGATGATGATGGCCCTGTTGCATTTTCAGTAAAAGAAACTCTGCTATTTTTCAAGGTTGAACATTTTCACTTGAAACTGAGAGTAAAGCAGAACAGCCTACTGAAGACACAGCCAGCTTTCCAAAAATAAAAACTAAACCCAAAACTTCTCCCACATCTGTATGTAAGAGCTGGAATTTCACATGATTAACTCTGACAGTCCTTAGAATTGCTACTTGCTATCTGAAGATCTTATGACTTGGTTTTTTAACAGTTTATTTTTAACATTAACAGAGTTGGAAGGGACCTTGGAGGACATCTAGTCCAACCCCCTGCTCACGCAGGAGACTTGTACTAGGAGTGTTCCAATATCTCAGGGGCTGCCCCAAAGAAGAGGGAGTCAAGCTATTCTCCAAAGCCCCTGAGGGCAGGACAAGAAGCAATGGGTAGAAACTAATCAAGGAGAGAAGCAATATAGAACTAAGGAGGAATTTCCTGACAGTGAGGACAATTAATCAGTGGAACAACTTGCCACCAGAAGTTGCAAATGCCACAACACTGGAAGTTTTTAAGAAGAGGTTGGATAACCATTTGTCTGACATGCTATAGGGCAGGGGTCACCAATCTTTCGGACCTCATAGACCACTAAATTCATAATTTTAAATCCTGCGGACCACTAATAGGATTTTTTTAAAAAAAAGATAAATAGTATTTAGTGCAATATAAAAAATGCAAATAATTTTTCTACGGACCACCAAAATTTTCTCGCGGACCACCAGTGGTTGGTGTCCACTGCTATAGGGTTTCATGCCTAAGCGGGGGGTTGGACTAGAAGACCTCCAAGGTCCCTTCCAACTCTGTTATTGTATTGTGTTGTGTTGTGTTGTGTTGTGTTGTGTTGTGTTGTGTTGTATTGCATTGCATTGCATTGCATTTCCATTGCGTTGCATTTCCCATTGCATTCCCCATTGCATTGCATTCCCCATTGCATTGCATTGCATTGCATTGCATTGCGTCTATTCTATTCTATTTTACTAATATGAATTTCTAAGCTCCCTGAGATGCATTAGCTCTGGAATGGATGAAATAAAATAATTACTATTCCCTTGTGAAGAGCTGGTATCCACTCTGCAGGGCTAGGAAAGCTGAACACGAAATGGCACTCATGGAATATATTGAGCAGAGAGACCTTAGCAAAAAAAATAATAATAAATACAAAATTATTCCAGTTTCCCACCAGTTGACGTATACCATGCTTCTTTCAGGTTGCAGAATTTGGGTTTGGCTCATCTAGTGAAAAGAAGGACCAGGGGGTGACACGATAGCAGTCTTCCAGTATTTGAGAGGCTGCCCCCAAGAAGAGTTGGGAGGGGTCAACCTATTCTCCAAAGCATCAGAAGGCAGGACAAGAATTGATGGATGGAACACTCATCAAGAAGAGAAGCAAGGTAAGAACTAAGGAGGAATTTCCTGGCAGTGAGAACAATCAATCAGTGGAACTGCTTGCCACCAGAAGTCATGGGTGCTCCATCAATGGAGGTTTCCAAGGAGACATTGGACAGCCAGATTGGCATAGGCTATAGGGCATTGAACTAGAAGAGCTCCAACTCAAAGTCCCTTCCAACCCTGTTATTCTGTTATTCTTACGGTGGCTTGGAAACACACATCGGAGAAGGACTTGGATGCAATCACCAATGATCGTGAGTCAGCAGGTGTGAAAGAGATGCTGCAATTCTTGGTTGCAACCGTAAGAAGTGTTATGTCAAAGAAACGTTCCGTCATTATTCCTCTTTGCTGTCCGTTGTTGAAGCCACATCCATGTGCTGCGTACAATTCTGGGCACCTCATTTTTCCAGAAATAGATCGATAGCTTAGAGAGACACATAAATGACCCCAACACAAAAGGGGCTTTGAACGACCACCACCAGCAATAGACAAGCGTGAATAGGATTTGCACCTCGCATAACAATACCAGGATGGAGTGGTGCAGTGGCCTAGAGAGGTGGAGCTCTGGCCTCACAATCAGGAAGCTGTGAGTTTGATCCTAGGCAGAGGCAGATATTTCTCTCTCTGGGCACGATGAGAATATATCTGCTGAACAAAACTCCGCATTGGCAACAAGAAGGGCAGCCGGCCAGTAAACACTCAGCTGCATTCAGTTGCCCTAGACTCCACCCCACAAGGGAATATGGGGCCGTTAAAAGAAGATGATGATAGCATCTGTCGGGACTCTCTGTATAAAAGGGGCACAGTATCTTCCCTGCCAATGTGACTGCTGGATCCCACATCAAATTGTAGATCACATTGTGACCATATACCGGTCTGGAACCTGATGTTTTTTTCCCCATATAAACGATGCTGTCCTTCAATGGCTAGATGGCCTCAACATTGGTATCTGAATATAGACCTTTTTAACGTTCATACTTTATTGTGTTTTTTAAAAAAATCTAAGTCAGGGGTCAGCAACCTGCGGCTCTGGAGCCGAATGTGGCTCTTTCACCCATCTGCTGCGGCTCCCTGTCACTCAAAATATGCGTCACAACCGCCAATGTGCAACTCCCGCCAGCACGTGATTTATTGAGCTTTTCAACACCCGGTAGGCCAACCAGGGATAAATCCAAGAGAAGAAAAAAGTTTCAGAAGAAAACAGAATGTTTAATTCTGCTAGTTTTGTGGCCGCTCAAGAAATAGTCAGGCACGGGAAGAGTTTTTGTGGCTCCCGGTGTTTTCTTTTCTGTGGGAAACGGGTCCAAATGGCTCTTTGAGTGTTTAAGGTTGCAGAGCCCTGCTCTAGGTGAAATGCTAATATAGATTTCAGGACCTTGTAGGATACGCCCTAGGCTAAATAAAGAAATAAGGGTCTTGCTTAGCAGTGGAGGTTATGGGTTCAATTGCTTGTCCTAAATCAAGGACCAGATGCATACGGGTTTGGATTGATTCGACCGATTGTACATGGTGGCGTGGATTTTTTAAATTTTTTTATTCCTTCTCACCCTCTTCCTCTGTCTTTCGGGACGGTTACCCCTTCTTTGTTTTCGTAAGAAGGGGAAAAATAATTCCTAGGTTGACACGCTTTAATTGGTTTAATAAAACAAATACTGTACAGCAGAGATAATCCTTTTTTTGGTCCCTTATTGCAGAATACCCAAGCATGCAACGGGGCCTCGGAAACATTGGACCCATTCACAAAGCCTACAGCGACGGGCTCTTATAACTGGATAATCAAGTTTTCTATTAATCCCACGCACAATGGACTATGCATTCACAGCATTGTTGGCTTTTTCTCAACCCCAACTTCCCTGGACCTTCCTTGCCTGTTGCAATGTTTTATTTGCATTCCCGCGAACGAAAGCTCCGATTTACAGGGATAAAATATGTCATTTTTTTGGCTCGCGGCGGGCACCCAGCTTGGCTGCTCCGAAGCTGCTGGCAGCGCTTGGTTCCTTTAGTTTACGTCAGATAAAACATCAGCTGTCAAACGGTGTCAAAACCGAACCGTGTGGCATGTTATACCTGCTCAGCACCGACAGCTATCAATTGCTAAACATCAAACCTCGATTCAGATAGGGAAGGTGGGGTACCAGATAGGATCCAGGGCCAAGCTGATCACGCAGAGCAAATAAGCGCTCAAATATGCAGAGAACAGTTGTGGAATGTGCCGACCTTATAGCTTTGTCTCAGGTCTAATGGAGCAAGAAGAAAATGTTCTTTCCAAATACGATAAGGATAATATAACATCGTGCGTGCTAGGGAGGGAGGGAGGGAGGGAGGGAGGGAGGGAAAAACCTGGAATCCAGATTTAAAAAAAAAAATAAAATCAAGATGGGGAGAGGAATTATTTAAACAGAATAAAAGAGTTGGAAGGTATCCTGGAGATCTTCTAGCTCAGTGATGGCTAACCTTTTTGCCATCGCATGCCAAAAGCGGGGGGAGCGCGGTGGGGTCACACTCATGCATGCCCACATCCATAATTCTATGTGCCCTGCCCCCTCCCCGTGCTCCCCCCACTTTTGGCACATGATGGCATAGTGGGCCTGGTAGGCCTCTATTTTGCTCTCCCCAGGCTCCAGAGCCTTTCTAGGAGCCTGGGGAGGGCAAAAACAGCCCCCCCCAGAGGCCCTCCAGAGGCCAGAAACTGTGTTTCCTGACTTCTGGTGGGCCCAGAAGGCCCGAAAATCAGCTGGCTGGCGCATGCATGTGTGCCAGAGCTGAGCTCGCGTGCCCACCAATATAGCTCCGCGTGCCACCTGTGGCACCCATGCCATAGGTTCGCCATCACGGTTCTAGTCCAACCCCCTGCTCAGGCAGGAGACCCTAGACCAGTGATGGCTAACCTTCTTGCCGTCGTGTGCCAAAAGCAGAGGGAATGTGGAGGGGTCACGCACGCCTCATAATTCAATGCGCCCCGCCCTCTGCGCTCCCCCCATTTTTGGCACGCGATGGCATGGTGGGTCCAGTAGGCCCATTTTTCGCCCTCCCCAGGCTCCAGAACCTTTCTTGGAGCCTGGGGAGGATGAAAACGGCCTTCCCCAACCCCTGGAGGCCCTCCGGAGGCTGGAAACAGCCTGTTTCCCAACTTCTGGTGGGCTCGGAAGGCCCGAAAATCAACTGGCGGGCGCACACATGCGCACTGGAGCTGAGCTAGGGCAACACTCATGTGCCCACAGATATGGCTCCGCGTGCCATAGGTTCGCAATCACGGCCCTATGCCATTCCAGACAAGTGGCTGTTCAGTGTCTTCTTGGAAACTTCCAGTGTGGGAGCATTCACAACTTCTGGAAGCAAGTTGTTCCACTGA
The DNA here is from genome assembly GCA_012654045.1 of Ptyas mucosa. Lineage (NCBI taxonomy): Eukaryota > Metazoa > Chordata > Lepidosauria > Squamata > Colubridae > Ptyas > Ptyas mucosa. Next base: position 5,254,982 of record WNWU01000062.1, on the reverse strand, counting down.
TGAATTGTTCTCACCGTCAGGGAATTCCTCCTTAGTTCTAGGTTGCTTCTCTCCTTGATGAGTTTCCACCCGTTGCTTCTTGTCCTGCCTTCAGGTGCTTTGGAGAATAGGTTGACTCCCTCTTCTTTGGGGCAGCCCCTGAGATATCGGAAGACTGCTCTCATGTCACCCCTAGTCCTTCTTTTCACTGGACGAGCCAAACTCAATTCCTGCACCCTGAAAGAAGCATGGCATGTGCCAACTTTCCACTGGTTGATTGTCCTCACTGTTAGGAAGTTCTTCCTTAATTCCAGGTTGTTTCTCTCCTAGATCAGTTTCCATCCGTTGCTTCTTGTCCTGCCTTCAGGTGCTTTGGAGAATATGTTGACTTTCTCTTCTTTCTGGCTCAAATGCTGGGAGGCTGCTATTATGTCCCCTCTGGTCCTTCCTTACATTTGACCAAAACCCCTTCCAGGAAGGCTGAGGGGGAACAGCTACAAAGGTCCCTCCAGAAGGGTCTCCTCTCTCTGAATATCAAATGGTCCGTTCTGTTCCTCTGTCGCAGTCCTGACAGGTTGTAGACTTTTATATTTTTGCATGGAAGCAGAAGCAGCAGAAAAGCCACCCCTGGGAGAAGATCATTTTGTAGGCTAAATCAGGAAAGAGAAGAATCAATTTCAGGAGAATAATAGCAAGGGATTGATACGGCTCCATCTTTGTTTCCCAAAGGCATCGACTCAGGCGTTGCGAGACGGGCCGTGGCTACATCCAATAAGCTATTCTTAGGAACATCTCTATTCTGTTCTTTGAAGTTAACTAGATAACAATAGTTCTTTTTTCTTCTTCTCCTTCTCCTTTTTCGGTTCAGACAATTTTCAGCTTTATTTCCAGAAGCCACACCGCATAAATAACTAAGGTGCCGCCTCCCACGTTCTGAGGCTGAGGAAACCCTGAGTTTTCTGAGCCAAAGTCTACATCTGGAATAACAGAATAACAGAGTTGGAAGGGATCTTGTAGATCTTCTAGTCCAGAGGTCAGCAACCTAGGGCTCTGGAGCTGCATGTGGCTCTTTCATCCCTCTGCTGCGGCTCCCTGTCACTCAAAATACATTTTAGATGTCAAAAGGATTTTGTGGCTCCTGGTGTTTTCTTTTCTGTGGGAAATGGGTCCAAATAGTTCTTTGTGTATTTAAGGTCGCCGACCCTTGTTCTAGTCCAACCTCAGGCAGGAAACTCTATGTCATTTCAGACAAATGGTTGTCCAATCTCTTCTTAAAAATGTTGGAGCACCCACAACTTTTGAAGACAAGCCGTTCCACTGGTTAATTGTTCTCAATGTTAAGGAAATTTCTCCATAGTTCTAGGTTGCTTCTCTCCTTGATTAGTTTCCATCCGTTGCTTCTTGTTCTACCCTCAGGGGCTTTGGAGAGTAGGTTGACCCCATCTTCTTTGGGGCAGCTCCTTAGATATTGGAAGACTGCTCTCATGTCACCCCTGGTCCTTCTTTTCATCAAACTAGACATACCCAGTTCCACTTGTTGAGTGAGAGAGATCTTGACAATTATGAGTTCGCATAGTCTTGCAGTTCCTCTAAATCTGTGGGACCTGAAAATATTTAAATCTGATTTCATGCCTCAAGTCTGTGGAGGAAAGGAAAAACTTGGTCTTGAGGTCATTCCATGTGCTTGAAAAACATGTCTAGCATGCAGAGGCACCATCGTAGGGTGGAAGCTTCTCTTCTTACATGGCTGAGAGAAATCATTAAGACAGTAATCTATTTTTAAAGGAAACACTTGTATGGAAAGGGCACTCAATTGTCTGGGACCGAAAGACCATTTCAGGAAGGTAGACATGTTGTTGGGAATTTGGTAACTGAGTGAGGAGGACTACGATCATATTCTAGGTACATGGTTGAAACATCTAAAGTTTCTGAATACTTTTCAAGAAGAACTTGTAAGTGATCTTAAGGAGTCATCTGTCTTTTCATCCTTGCATTAAACTCATGTAAACTTGTCCCAAGCCAAATATATAATCTGGATCTCAAAATTGCTTTTTCTAGAGGCAACTGGACTTCCTTTTTTTTTCTTCAGAGCTGAAGAAGCTTCTTGGAAATGTCTTCAAAGGAAAACCAGAAGGACCAGTTGCCTCTTGAAAAATAAGCATCTTTGGGACAACCATGATCTGAAGAAGGCTGACAATCTCCATAACATCAAATTCTTCAAACTCCTGCATCTTCAAAGATTGGGGAAAGCATGACTGCAGAAATGGGGGTTTTTTTTAGATTGGGGTCCTATTTATGAAATAACCTCAGGAGAAAATCCAGGAGAAACTAAAAAATGGTGTCCTCCACCCCCATTTTAAATAAACCATAGGAATTCTCATAGTTTGCTTAGTGGCAATCCCAATTTTATTCTGATTTTAGATGACTTTCTTCCAGGGGTGAAATCCTGCAGGTTCTGACAGATTCTGGTGAACAGGTAGTGGAAATTTTGAGTAGTTTGGAGAACTGGCAAATACCACCTCTGGCTGGCCCCAGAGTGGGGTAGGAATGGAGATCTTGCAATATCCTTCCCCCAGGAGTGGGGAGGGAATGGGGATTTTGCAGGATCCTTCCCCTGGAGTGGGGTGGGAATGGGGATTTTGCAATATCCTTTCCCTGGAGTGGGGTGGGAATGGGGATTTTGCAGTATCCTTCCCCTGTCATGCCCACCAAGCCACGCCCACAGAACCGGTAGTAAAAAAATTTGGATTTCACCACTGCTTTCTTCATTAGCCCCGGTGGGTTTCTTTGGGCATTTTTTCCTGATGAATTTTAAAACTGCTTCTGGATATTTCTGGATAAATTCTGGCAACTTTAAGACATATGGACACTATTCCAATATCTGAGGGGTTGCCCCAAAGAAAAGTGGGGGGAGTCAAGCACCTGAGGGCAGGACAAGAAGCAATGGGTGGAAACTAATCAAGGAGAGAAGCAACTTGGAACTAAGGAGGAATTTCTTGACATTTAGAATGATTAATCAGTGAGAAAACCTGCCTCCAGAAGTTGTGGAGGCTCCAACACAGGAAGTTTTTAAAAAATTGGACAACCATTTGTCTGAAATGGTGTAGCGTTTCCTGCCTGAGCAGGGGGTTGGACTAGAAGACCTCCAAGGTCCCTTCCAGCTCTGTTACTTTGTTAATATTTCAGCAGAAGAGTAAACTATTTTAAATAAATCGGTACTGGTAGGTATCAGATGTCAGCACAGGTAGATGATCAGTGCTAGAAGGGAGGGGGTTTACAGCGAGGAGGAGGAGGGGAAGAGGAGGAGGAGGAGGAAGGAGGAGGAAGGAGGAAGAGGAGGAGGAGGAGGAAGGAGGAGGAAGAGGAGGAGGAAGAGGAAGAGGAGGAGGAGGAAGAGGAAGAAGAGGAGGAAGAAGAAGAGGAGGAGGAGGAGGAGGATGGTGGGGTCCTTGGTGCTCTCTGAGGGTTGTTTTCTTGCAGACATTTCATTACCCCATTAAGTAACAATATCAGTTTGCAGTTCAACCCTTGAGCTACACAGGTCTGGCATTACAATCAGCCCTTCCACTACTTCTTTGCAGCACAGGCTTGGAAAGTGAAATAAAGATGCATTTTTCACCCTTAAGAAGAAAAGGCATTTCTCATGCTCAAGTTAGGAACCGTATTTTTTCATCGACGCTACAGAGAGAAAAGAAACTATAGAAATGAATAAAATGCATTTGATGGGATTTTTTTTTAAAAAAAAATTACAAGTGTAATTCTCGGCACCTCAGTTTCCAAACCCATGCCTTGTACATAAATCCAACGGCGAAAGAGGAAAAGAATCTAGGAAGGTAACCCCTTAGGCCCAGGGCAGAAACATTTATAAATAAAGAGAATACTAAATCAGTTTCACTGCTCTGTTTTGAAATAAACAGGCTCCATTAATTAATTTTGTGACTGGGAGCAAATGTGTGTGGTAGGAAAAGGGGAATCCTGCTGATAACAATCTGAACAGAACAGATAGTTCTGTTCATGGATATATCTGTGTGTGTGTGTGTGTGTGTGTGTGTGTGTGTATAGTCTGTCTGTCTGTCTGTCTATCTGTCTATCTGTCTATCTGTCTATCTGTCTATCTATCTATCTATATCATCTGTCTGTCTGTCTGTCTGTCTGTCTATCTATCTATCATCTGTCTGTCTATCTGTCTATCTGTCTGTCTATCTATCTATCTATCTATCTATCTATCTATCTATCTATCTATCTATCTATCTCAGCCTGAATCACCTGAGTCATGCTTTATCTGAAGACACAGATAAACTTCCAAGTGGCCTCAACAACCCCCTAAAAGGTTGCAAATGACCAGCTGCTTGCAAGGAGTATCAATCCTTCCATTCCCCACCATCCAGTCAGAGCTGAAGAAGCTTCTTGCATGAGAAGCGAAACGTCTTCAAAAGAAAAAACAAGAAAGTCCAGTTGCCTCCTGAAAAATCACCTTTGGGACAACCAGGAGCTGGATGGCTGAGAATCTCTACAACCTTCTATCACCAATAATTTCTCACTGAAAAGTATTTTGGAGCCTTGCTATATCAAGAGATATTTAATATCTAAATTTGCCACGCTGTCACAGAAGTGTCACTAGACTTTGCCAGTCTAGGGAAAAGAAGGACTAGAGGAGGACATGATAGAAATATGTCAGCATCTGAGGGGCTGCCCCAAAGAAGAGGGGGTCAACTTATTTTCCAAAGCACCAGAAGGCAGGACGAGAAACCATGGATGGAAACTCATCAAGGAGAAGAAGCAACCTGGAATGAAGGAGAAACTTCCTAACGGTGAGGACAATCAACCAGTGGAGCAGAAGTTGCCTTCAGAGGTTGTGGGTGCTCCATCATGGGAGGCTTTCAAGAAGAGACTGGGAAACTCTTTGTCTGAAATGGTAGAGGGTCTCCTGCTTGAGCAGGGGGTTGGACTAGAAGACCTCCAAGGTCCCCTCCAGCTCTCTTCTGATACCTCAATGTGCAGAATGCAAGCAGATCTAGTTCACCTTCTTCCTATGTGCACCCAACACATGTCTTATGAATGCTCTCCCTCAACATATAAATGACATCTTGCAAGGAAGGACATCTAGTTTCTCCAGCACGGAAATCTGTGGGCTCAATGTTTGTATTGATTGCTAATTCCCAAGAAGCATAATTCTTTTGGCTATCTCTCTCCCTCCCTCCCTCCCCAACACACACACACAAACACACAATCCCTACAAGCCACCGGAAGCGTTGACCTCTTGAAAACCCAAGTTTTTGTCCTGCCACACAAAGCAGAGAAGGGATTGTAAGCGTCTTCTCCTTCACGCTGGAGCCCACAGGAAATTCGTCGCCCATCCACTATCACAAAAGGGAGTTCTCACAAGAGTCGTTGCCATTTATATTCCAGCGATTACACAACCTACATTCCAGCTCCGAGTTGGAACACGATTGAGCTTTGGCTGGCTTGTTTTTTTTTTTTTATATATAAATGTGGAAGTTGTTTCTGAGACGGTACAGACCGGGTGATGAAAAGAAGAGCAAGGAGGATGGTGGAAGCTGTGCCGTGGTTTACAGACTCCGAAAGCCGCAAAAGAAAGTTTGTTTAATGTTAAGGAGGAAAAGTGGAAAGGAGAGAACTATAAAAACAGGGTCTGCAAACAAAGGAAAACTTTCTTTGGGTTGTGTTTGTGTGTGTGCGTTTTGGAGTTCAGCAAAGCTTTGTTTTTATCACTGAAAAATTGTTCCTTCTGGAATTCGTCATATCGTGACGTCTTCTTGAATTTTGTGTTTTTTAAAAAAAAGACAACTTCCAAAAGGTCTACCTTCTCCTTTTTTACGTTTGTGCGCATGAATTCTTCCGGCCCTGAAAGTTCTACAGATGGTCCTCGACATAGGGCCACAATTGAGCTCAACGTTTCTGTCGTTAAACGGGACATTTTGCCCCATTTTTCTTGCCATGATGGTTAACTGAATCACTTGCTGTTGATATAGTGAGTAACCAGGTTGTGGAGTGAATCCAGCCTCCCTGTTGGCTTCGCTTGTCAGGAGGTCGCAAAAGGGGATGGCGTGATCCCAGAAAATGCTGTGACCATCATTAAATAGGAATCAGTGGCCAAGCGTCTGAATTTTGATCATGTGACCGTGGGGCTGCTGCGGCGGTCGTAACTGTGAAAATGCAGTCATGTCCCCTTTTTTCAGTGCTGTTGCAAATTTGAACTTGATAGAAGTTAACATCTATCTGTACTGATTTATTGAAAATATTTTACTCTTCTACTGAAATATTAATAAAGTAACAGAGATGGAAGGGACCTTGGAGGTCTTCTAGTCCAACCCCCTGCTCAGGCAGGAAACCCTATACCATTTCAGACAAATAGTTGTCCAATCTCCTACTCTACTCTACTCTACTCTACTCTACTCTACTCTACTCTACTCTACTCTTCATTCCTCTACTCTTCATTCCTTTACTCTACTCTACTCTACTCTACTCTACTCTACTCTACTCTTCATTCATCTACTCCACTCCACTCCACTCCACTCCACTCTCCACTCCAAATATATGCAGCTCTCTGTGCAACACAAATGATTTGCTCATTGGGATTATTCCATCTGAGCTGCAAAAGGGCAGATAACCACTAGATGGAGACAAAGAGGTCAGTAAACATGTTGATGCCATCTAGTGGCCACGCGTCCCTTGTAGACCATGCCCAACCACATGCAAATGGAAAATCCATCTCAATTTATTCTTCTGCAGGTAAGTTTCTTCAGCAAGTTGTGTGATGCCTAAGCCACTGCTACTGATGGCTTCCCTTCCTTCCTTCCTTCCTTCCTTCCTTCCTTCCTTCCTTCCTTCCT
>WNWU01000062.1:5222680-5246905 GCA_012654045.1 Ptyas mucosa | reverse complement strand
ATATATATATATGTATTTGGAGTTTGGAAGATTCTTCCTTTGCCAAAAGCAACTGGCATTTCTTTGCTCTTTTATAAGAACTTTTTAAAATCACTGAGCCGCACTCTTGGCCTGCAAATCTTTATTCTTGCCCCTCAAAAGTGTAACGCACGCGGCAGGCCAAAGGAGTTCAGGGTAAATATTGCTGGCCCTTTTAGTTTTCATGGAAATAACCCTCGGTGCAACTGTACAGCCTTCTCTTTACTGTCCTTTAACTCCCAAAACTGTAATTCACACATCGCAGAAAGAATGGGTTAATATTAGCAACGGCCGTGTACCCAGCATTGCCTTAAATAATCGTCACATGGTCCCTCGCAATCTGCTCCATGCTGTCAGCACCGGGGGTTAGTCATAATAATATCAGATAACGGCTGTTGAAAGTGACATACTAACCAACATGTGAGCTGCGTGACTTTCTGCCAGCAAAGGCTGCCCTTCATTCGAACTTTGGTTTAGAATGATATTCATAGCTGGGCTTAAAGCCTGAGGAGCAGCTGAATGGTAGGAGCTTAATTTGCGTCTCTCTTTACTGATGATGAAACTAGAATGGTTGAAGTGGGGAGTGGGATGTTTGGTCAAGTCCTGAAACACCACAGAACTGGACCTCGAAGTACCTTCTACTTCTTCAAGCCAAGTTTGAGAATGGTAGAAGAAGGAGGAGGATGGGGCATACCTGCCTATATTTTCTACCAGCTGAGCCTTGTTTTCAGCACAGGGGGGACAATCCCACATCTGGTTTACGGGCATCCATATGGCAAGACGAAGAGGGTGGTGGCAGGCAGCAAAGCCGCCCAAATGTCCACTTGCCCTTCCACTGCTAAGCTTCTTCCTCTGTGGAATGTGCATTCAAGGTGTGCAGAGGCAGCTGGTCAAACCAAAATGAGGGGAGAAAAACGACAAAACGCGTGTCGCGGCACCGTGGTGAAAATCTCACGTCGGATACAAGTCAAAGGGTTTGCACGGAGGGGCAGGTGGGTACGATATATGGGTGTTGTGGCCTGTCAGCCACAAGCCCCTCCAGCAGCTGAATCAAAGGAGGAGGCGTGGGAGTCGGGGCCGGCATTAAGGCAACCTGAGAGCTCCAATGGGGAAGAGAGAATGGAGCTGGCAGAGAGAGAGAGAGACAGAGGAGGAGCCTGGGCCGTCCATTAGCCCTCAGATGGACAGTCAACAGCCCCCAGGTCTGGAGGTGGCTGATGAGGAAGAGGAGGAACAGCTTTGTCCAGTGCCTGACGTACGGATGCGCAGAAGGCAGAGGAGAGGAGAGCAGTGGAAATCTATGGGCCGGCCCTTGGGACAGAAGAGCCACCGCAGTTAGCAAAGCCCCACCCTAGCTCTGGGGATAAAAGGCAGGAAGCAGAGATGAATAGGTGTGGCAGACAACTATTCATCTCCCCTGGTGGACAGACTTGTTAGCCTGTGGTGAGAAACTTTTTGCAGGGGCTGCTGGCATTCCCAATAAAGGAATCTTTGAGTTATCTTCAGAGGGATTTGTCATATTTGGGGAGCTGGGTTAGACAATGGGTTTGTATGAAGACTTGCTTCCTTACCAGGCCCTTGCCACACACATTTGTATGTCTACAGGGTAATAACCTCCTACAAGCAAATTGCAAGTAGAGAGAGATAATTTACGGCAAAGAGTTAGATTGCAGGATCCAATCTGGGTCAATTACCAGGAGGTTTTGTCTTCCGAGCTTTCGGACTCATGCTGAAGCCCATCTTCAGGGAAGTTCTCTCTAGCAGGAAGTTCTCTCTAGCCTCTGACCCTGGTGACCGACCCCAGATTGGATCCTGCAATATTATCCTGTGACCCGTATATTTGCCTTCATCAGTAAGAATTAGACTGCACATCATTTGAAGGACAGTTTTCACACCTTGTCCCAAATCTTCTAATGTCCCACCAAAGGATCATCCAACAGGATGGAACTAAGACTGAACCTGTCCCAGAACTAGGACTGAACTGAGAGTGGAGCTAAGGAGGACCAGCCATGAACTCTTAGTCTAATAATGCCATCCTTTCCAGCCCCTTGCCCCTAAAAGAGATATTGGTCACCACGCATCACAGGTGGTTCCAGGAAGGTCTCGTAATGCATCAGAGGCCTATCTCTTTAAATGACGGATTAACCACTCCCTAGGCCAGTTTTTCTCAACCTTGGTAGCTCTTACCCTGTTTCCCCAAAAATAAGACATCCCCTGATAATAAGCCCAATTGTGCTTTTGAGTGCATGCGCTAAAATAAGCCTCCCCAAAAAAATAAGACCTCCCTGAAAATATTTAAATGCAGAGCTGGAAATCGGGTAAGACAGCAAGAGGAGCCCCATCTTGCTCCAAGCACCCCAAAATAATAAGACCTCCCCAAAAATAAGGCCAAGCGCTTTTTTGGGGGGTTCAAAAAATATTAGACAGGGCCTTATTTTCAGGGAAACGTGGTAGATGTCTGGGCTTCAGCTGGAAATAGACGTTCACACAACTGAAAACTGCCTATGAGGTTGAGAAAGGCCAACTCGCTGAGCTTTCTTGCTTTCCCACCCAAGATAAGCCAGGAGGAATGAAAGTCAAGATAACAAGTAGTTGCCTACACTTTTCTATTGCCACTATTCTCAGGGTACATAAACAGAAAGAGGTATCTCAGATCTGGGGAGGTTATCCTACTGGGTGTTTCAGCAGAAACATTAAAACATGTTTTCCGTACAGATTAGGAAATGTTATCCTCAAGTTTATCAAAATGGTCTTTTTGATAACAGATAACTAGTTTACAAATTCATAACTAGTGGCTATTTAAGGTCAGGAGACTGTGTAAACTAAAGTTCTCTATGGCGCATTCCTCACGTTTCATTCCTGAAGTTCCACAGAAACTTTGGCCTTCAAAAGATTCAAGGAGGTTCAGGGAGATCACGTTCACAGCCTACATTACTTCACCACGGAAGGTTTTGGGTCTCCCAGATTCCATCAGTTTCTGAGAGTAGACAATTCTTAGAGAAAGGCACCAAGACCATGAGACCATAATGAACTGAGACATGGGTGGCCCGTGGTGCTCCTTTCAACGTGCTACAAACCTTCTCCTTGAACGGAGACAGCCTGACCACTGCCACAGAAGCCACAAAACCCTTACAGAGTTTGAGCATGATCGTTGTAGATCTCAGAATAACAGAGTTGGAAGGGTCCTTAGGCCAACCCTCTGCTCAAGCAGGAGACCCTATACCATTCTAGGCAAATGGCTGTTCAATCTCTTCTTGAAACCTCTTGTGATGGAGCACCCACAACTTCCGTTCCACTGGTTAATCATTCTCACTGTCAGGAGAAATGTCCAGGGTCATACTGCTGTGGCCTGCCAGCGGCCAGTGGATCTGGCAGCAGATTCAGACAGTGAGGAGGTTGGGAAGGAACATGGGCCAGTCCTGGAGTCTGGGGAAGGCTCTGATGAGGGCTCTGCGTCGGAGGCAGAGAGGGGGCCAGGGCCGTCTGACAGTTATCAGCTGCCTTTGGAGTCAGACATCAGTGAGGCAGACAAACAGCTAGAGCCTGTTCCCAGTGTGCACATGCACAGAGTTGCCAGACAAAGGGAACAGCTAAAGAACAAGTGTCGATTTGGGATTAAGGCCACAGGTGGAGGATGAATGGCCCCTCCCAGAGGGAATAAAAGAGGAGCAAAAGGAGAGTGGAGTTTGCAAGAGACAAGTAGTTCATTCCTGCATTCTTGCCAAGTATTGCGGCATTTGAAAGATATCGGCCTGGCCACTCTCCAAGCCTCATAAAGGTCAGTAATTGTGAACTATCTTGAAAGACTGTGAGAGAGGAAAGACTTTGCTGGAGAGGAATTCACTGTAAATTCAATAAAAGGGAGGAGGACTCGGCTTTGTGCTGCTGGGGAAGCCTAGGTCAGAACACGCACTACCGTAGTCATCTCAAATAAGAAACCCATTGAGTCAGGGGTGAAATACTACCAGTTCGCTCCAGTTCAGGTGAATCGGTAGTTTAAAAAAGCTACGATCCGATGATCACCTGTGCTGCGCGGTTTAGCTTTGCTAGAAAGCAGGATTTCCTGCTAAACTGCACTGCACAGCTGATCCCCCCTCGCTGTTCTACTTACCTTCCCAAGCCTCCTTTTGGTGCATACTGCACATGCGGCGTGCCTGCAGCATGTACCAAAAGGAAGCTTGGGAAGGTAAATAGAACAGCGAGGGGGGATCAGCTGTGCCACGCGGTTTAGCTTCGCTAGAAAGCAGGAAATCCTGCTTTCTAGCAAAACTAAACCGCGTGGCACAGCTGATCGTTGGATCATAGCTTTTATTAACTACCGGTTAGACCGAACCAGTAGCTTTTTAAATGAACAGTGCATGCGCACGCAGCACGCATTTGGTGCGCATGCGCAGCCAGCAAACCAGTAGCAAACTGGTTCAGATTTCACCACTGCATTGAGTAGACAAATAATCAATCCATATTTTTCTTATTGATCCACACATACATCCCCCTTAATGCAGATTGTCACATCTTATCAGGACTTTTCCAAGTCAAGAAAAGCCACAACCCTTTGCCTTAAGGTTGGTGTTACACCTTGAAGCTTCATGGTCAGGGAACTGAGAGAAACCAAGGCCCAGATTGTGCCTCTAACAATTCACTCCAAATGTTCCCTCATCCCTGATCAAATTATAGATCACAGATTCACAAAAGGAAGCTGCTTAGATATACCAAGTAAAATAAAAATACAGGTAGCGCTCGACGTACAACCACAATCGAGCCCAAAATTTCTGTTGCTAAGCGAAACACTTGTTAAGGGAGTTTCACCTCCCTTTACAACCTCCCTTGCCACAGTTGTTTAGTTAGTTACAAGGTTGTTAAGTGAATCCGGCTTCCCTGTTGACTTTGCTTGCCAGAAGGTCACAAGAGGGGATCACGTAACTCCAGGATACCACGACCATCATAAATGAGAACCTGTTGCCAAGAGTCCAAATTTTGATCACGCGACCACAGGGACATAGCAACCACGGTCGTAAGTGCGGAAAACGATGCTAAGTTGCTTTTTTTCAGGGCCATTGTCACTGTGTAATAGTCACTAAATGAACTTTTGTATGTCACAGGCTACCTGTAAAGTGACGGAGCACGCTGCCAGTTGCTCTATCGATTGCAGCATTGTTATGAAATTAATATTCATTCTAATTAAGGGATGCGATTCCTTGAAATGTAAGGTGAGAATTGGACCTCTTCATCTCGTGCCTATTCTGGACCGAATTTCTTTTTTCTTTCCAAAAACAGTTCTGGAAAAGGAGGAGGAATGTTAACTCCCCTAAAAGACTGTAGCGGGAGTAGGCAAGAGGCACGTGAGGCCAATTATAAGTAAATATTCCCAGGGAAATATATTAAGAAAGCATATGGACGGCAACAGCTGATTGAAAAGTACTTCAGTTCACGAGAGACTGCAGACTGTACCAGCTTTGCTTTCCTAGCGGATGGAATGAAACCTTCGATACGTGGTCCCTGGTGGCAAGCGGACACGGGCCGACAAGAACCTTGTAGGAGCTCAGCCACCACTTTGTGGATCATTGTCTCTGCCTTTGAAGTCCCTACTCTGGGTAGATCAGCGGTCCTTCAACCTGTCCGGCTTGGCAGCCCAGCTCGATGAGGGAGGGGATGTGTGAGTGGCAGGCACACGCAGGAATGCACAACTCTATTTGTGTGAATTGTGTGGAGGGTCCTTGTGCTCGCATGCCAAGCTCCACGTGTGTGAGTGGCAACCACTTGAGCTCGAGCGCAAAACTCCACTCAAGCCAGTGGCAGGCAGTTGAGCTCGCACATGAAGCTCAAGACATTTGAGCTCACGCATGAAACTCTACTCACACGAGCAGCTGGCACTTGAGCTCGCATGTGAAGCTCCACTTGAGCTCATGCGTGATGCTCCACTCATGCAAGTGGCAGGCCCTTGAGCTTGCACATGAAGCTCCACTCACGTGAGCAGCTGGCATTTGAGCTCAAGTGCGAAATCCACTCATGCCAATGGCAGGCAGTGGAGCTTGTGCACGAAGCTCCACTCACATGAGTGGGAAACACTTGAGCTCGTGCGTGAAACTCCACTCACACGAGCAGCTGACATGAGCTCGCATGTGAAGCTGCACTTGAGCTCACGCGCGATGCTCCACTTGTGCAAGTGGCAGGCACCTGAGCTCGCATGTGAAGTTCCACTCATGTGAGTGGGAGACCCTTGAGCTCGCGCGTGAAACTCCACTCACACGAGCAGCTGGCGCTTGAGCTTGCGTGTGAAATCCACTCGCGCCAATGGCAGGCGCTTGAGCTCGTGCACGAAGTTCCACTCACATGAGTGGCAGGCACTTGAAGTTGCACGCATAGCTCCATTTGCGCCAATGGCAGGAACTGGAGCTCGCGCGCAAAACTCCACTCGAAATAAATCGTCAGAAAAGGATTATTTAAGTGGTCTGGTTCCCCCTGCAAATAAGTTGATTTTTTTTTTAATTCTAAGAATTGTTCTTTGGTGGGTTTTGGTTATCATTTCCAATAGATTCCTCCGGTTTGCTTTCTTCAGGCACGTTCCAGATGTTCAATCAGCCCATCTGCAACCTGGCTCTTGCAACGACATCTGCTTATTATACCTCCATCCCTAGACAGAGCAGTTCTTGTGGGCCAGAAAAACCCTTACACAAGTAGATTTTTTCACCCCTTCAGGTTAAGAGTAAATATACAGTTCTTAGAGAACATCTCTTCTAAAATGCTCAGGGCAGGAATCCATCTGCAATCCTGACAAATGACTATCGGACTCTACTTAAGTGTCTCTGATGAAGGCCTCTTGTGCATTGCCAAAAAGTCGCTGGAAATGTTTTTTTTTTCTTCTCCCTACGGCCTAACTAAAATATACTTTCTTATAATTTAATACCCCCATTTCTTGCTCTGTGTGCTGAAGCATTTCTACAACATTCTTCCCCAGCATGTACAAGACGATCCTTCAGATACTTGAAGACAATGTCTTCTCCTAACTAAGATACTTAACACTTCCCACCACTCTTTTTAAGGTTTTTCTTCCAGATCTCTCATCATCTTGACTGCTCTCCTCTGGACACACTCCGGGCAGTCCATGCCCTTCCAGAAATGTGGGGCCCAGAACAGCTGTGGTCTGGCCAAGGGAGAACAGAGAAGAACAGTGATGGCATTTGGTCAAAACATGGTCTTTCTGTTGGTGCAACATAGGCATGGGCTGGTATTCACTTACTTTCTCCACCGGTTCGCAAATGTGAGCGCGCTCGCTTTGATCACACGCGCCCCATCCATGCATGCACCTGGCCTACAGCACATGCTCTTTGCTTGTGCGCATGGCTTGCATGCATTCGCACGGCTTGAAAACATGTCTAAATAGGACAGCATAGGACTGCAGGTGGCTACTACCGGTTCGGGTGAACCAGACTGAACTGGCTGAATACCACCTCTGCCTGCCTCCTCTCCTCTCCTCTCCTCTCCTCTCCTCTCCTCTCCTCTCCTCTCCTCTCCTCTCCTCTCCTCTCCTCTCCTCTCCTCCCCTTTCCCTTCCTTCCTCTCCCTCCCTCCCTGTCCTTCCTGTCCCTCCCTCCCTGTCCTCCCTCCCTCCCTTTCCCCCTCCCTCCCTCTCCTTTCCTCCCTCCCACCCTCCTCCCTCCCTCCCTTCCTTACCCTCCTTCCTTCCTTCCCTCCCTATTTTGTTCCTCCCTCCCTCCCTCTTCCTTCCTTCCTTCCTTCTCTCGCTCCCTCCCTGTCCTTCCTCCCTCCCTTTCCTCCCTCACCCACTCTCCCTCCCTCCCTGTCCTCCCTCCCACCCTCCCTCACCCTCCTTCCTTCCTTCCCTCCCTCCCTATTTTGTTCCTTCCTTCCTTCCTCCCTTCCTCCCACCCACCTTCCTTCTTTCTCCTTCCTTCCTTCCTTTTCTCCCTCCCTCCCTGTCCTTCCTTCCTTTCTCCCTCCCTTCCTCCCTCTCACCCATCCTCTTTCCTCCCTTCCTTTCCTCTCTCCCACCCTCCCTCCCTCCTTCCTTCCTTCCTTCCTTCCTTCCTTCCTTCCTTCCCTTCCTCTTCATTATAATGTTCTGGATCCTTTCTGCATATGGTCCCAATATGGTCTTCCCTATTCTGCAATCATGCCTTTGTTCTCTTCAACCGAGATAAAGAATTTTGCAATTTGCCTAGATCTCGTCCTCTCGTCACTTTGGTTTTCCTCCTCCCCCCCACTCAGATTTAATAATCCTGTCTTTAACCATGTCATCTAAGCCATTTACAAACACGTTGAGTAGCGCAGGACCTGCCCTCTATCTATCGCTCAAATTTTATTTTATTTTTTAATTGAGTGTGACATCCGTTGGAGGGATAACCGTTGTTCCAAGCACCTTTGCATTCATCTAGCGGTTGCACCATTCAGTCAACAGTTCATCATCTCCTCTAGCCTTACAAGAGATGTTGTTGAACAGTTTGCAAAAGTCAAAGGACATTATGTCCATTACATACATTCCTGTGGCTATCTAAACTGGTGACTTTCAAAGATGGAGATCAGTTGGCATGGCATGACTTGTTCTTGTTAATCCCACATTTGTTCCTGCCACGCAAGGCATCTTCTCAAAATGGCTCGCAAAGCAATTGCAATCTCTTCCAGAGTTTTCAAACTGTCCGTTCTCTGGTTACCCAAGTCCCCTTTTCTTTTTCTTTTTCTTTTTTTTCCATTTGCCCATCTCTAATCCTCTGGTATTTGACCCACCCTGTTTGATTTCTCGAAGATCACAGAAAAGAGCTCCGAAGTGACACCAACAAGTTCCTTTTGGTCTGTCCGAGGCACTTAGTTCGACCTGGAGAGTTAGAGCTACAGCAAAAGGAGAGGCCATCAACTATTCGTTGGTGAGAAATAGTAAACAAGTAGAGGGTGACATGATATCAGTCTTCCAACATCTCAGGGGTTGCCACAAAGAAAAGAGAGTCAACTTATTCTCCAAAGCATCAGAAGGCAGGACAAGAAGCAACGGATGGAAATTAATTGAGGAGAGAAGCAACCTGGAATTGAGGAGAAACTTCTTAACAGAAGAAGAACCTGTCAGAACCTGCTGGATTTCACCCCTGCCTGGAGACTAAAACATGTGAAGAACGGTTGCAGGAATTCAGTATGTCTAGTCTAGAGAGAAAATGGATTGGGGAGACATAATAGCAGTCTTGTAGCATTTGAGAGACTGCCCCAAAGAAGTGGGGGTCAACTTATTCTCCAAAGCACCTGAAGGCAGGAGAAGAAGCAACGGATGGAAACTAACCAAGGAGAAAAGCAACCTGGAATTGAGAAGAAACTTCCCAACAGTGAGGACAATTCACCAGTGGAACAGCTTGCCACCAGATGTTGTGGGTGCTCCATCACTGGAGGTTTTCAAGAAGAGATTGGATGGACACTTGTCCTGAATGTTATAGGCTCTCCTGCTTTTGCCAGGGGTTGGACTGGATGATCTCTGGGGTCCCTTCCAACTCTGTTATTCTGATCAAAATTTGTAACTAGCATGTATTTATGACAGTTGCAGTGTCCCGGGGGTGATTTGCGACCTTCTGACAAAGCAAAGTCAACGGGGAAGCCATATTCGCTGAACAATCCCGTTACTAATTGAACAACTTCAGGGATTCACAAATTTCTCACTTAGCAACAGGAATATTGGGCTCAATTATTGTGGTAAGTCAAGGACTACCAATAATGGAGTTCTTAAGGAGCCTTCATGTCCACCTGGTAGCCATGATGTAAAAAAAGATGTGGAGACTCTAGAAAGAGTGCAGAGAAGAGCAACGAAGAGGATTAGGGGACTGGAGGCTAAAACATATGACGAACAGTTGCAGGAACTGGGTATGTCTAGTTTGATGAAAAGAAGGACTAGGGGAGACATGATAGCAGTCTTCCAATATCTCAGGGGTTGCCACAAAGAAGGAGTCAAACTATTCTTCAAAGCATCTGAGGGCAGGACAAGAAGCAATGGGTGGAAACTAATCAAGGGGAGAAGTAATTTAGAACTAAGGAGAAATTTCCTGACAGTTAAAACAATTCATCAGTGGAACAACTTGCCTGCAGAAGTTGTGAATGCTCCAACACTGGAGGTTTTTGGGAAGATGTTGGATAACCATTTGTCTGAAGTGGTGTAGGGTTTCCTGCCTAAGCAGGAGGTTGGACTAGAAGACCTCCAAGGTCCCTCCCAACTCCGTTATTCTATTATATTCTATATTGAATAGAATAGAACAACAGAGTTCAATCAATCAAACAATCAATCAATAAATCAGAATAGAGCTGGAAGGGATCTTGGAGGTCTTTTAGTCCAACCCCCTACTTCGGCAGGAAACCCTACACCATTTCAAACAAATGGTTGACCAGTCTCTTCTTCTTAACCTGTTATGATATGTTTCTCCAACGGAAATATCGTGTTTCTGTTTGGTTTTCCTACAGTTCATAAAAATCTTTTCGCTTTCTGCTCAGTAGCTGAGTTAAAATACAACACTGTTGAGATCCCCGTGTTGATTTCCGGAATAAACATTTTTAGTTTTGCCTGCAATATTAAACCATAAAATATTGGTTCAACATTTCGTGCAATGATTGACGCTTCCCTCCTGTATTATAGCTTAATATCATGCAGAAGCTGGTTAGCTGGCAAGGAAAGAAATCCCAAGGAATAAATGACACAGAGACGTAGCAGAGATAATTTATCCCATTTTCTCTAAACGATGCACCTGGAAATAATTAAGAGTTCAGGAGGGGAGGAAGAACCAATGAAAGTATATTTAGGAAATTAGAGAAACCAA
This sequence comes from Ptyas mucosa, assembly GCA_012654045.1. Classification (NCBI taxonomy): domain Eukaryota; kingdom Metazoa; phylum Chordata; class Lepidosauria; order Squamata; family Colubridae; genus Ptyas; species Ptyas mucosa. Next base: position 5,236,088 of record WNWU01000062.1, on the reverse strand, counting down.
CAAAAAAAAAAAGAAGTGCTTTAAAAAAAAAGTTTAACCCCAAAGAAGGAAAGAAATGGGTAGGACGGTAGGAAAAATGAATATGGGTTTCCAGTTGAAAATGAAAAGCAGAAATGCGTAGCTTGAGATTCTTTTAATTAATATCTCAGACCGGTGTCCAAAGATAGATTGAGTGATGGATGAGATGAGTGACCGATTTCATAGGCCGTCCAACTTTAACCTAACTCTGGGGCGGCCAGGAGCGATTAAAAATAGAATAATACAAAGAGAGACGACGTCATTTCAGAAATGGTGCAGGATCTCCTACTTGGGCAGTGGGCTGGACTAGATTATTATTTTTTATTTATTAAATTTTTATACCGCCCTTCTCCCGAAGGACTCAAGGCGGTGTACAGCCAAGATAAAAAATCAACAATATAAAAGTTAAAAACAATTTAAAATTATTGAATAGTTTGGCCAATAATCTAAAATAAAATAACCCATTAAAATAATATTTTAGGCCAGCCCTGCTTGATGGAATAATAGTGTTTTAAGGGCGCGGTGAAAGGTACGGAGGTCGGGAATCCGGCGAATCTCCGGGGGCAGCTCGTTCCAGAGGGCAGGTGCCCCCACAGAGAAGGCTCTCCCCCTGGGGGGTCGCCAGTCGACACTGTCTAACCTACAAGGTTGATGACCTCCAAAGCCCCTTCCAACTCTGTTATTCTGCTATATCGTCTAATCTCCAGACTACAACACAGTCCTTTCGGCAGTTCCAGGAAGGCTCCCACGCATTTGGGATGGCTAGAAAAACGCTGAAGCGTTGATGCCACCGAATAAGACATCTGGAAATGCTAAACTCTTCCAGTATTAGCTTTAATGAGCTTCTCAATTGAAACCCTCGGTGTAAAGGCAGCGACTGTTTTACAATTACCAAAACCTGGCAACCAGGCCCAATGTTTGGCTTTCGTACAAAACACCCTGGCAACTAGCCCAGAGATCACAAACGCTGCCAGCTCATTAACTGGCACTCTACTTCCATCTTCATTGAGACGCAAATGTGGCCCGCCATGGCTCTTCCATCGCACACATGTCTAGAACAAGGTCCAATTCACTCCATCGGAATAGAGCTGGAAGGGACCTTGGAGGTCTTCTAGTCCAACCCCCTGCTCAAACAGAAGACCCTGACTCATTTCAGACAAAATGGTTGCCCCAATCTCTTCTTAAAAACTTCTCCAGAGTTGGTGCATTTACAAATTCTGAAGTAAGTTGCTCCCCTGGTTAATTATCCTCACTGTTAGGAAGTTTCTCCCCAATTCCAGGTTGCTTCTCTCCTTGATGAGTTTCCATCCATTGATTCTTGTCTTGCACTGGTTAATTGTCCTCACTGTTAGGAAGTTGGAACTGGAAGGGACCTTGGAGGTCTTCTAGTCCAGCCCCCTGCTCAAGCAGGAGACCCTATACCAGTGATGGCTAACCTTTTTGCCATCGCGTGCCAAAAGCGGGGGGAGCATGGAGGGTCACGGGTGCGAGTGCCCACATCCATAATTCAATGCGCCCCGCCCTCCCGCACATGACCCCATGACCCCCACACACTTCTCCCTGATTTTGGCACGCGATAGCACAGTGGGCCCGGGAGGCCCGTTTTTCCCTCTCCCCAGGCTCCAGAGGCTTTCTAGGAGCCTGGGAGGGCAAAAACAGCCTTCCCCATCCCCCCAGAGGCCTTCCAGAGGCCGGAAACAGCCAGTTTCCCGACTTCGGGTGGGACCGGAATGCCTGAAAATCAGTTGGCTGGTGCACACTGGAGCTGAGCTAGGACAACACTCGTGTGCCCACCAATATGGCTCCGCGTGCCACTTGTGGCACCCGTGCCATAGGTTCGCCATCACGGCCCTATACCATTTCAGATAAAGCAGCTGTCCAAACCTCCAGTGATGGAGCACTCACGGGTTAATTCTCACAAAAGTATTGTGCTACCACTACTCACTACTACTACTACTACTTACCATTACTCACATGTTATTATTCCAGGAGTTTGATTATATATATATCATATGTATCATAAAAATCATCTATAACTATATATCATCTATCTATCTATCTATCTATCTATCTATCTATCTATCATCTATCTATCTATCTATTTTTATCATCATCCTCTTTTAACGATCCCATAATCCAGTGGTGAAATCAATTTTTTTTTAATACCAGTTCTGTGGGCGTGGCTTGGTGGGCGTGGTGTGGCTTGGTGGGCGTGGCTTCTATTCCAAAGGACTGCATGGAAGGGGAAGGATACTGCAAAATCCCCATTCCCTCCCAACTCCTGGGAGAAGGATATTGCAAAATCTCCATTCCCATCCCACTCTGGGGCCAGCCAGAGGTGGCATTTGCCAGTTCTCCGAATTACTCAAAATTTTCGCTACCGGTTCTCCAGAATCTGTCAGAACCTGCTGGATTTCACCCCTGCCATAATCCTTTGCGGGGTGGAGTCAGGGCAACTGTTTGGAGCTGAGTGTTTACTGGCCGGATGCCCTTCCTGTTGCCAGTGCGGAGTTTTGTTCAGGGGATATATTCTCATTGTGCCCAGAGAGAGAAATAAGTGCCTCTACCTAGGATCAAACTCACAGCCTCCTGATTGTGAAGAGAGAGCTCCACCTCTCTAGGCCACCACACCACATACAAACATACATACATACATACATATCTCACCAAAAATTAATCAACAGCTATGGATTTATGCTATATGAATTTACCTATACGGCTATCATCTTTGTGTAAAACATAATGCTTGGTTAATTGTGTATTGCAGATGGACAGATGTTGTTAAATTCAGGTTGTAGCACAGAAGGAGGAAACTTCGAGTAACCTTGGAGCTTAAATTCTTTTTTTCTTTCTTTCTGTGAACGATCTGTTACATGCCAACTTAAGTTCTCGAGGAAGAAATGGGAGCCCTCAAAGCTCTTTTCTCTCATCGTGGATGTGTAAGCACACTTCCTAGTTACTCATTTCAGAGAGAAACAAGTTCTTCTTCCATCTATCCTTCTTTCAAGACCGGGCACTGAAAACACAGGCTGTACTTGAGGTTGTGAAACAAACAACACCTCATAACCGCTGCTAAATTTCATTTCACCAGGAAGCTCAACTAGAATTCGGTAGGACTACAAAAAAGGCAAAGAAATTCAATCCATCAATCGGAATAGAGACGGAAGGAACCTTGGAGGTCTTCTAGGCCTGTGAAGGCGAATCTATGGCACGCGTGTCACAGGTGGCACATGGAACGATATCGGTGGGCACGCGAGCATTGCCCTTGCTGAACTTCAGCACGCATGTGCGTGCCGGCCAGCTGATTTTCAGGCCCACCGGAAGTCAGGAAACGGGCCATTTCCAGCCTCCGGAGAGCCTCCGGATGGGTGGGGAAGGCATTTTTCGCCCTCCCCAGGCTCCTAGAAAGCCTCTGGGGCCTGGGGAGGGCGAAAAATGGGCCTACCAGGCCCACTGTGCCATCGCGTGCCATAAATGGAGGGAGCAGAAGGGGGGGTTGCATGCACATGCGCGGGGCGATAGGGTGCATTGAATTATGGGTGTGGACAGGCGCACGCATGACACACCTCCCCCCCCCCCCCCCCCCCCGCTTTTGGCATGTGACGACAAAAAGGTTAGCCATCACTGTTCTCAGCCACCACCCTGCTCAGGTAGGAGACCTTCTACCATTTCAGACAAGTGGCTGTCCAGGCTCTTCTTAAAAGCCTCCAGTGATGGATCATCTACAACTTCTAGAGGCAGGTTGTTCCACTGGCTAATTGTTTTCAGTGTTGGGAAATTTCTCCTGAGTTCTAGGTTGCTTCTCTCCTTGATTAGTTTCCATCCATTGTTTCTCGTCTTGCCTTCGGGTGCTTTGGGAAATAAGTCGACTCCCTCTTCTTTGGGGCAGCCCCTCAGATACTGGAAGATCCTGTAGAGAAAAGTCCTTCTTTTCTCTAGAATAGCCAAACCCAAATCCTGCAAACTTTCTTCGTATGTTTTTAGTCTCCAGGCCTTTAATCATCCTAGTTGGTCTTCTCTGCACTTTTTCCAAAGTCTTCACCAAGATAGTTTTCAACGTTTTTTGGGGGAGGGATAAAGACCAGTTGGCGGATTGATGTTCTTTCCTTCCCTCCAAGCATTTGGGACACAGCACGGCCAAAAGGACAGTTCAGGAGCTGAGCTTTATCATCTCATGGCCTCCGTGGGGGCATTTAAATACCGAGTTCAAAATCTCCCCCAGAACTCTGCAGAAGGAGACCTCTTCCATCATTCAGCCTCAGAAACTGTGCTCAGATAGAACTCCCACCAAATTCATTAGGTAAAGAAACAGCGCATTAAAGGCTGAGATGGTGCACCTCAGGGGGGGAGGGGAGCCCCCCCACTCCCACAGACTCCTCCAGTGGGCCAAGGAGCCTAACCAAAAACAGGCAGCCCTCAAACTTACAACAGTTCATTTAGTGGCCGTTCGAAGTTGAGACGGCTCTGAAAAAAAGGAACTCTTCATCATTTCTCACACTTAGGGACCACCGCGGCATCCCCCATGGTATGTGATCCGAATTCATAAGCTGGGCGACTGACTCATATTTATGATGGTCGCAGTGTCCCGGGGTCTCGTGATCCCCTTTTGCGACCTTCCGACAAGCAAAATCAGAATTAGAATTAGACTCGCGACCATGTTTCATACTTACGACCATTGCAGCATCCCCTGTGGTATGAGATCTGAATTCATAAGCTTGGCGACTGACTCGTATTTATGACAGTTGCAGCCAGGGGTGGATTTCACTTACCTTTACCACCAGTTTGCCCCATGCGTACACGCTCGCTTTGTGTGCGCGCCTTCTACGCATGCGCCCAGCCTCAAAAACGTGCCTAAATAGTACAACTTGGAGCCAGGTGGGCCGGCCCACTCACAATCGCCGCTACCGGTTTGCCCGAATCTGTTCGAACCGGCTGAATACCACCTCTGGTTGCAGCATCCCAGGGTCACATGGCGACCTTCCGATGAGCAAAGTCAACAGGGAAGCCTGATTCATTTAACAACCGTGTGACTGGCTGAACAGCTGCAGGGATAACAATGGTGCCCAAGAAGGGTGTACAATAAGATGAACCTGGCTGAAGGAATGACTCGCTCAGCAACACAAATTTTCAGCTCAACTTTGGTCATAAGCGGAGGACTCCCAGCATGACGGAAGCCCCCGTCCTTTAGCCAAATGGCGCGGGGAGCAAAAATTGTCCTCGCCTCTCCGTCTTCTGTCTTCTCCTTCCAAATCAAGCCGTCCGGGCCTTCTTTGGAGCAGCAAACATCAATAAAGGTTGAGACCTTTTCCAAGACCGATTCGTAGCGGTGTGATTTTATGAAAAGGCTCATTAGTCAGGACAAGGCTGGGAGCAACGAGCAACCTCAGAGAGTCCCCCCCCCCTTTGCTCGTGCGCCTTTAAAGTCTCCTTAACCTTCAGAGTCATCTCATTAGTCAAGAGGAACTTTTGGTGCCCGTAGCTGCCATCAAGAGAGGCAGGGTAGGATTCAGCAGCTTCTAATGACAAGTAGCTACGTCTGTCACGCTACGCGCCATTCCTCTGGAGTTTTAGTTTTCTGAATGCGTTCAAAGGTTCCAAAAAAAAAGAAAAGAAAAGAAAAGAAAAGAAAAGTCGGCCCTGCAGACAGAAAAAAGAGCAAACTATCCCGGACGGGTGCCAACGGACGCTCATAATTTAGCAGATCATTAATCCCACACTGCTAAAAAGGAGCTGTAAACCAGAACTAAATATGCAAATCCTCCGGTACTTTAAATTCGAAATTTCCATTCGTCCGTCCACCCTTTTATCATCCTGCAGTTTCAATTTTGACTGTGTGTTTCTCTCCCTCCCTGAAACCAAACTGCCCCGTTTATGTATTTATTTTCGAACGTGAAAAATAACGTCAGCAGATATGGGGATGAATGTTCACATATAGATTATATATATATAAAAGCAAAATCTCACCAGCTCAAGGTTGACTCAGCCTTCCATCCTTCCGAGGTGGGTAAAATGAGGACCCAGATTCTTGGGGGAAATATGCTATTTAGTATACTGCCTTTGGTGTAAGCTGCCCAGAGTCCTCAGAGAGTGGGCGGCATAGAAATATGATGAATAATAAATAAAAAAAATTATATCTAGCAAATGTTGGAAATGTAACCCCACAAAAACGGGCACTTACAACCCTATGTGGTGGACCTGTGTTAAAGCAAAAAAGATTTAGAGCAAAAATACCTAAGTGGTTAGAAAAGATGATAGGAAACTGTCAAGTATTTGCAAGCCATTGGCACGTGTGTCATTCAGACACTAGTGGAGGCAAAAAGTGTCTCCACCCCTTTGTGGAAAGGAGGGGCTTACACTGACTATAAAACCCCCTCTAACCTTTCCACCAAGCTCTCTTCTTACGTTTGTTCTCAATGAGAGATGATCTTTGATCAGGGTGGTCACACACGCTGTGTGCCCACTATACTATAATGAATATCAAGAAAGCCTTTGTAAATAGTTAATGTTTTGTTACATGATTAAATACATTCAAGATGTTTGTTTATGCATCTGCCTTGGATTCTTCTATGCTCCTGGGTGTTTTCTACGATCCCAATTTCCACAGAAACCATGTAGATTTTAAACCTGATTTTTTTCTATTAGGCACAGCACCAGAAAAAATTGATAAACAAAATACGGTGCATATATTTAACATGGCATGTGTTAACCGCAGCGAGGATTGTATTCGCAGAATATTGGAAAAAATGAAGAAATACCACGAGACGAAGAGATAATTAGGAAGATACTGGATGGTGCAGAAATGGACAGACTCACATCGAAGATTAAAAAAGAAAGAAGACATAGAATATTATCAAACATGAAATTTTTGGTGGCGCAGCAGACTAAAGTGCTGTTAAGTAGCACCAGCTGCCTGCAATTACTGCAAGTTTGAATCTCACCAGGCTCAAGGTTGACTCAGCCTTCCATCCTTCCGAGGTAGGTAAAATGAGGACCCGGATTGTGGGGGCAATAAGCTGACTTTGTATAAAAAAGAACACCGCTGGGGGGGGGGGGGCGAAAGCCCTACTAAGCAGGTATATACAAAAGTATGAAGGCTATTGCTTAAAAGCATTGTAAGCCGTCCTGAGTCTCCGGAGAAGGGCGGCATATAAATTGAACCAATAAATAAATAAATAAATTTATTTTACCAGTGCTTGGGAAAAAAAGGGGTGGAGATTAAGAACGCAAACTATACCGCTAAGCAAATAAAATAACCCCAGACAACACGATGATTAATAAACACTAACAAAATGTAAATAATAGAAAATTCATAAAATTATAAAAAATAAATAAAACATTTTTAATATATTTAAATATTTAAAAAGATTATATATAAGAGTGATATTAGGTGAGATTCATAATGGCTGATCTAACTGGATTGTCGTCTCTGGATGGAGACAATTTGAAGAGAGCCTGATAGATCATGAAGGCTCAATTCAAATGTAGAGGCAAAGTTATTTTAACTGATGGGAACCTGGAGGGGTGGGTGTGGTATCACAACGGAAGCCCCGCCCATTTCCACAGGTACATTGAAATGGGCGGGGCTTCCCTTGAGATGCTACAACTCAGCTTGGAAGGAGTTTTTTTTGAGAGGGTTTAGATGAGCATCAACTCCATGGAAGCTCTTGAAAAGTTTGTGGCATAACCAGCGAAGCAAGCGAAAATATATATATTTTTCCCCCTTAAGACAGTTTCATTTGTTCTCTCCATCTCACAAGGGGACAGCCATTTAAGTATGAGCCAGCCATGTGCCACAGTGGCCAAAAAGACCAACACAATCCTAGGCTGCATAAACAGAGGGATAGAATCAAGATCACGTGAAGTGTTAATACCACTTTATAAGATCTTAGTAAGACCACATTTGGAATACTGCATCCAGTTTTGGTCGTCACGATACAAAAAAAGATGCTGAGACTTTGGGAAAAGTGCAGAGAAGAGCAACTATGATGATTAAAGGCCTGGAGACTAAAACATATGAAGAACGGTTGCAGGAACTGGGCATGTCTAGTTGAATGAAAAGAAGGAGTAGGAGGTGACATGATGGCAGTCTTCCAATATCTCAGGGGTTGCCACAAAGAAGAGGGAGTCAACCTATTCTCCAAAGCACAATTAGGCAGGACAAGAATCAATGGATGGAAGCTAATCAAGGAGAGAAGCTATCTGGAATTAAGGAGAAACTTCCTAACAGTGAGGACAATCAACCAGTGGAACAGAAGTTGCCTTCAGAAGTTGTGGGTGCTCCATCAATAGAGGCTTTTAAGAAGAGACTGGACAAGCATTTGGGTGAAATGGTATAGGGCAGTGATGGCTAACCTTTTTGCCGTCGTGTGCCAAGCACTCACGCATGTGTGTCCACACTGATAATTCAATGCGCCCCTCCGCGCATGCATGCGTGACCCCCCCCCCCCACCCCCCCACTTTTGGCACGCAATGGCACAGTGATCCCGGTAGGCCCATTTTTCGCCCTCCCCAGGCTCCAGAGGCTTTCTTGGAGCCTGGGGAGGACTAAAACAGCCTTCCCCACTGCCCCTCTGGAGGCTGAAAACAGTCTGTTTGCCAACTTCCGGTGGGCACGGAAGGCCTGAAAATCAGCTGGCCGGTGCACGCATGCATGCTGGAGCTGAGCTAGGGCAATGCTCGCGTGCCCACAGATATGGCTCTGCGTGCCACCTGTGGCACGTGTGCCGTAGGTTCGCCATCACAGGTATAGGGTCTCCTGCTGTAGCAGAGGGTTGGCCTACAAGACCTCCGAGGTCCCTTCCGATTCTTGTTATTCTAACGTGACACATGGAATATATTTGGAGGCTCCAGCTTAGGAAAGCTCTGTTGTTCTCAAATCTCCTTAGCAGGAGTTAAGCTACACTCCTGTAAGTGTTGGCAGGCATCGGCATTCTCACTGCAGATCCTTGGCTATAAATGGCATTGATGAGTAACCCAGAAAATGCAGGATTATTGTCAGTAAGCCTTGCCTATCTCTGCTGCTGGACTCCCTCACGACAGGATGAAGACGTCAGTGGGAAGCCAGAACTGATGTGCTTAAGAACTCCACTTCCCTGCAACCCTTGGAAATTACCGTCCTCTTTATTCTCATTACCGTTGCTCTAGCAGGGAATTAAATTCACATTCCAGGTGTATTACTTTTCCTGCGTGGGGAGGGAAGGATGCTTAGGACACAGGCACCAACTCCCAGCTCAGGAAAAAAACCAAGAATGCAGTTTTGGGGGTTTGCAGTATTTTTTTTTCCAGAATTTATTATTTTAGTGACATTAACCTCAGGTGGCTCTCGACTTACAACCACAATGGAGTGCAACATTTGTGTTGCTAAGCGAGACAGTTGTGCAGTGAGTTTTGACCCATTTTGCGACTTTTCTTGCCACCGTCGTTAATGGAACCCCCTGTAGCTGTTAAGTCAGTCACACGGCTGTTCAGGGAATCAGGATTCCCCTGATTCTTAGAATAGAAGAACAGAGTCGGAAGGGACCTTGGAGGTCATCTAGTCCAACCCCCTGCTTAGGCAGGAAACCCTACGCCACTTCAGACAAACGTTTGCCCAATCTTAAAGACTTCCAGTGTTGGAGCATTCGCAACTTCTGGAGGCAAGTCGTTCCACTGGTTAATTCTAATTAGGATTTTGCTTGCAAAAAAGGGATCACAAGACCCCTGGACACTGCGACCGTCATAAGTATGAGCTAGTCACCAAGCTTATGAATTTGGATCACATACCACGGGGGATGCTGCGGTGGTCCCTAAGTGTGAGAAATGATGAAGAGTTCCTTTTTTGCAGAGCCGTCGCAATTTCGAACGGTCATTAAATGAACTGTTGTAAGTTTGAGGACTGCCTGTTTTTGGTCAGGCTCCTTGGCCCACTGGAGGAGTCTGTGGGAGTGGGGGGGCTCCCCTCCCTCCCCTTTTATGCGCTGTTTCTTTACCTAATGCTTACCTGCTTACAACCTTTTTGGACTGTTGCCTTCTCGCAGAAGATACAGAAGAATTAAAACTCAGACCACACGTTTTCTGAATCGTTTTTATCCCGGAGCTATAATTGCACTCAACTATTTATTTATTTATTCATTCATTCATTTATTTATTGGTTCGATTTATATGCCGCCCTTCTCCGGAGACTCAGGGCGGCTTACAATGCATTAAGCAATAGCCTTCATACTTTGGTATATACCTGCTTAGTAGGGCTTTCGGCCCCCCCTAAGCGGTGTTCTTTTTTATACAAAGGGCTTTCGGCCCCCTCCCAAGCGGTGTTCTTTTTTATACAAAGTCAGCTTATTGCCCCCACAATCCGGGTCCTCATTTCACCTACCTCGGAAGGATGGAAGGCTGAGTCAACCTTGAGCCTGGTGAGATTCGAACTTGCAGTCATTGCAGGCAGCTGGCAGCTAAGTGCTACTTTAACAGCTCTTTTAGTCCGCTGCTCCACCAAGGCTCCCAATGAACTAAAGGGCCACCATTGGTGAGCTGTTGGACAGCATTACTTGGTCTGTTGTGTGGCTGTTTGGGTGGTTTAGGGTGGGGAATTTATGGTGGGTGGGGGTGTGTTTGGGGATTGATATCTGTGTTGGACCTGGTCTTTGGGTGCTAAGTGAATTTCCTTGTATGGGTATACTGTGTATACCCATACAATGATAATAAAGTTATTATTATTATTATTATTATTATTAATGACCTTGGTGGAAGATCTATCTGAGCACAGCTTCTGAGGCTGAATGATGGAAGAGCTCCTTCTGCAGAGTTCTGCGGGAGATTTTGAACCCGATGCTTAAATGTCCCCACGGAAGCCATGAGATCATAAAGAGCCTTGGTGGTGCAGTGGACTAAAGTGCTGTTAAGTAACACTTAGCTGCCAGCTGCCTGCAATTACTGCGAGTTCAAATCTCACCAGGCTCAAGGTTGACTCAGCCTTCCATCCTTTCGAGGTAGGTAAAATGAGGACCCGGATTGTGCGGGCAGTAAGCTGACTTTGTATAAAAAAGAACACTGCTTGGGGGGGCCGAAAGCCCTACTAAGCAGGTATATACAAAAGTATGAAGGCTATGCTTAACGCATTGTAAGCCGCCCTGAATCTCCGGAGAAGGGCAGTATATCAATCAAATCAAATCAAATCAAATCAAATCAATCAATCAATCAATCAATCAATAAAAGATGGGGGAGAAAGAAGGGGGGGAAGCATAAGATTTTCTGAAATGTCTTAATCCTGTATCTAGAACGAAAGAATTCATCCTTTTTGCCAGCTTTGGCAAAATTTGGATATGCGACAGAGACCCTGTCTTGAATAGCAATAGACTTATATACCACTTTGCTATTTTTCAGTGCTGTTATATCTTTGAGCGATCACTAAATGAATAGCTGTAAATCGAGGACTATTTGTATCTCATTCATACACGTGTGCATGCACACACACACACACGCATCCCACATGCACACAGACGAGCAAAGTATACTGAAAAAAATAAAAAGGGGGAGCATTCATTTCAATCAATCATAATAGCGCCAGAAGGGACCTTGGAGGTCTTCTAGTCCAACCCCCATGGCAAACAAAAGACCCTAAATCATTTCAGACAAATGGTTGCCCAATCTCTTCTTGAAAACCTCCAGTGATGAAGCACCCACAACTTCTAGTGGCAAGCTGTTCCACTGGTTAATTGTGCTCACTCTTAGGAAGTTTCTCCTTTGTTCTAAGTTGCTTCTCTCCTTGATTTAGAAAACAGCAAATCTAGAACCTCCTTAACCTTCAGAGGCTTTGCAATTTAGTTAGGGCAGAAAAATCTCTGTTTGTTCCCCTCTAATTAGACCCTTCAACCATCTGTCCTGGCGTTTCCCACCAACCAATTTATGGGGAATAATAGACTTTTATTTGCCATGCAGTATTTATTGAACGCAGCCGTAAGTCTTTCAATGTGGGTAGAGGCAACAGCCAAACAAGTCCAAATAAAATAAAATAAAATAAAAAATCTGTAGCATTGGCATGAATAGAAAAAGCAACAACAGCAACAAAATCATCCCTAAAATAAAAAAATGGACACCCCTGGTCTATTATCAAGCATTTTTGTTTTATTGGAAGGCTTGTCCCGCTTTATTTTCACCAGCCGAGTCCTCGTGTGTCAGAATTTATCAATCTTTATCTCGCATCTGTCACGATCGCTCGCAGATCTCACCTTCCAAATAACACTTAATTAAGAAGAAGTTAGGGAGAACTGCCACTAATTTGGAACTCAAAGGCTACTAAGAGGGACTCGAAATCAAGTGGCAAAATTTAAAAGCAACAGCCACCAGGAGCCCACGCTAATACCCCGCGCGTGCTCTGCAAAACGAGGCGATGGCTGCTTTGCAAACTGGATCCTGTCTTTGACTTAAGCGAATAGAATAACGCAAATCAAAAACCGACCCTCGGTCATAACTGCCTCTCTGTTGTCTTTTCGTTCAGGTCCAAAACGGAGTCTCTTTCTTAGTCAAAGATTTACTGGGAGCATCAAGTATTTACATAAACAATTTATGTCGAGAGTGCAATTCCATCCAAGCTACTGCAACCCTTTTAAAGATGAAGTCTTTTAAAGTCACAGGCGATAAAGCCGAATACATTTGCGCGCACGCTACAGTTTTCACTTCAGGTAATCTGTACAATTTTCTGCACAAGAGCCCAGCAGGTCAGACTAAAAAACAAAACAAAACAAAAAACACCATTTAGAAGTGATTTAAAATAAAAGGGAGAAATAATACAACACTTTTAACATGGAAGCCAAAGGCTATCTTTTCAAAATGATCTTTGGAGCAGATAACCCACACGCAGAGGGGACGAAATAGATGGGAACAGAAGGGGGGGAAAAGAATTCATATTTTTTTCCCTCTGACTGAAATGAACTTGACTTGGTCTTCAGCGCCTGCCAAACGCAGGGGCTGGTCTCGTTTTACGCGACCGTCATTAAGGGTTCAACCAATGGGCGCTGTTGGGTATGCCTCTTTATTGCTTTCTGAGCTGAGGGTAAGGTGTGGGTTTGCACAGGTCAATTTCAAAGGAAGACAGGTGCAGAATACGTATCTAGGTAGTCTTCGCTTACGGCCACAGCTGAGCCCAAAATTTGAATTGCTGAGTGAGAGGTTTGTTCAGTGAGTTTTGCCCCGTTTTACGACAGGCAGGAGTTTGATCAAGGTTGACTCAGCCTTCCACCTTCCTGAGGTGGGTAAAATGAGGACCCAGATTGTTGGGGGCAAGAGGCTGACTCTTTAAACTGCTTAGAGAGGGCTGTAAAGAAAGCACTGTGAAGTGTATATAAGTTTATTGCTATTACTAATCCTTCCTTCCTTCCTTCCTTCCTTCCTTCCTTCCTTCCTTCCTTCCTTCCTT
>WNWU01000062.1:5211772-5222670 GCA_012654045.1 Ptyas mucosa | reverse complement strand
CTTCCTTCCTTCCTTCCTTCCTTCCTTCCTTCCTTCCTTCCTTCCTTCCTTCCTTCTCTGGTGGCGCAGTGGTTAGAAAAGAGATCTCCCCCAAAATTGTTCCATTGGTAGCATTTCTTTGGTACGTTAAGAACTTTGCTGTCTTTTATTATGATTGGAACTATTAATTTTGAAGTTCTGTTGTATTGTTCACACAGTGATTCTTTTTTTCTTCTTCTTCTGCCGGTCGGTTTAATATAAGGAAATTGAAAGTAAGAAGTACAAAAGTCTCATTTCCCATTCTCTGTTCAAATAAGGATTTTATCGCATGGAGTTCTAACTGCGGCACTATATAGAAATTTGGATAGGCTATACTAATTTATATGTTTAAATTTCCCAGCTGTTCCCAGTTCTTAAGTAAACTGAATTAATGAGTCCATAAATTAATTATGTCAGGAGAGTAATAGCAATACCTCTTAGACTTATATACCGCTTCACAGTGCTTTACAGCCCTCTCTAAGCGGTTTACCGCGTCAACCTCTTTCCCCCAATAACCTGGGTCCTTGTTTTACCCACCTTAGAAGGATGGAAGGCCGAGTCAACCTTGAGATGGTCAGGATTGATCTCCTGGCAGTCGGCAGAGTTAGCCTGCAATACTGAATTCTCAGTGTTGTATCATATACTTTTTTGACTGATTTGAGGTGTCTAATATAAGCAGGGGACGCGGTGGCTCAGTGGCTAAAGACGCTGAGCTTGTCGAGCGAAAGGTCGGCACTTCAGCGGTTCGAATCCCGAGTGCATACGGCACGGGATGAGCTCCTGTTACGTGTCCCAGGTTCTGCCAACCTAGCAGTTCGAAAGCAGGTAAAAAATGCAAGTAGAAAAACAGGGACCCCCTTTGGTGGGAAGGTAACAGTGTTCCGTGCTCCTTTGGTGTTGAGTCATGCCGGCCACAGGACCACGGAGACGTCTTCGGACAGCGCTGGCTCTTCAGCTTTGAAACGGTGATGAGCACTGCCCCCTAGAGTTGGGAACGACTAGCACGTATGTGCGAGGGGAACTTTTACCTTTATCTAATGTTAAGCAAGAGGATGGTAGAGGACAGGAAGGCCTGGAAGAATGTTGTCCATGGGGTCGCGATGGGTCGGACACGACTTCGCAACTAACTACAACAACAATGTAAGCAAAGCCTTTTTTAAAATATGAAGCTCATTTTAAGGCTTTAGGCGTATTATGTTCTTTACCATAATCCTCCATTGGTTTATCAAAAGGGAACATTCAAGCTCCTTGTTGCAGAGATAGTTTAAGTAACTGATCTTAATTTCATTTGACTTCCTGTAAAAAAGGCAAGGGGGCTTAAGACGCCTGTGTTATTTCCTTCATAACCCTTAACTACTTTCGAACTTTAGAAGCATCAGTGGGAGAATAACAAATCCTTGAATTGAATCCAATGCAAAGACGCAGCTGGAGGTAAATCACTCTCTTAATTCTGCAAAAAAGTTTTAAATGGGCTTTCTTAGAATTGAGTTAATCCAAAATAATGATATTATGAGAGCCACTTTACTCAAGAAATGGGCTACCTTGCTCTCCTTAAATTCTGATTATCACCCAACACAAGCTTTACCGGGGGGGAAAGAGTATCTAATTATATTTGATGGAGCCAATCAGTAAATTCAGGTAATGAAGATGATCCATTGATCCCTACACAAACAAGAATCAGTATTGGTCAATATCTTAAGCCGAGTGTATTGATAACTCTTAAGTTGAGTCCTGAATTCCAAAGTTCCTTATTGTTGGTCAGCGACCAAAGTCAAAATAATTTGCAAACCCCATCCTTTGCTGAAGTTATTTGAAGAGTGAAATTCTCACTGGATGCTCATATGCAGATAAATTCAATCAAGCGATCAGAATGGAGCCGGAAGGAACCTTGGAGTTCCTTCTAGTCCAACCCCTTGCTCAAGCAGGAGATCTATACCATTTCAGACAAGTGACTGTCCAGTCTCCTCTTAAAAACCTCCAGTGATGGAGCACCCACAACTTGTGAAGGCAAGTCCTACTAGCTAATTGTCCTCACTGTTAGGAAGTTTCACCTTAATTCCAGGTTGCTTCTCTCCTTGATCAGTTTCCATCCATTGTTTCTTCTCCTGCCTTCTGTTGCTTTGGAGCATAAGTTGACCCCCCTCTTCTTTGTGGCAGCCCCTCAAATACTGGAATACTGCTTTCATGTCACCCCTAGTCCTTCTTTTCTCTAGATTGGCCATACCCAAATCCTGCAAATCCCCTCTAATGCCATTTTTCTTACTCCACCTATTTACATGCTAGAGTCTAGACCAGTGTTTCTCAACCTTGGCAGCTTGAAGATGGGTGGACTTCAACTCTCAGAATCCCCCAGCCAGCAGCGCTGGCTGGGGGATTCTGGGAGTTGAAGTCCACCCATCTTCAAGCTTCCAAGATTGAGAAACACTGGTCTAGACCATGTCTCTGGATGTACTTTCCTCTTTCTTCAAATTTACCAAATGAGAACACTTCCCAGGAAATCTTATACTACCATAAACAGAGGAACACAAATCAGCAAGCAACATAGAGAATAATCAGACAGCATATATCAAATTCATATATTAATAATGTAAGATTGGGGACTAAAAACTATAAAGCATAATACTATCTTCTCAATATAAGTGATTTTTTTTTTACTTTGGCTCTGCAACCCAACAAGACAGACACAGACTTCAGAGGATTATTAGAACGGCAGAAAAAAATAATGGCTACCAACCTGCCTTCCGTTGAGGACCTGTATACTGCACGAGTCAAAAAGAGGGCTGGAAAAATATCTACAGACCCCTCGCATCCTGGACATCAACTGTTTCAACTCCTACCCTCAAAACGAGGCTATAGAGCCCTGCACACCAGAACAACTAGACACAAGGACAGTTTTTTCCCCAAACGCCATCAGTCTGCTAAACAAATAATTCCCTCCACACTGTCAAACTATTCACTAAGTCTGCACTACTATTAATCTTCTCATTGTTCCCACCACCCATCTCCTCCCACTTATGACTGTATGACTGTAAGTTTGTTGCTTGGATCCTTACAATTTATATTGATATTGTTTCCCGATTGCTTATTTGTACCCTCTGACTATCATTAAGTGTTGTACCTTATGAACTTATCTTTTCTCTTATGTACACTGAGAGCATACGCACCGAGACAAATTCCTTGTATGTCCAATCACACTTGGACAATTAAGAATTCTACTCTACTCTACTCTACTCTACTCTACTCTACTCTACTCTACTCTACTCTACTCTATTCTATTCTATTCTATTCTATTCTATTCTATTCTATTCTATTCTATTCTATTATTACAGCCCAAAGCTAGCAATTTTGAAGAGCCGACAAGTACACAGTGCTTAGACAATGTATGTAAAAGAAGGCAATAAAACTTCCTCACACCCAGCACGCCTCTGTTGGGATATCACAAAATCTCTTGCTGTACTTTTTCCTCTAATTCTACTCAGGTTTTCAGAACGTATAATTATGCAGACGAGAGTTTCTAAAGCTGCATTTCGAAAACATGGGTTTCCTTTGTGTCACAGTCACAGAATGTGTCACAGAGAGGAGGGGTGTTACAACTTATTCTCAAAAACACCTGCGGGCAGGACAAGAATTAACAGGTGAAAGCTTAACCAAGAGAGATCCAATCTAGAATTAAAGAGAGATTTCCTGACAATGAGAACAATCAACGAGTGGAAGAGAAGTTGTGGGAGCTCCATCACTGGAGGCTTTCCAGAAGAGATTGGACTGTCATTTGTCTGCTCTCCTGCTTGAGGAGGAAGAGTTGGAATAGAGGATTTCCCAAAATACATTTCAGGGTTGCAGAGCAGATACATATGGCAAAAAAAAATTAGGCATAGCAAAACATTCATTTTTAACAGTCTTAATTTCGTCCAACTGTTCAGTTCGGGAGAAACTATTCAAATCTCTTGGATATTTCTCAGAGCAATAAATGACATTAAATATTTCGGTTTAAAATAAAAATACCCAATATCGCCTCTCCAAGCCTCTCTTGACAACTATCATCTGTGCTGAAATACAAGCAGTCTGATTTGGCGTAAGGTAAAATGTGGATAGATTTGTTCAGGAACAAACAAACAAACCTATATTTTGGTTTCTAATAGATAGACTGCCAAGCCTTAGATTTTGGTATATTCAGTAATCTTGGTTTATGTGACTGACACTCATCTAAAATTTAAATTTCTCTTTCTTTTTAAGTGGGTGTATACAATTATGATGGATGGACGGATTGTAGGAGGTGACCAGGCTGAGCCTGAAGAAGGAGGGGTTAAACATGTCATAAATCATGAGTTCCTGCGTGCCCGCAAGAGATCCAAATCCAGCCCACTTTGAATGCATTATTATTATTATTATTATTATTATTATTATTATTATTATTATTATTATATACTTTATTCATTAAACATGTATAATTATTATTTTTATAATATAATTATATATATATAATTATAATTATACAAAAATTCAAAAGAAAATAATACGAAAGTTAGAGGAGGGAAAAAGTAAAGAGAAAAATGTAAGAAAAAGTGAGGGGGAGAGAGAAAAGGCATTGACTTCCAACTTCCGTTAATGTAGTAGAATAAGATACCAACTTCAACTTTTTTTTACATAATAGTATAAACTAGCCCTTTCTATAACAACAAATCTGTCTCGTCAGTAAAACCCAAAATAAAAGTTTTACCTCACCTTGAACATAAAGTCCATAAAGTTCTATTTCCAAATAGAAACAAAAATAATTGTATTCTTGTCTTTAATCAAAGCAGTCAACTTAGCCATCTCCGTCATCTTCCACAGCCTTTCGTCCATTGTGGGAATCAAAGTGTCCTTCCATTTTTGTGCATAAAGTTATCGTGCTGTCTTGAATGCTTTTCTTATCTCCCGCTCATTTCCCTTGACTGTTAGTTGGCCAGATTCTTGTAGAGAGCCTAAGCTTTCAATAAATCTTTATACTCATTTGAACTGCTCAAAACACCTGATTTCCCAGGGCGTGACATGGATGGATGGATAGATGGATGGATGGATGGATATTTTTTATTACGATCCTGTACTAGCACTATATATATATATATATATATATATATATATATATATATATATAACAAAATTTACCAGCAATCTAGTAAAGGTATGGAATCAAGGAATTATGAAAGAATGAAAACAAATCAACAAAGGGATGAATAGGAGTTACTCTCGTTTTTGTTTCTGCTGCAATTCTATTTCCTCTTTATTCCCGATAATTTTACCCTGCAATCTGTGTAATTCTGTGGTTATTATTCTGCATAGCTTTTAATTGTACAATAAATGGCGGTATATTTGCTCCATCGTTTCTCTCTCTATATTTTACCCATTTAGCAATGAAGGCAATCATAATTTTCTCTACAATCCATCCAAATCCCTTACAAGCAAATGACTCGTTAACTGCCTCTGGCATGAAAGTGGAAAAATTAATTTGGGTTAATCAAATGCAGAGGATGGGCGGAAAGGGAAGGCGTCCTTTTCATAAAATTAGGAGACTTTTTTCGGAGGGGGAACTCATAAGTGCACACAGGTGTGAAGAATGAAAGTACAACTTGCGAAGAGATTACTGGTTTGAAAGAAAAAAGAAGAAGAGATATATCACAAAAATAGGGATCAATCTTATATAGGTTTCCATGTAGTCCTTTGTTAGGGAATGGCTCTTGCCTAACTGGTTGGGTTGACAATATATATAAACCATCAATGCATGTTTGCACTCAAAATGTAATGTATAGCTTTAAGACTGTAATGCTGTATTGCACCATATTGTATTCTGATTGGCTAGCTCTGTAGCCAATGTACTTAAGAGGAAGCTTGAATCATGGCATTTTTTATTATTACATTATTATTGCTACCTCTGCTCCTCTCTGTCTGTTTTCTCTGCATGATCATTGTTGTTTTCTCCTGTTTTACTGATTGTATTACTGCTGTACTTGTTCCTGTTTGCAACTCCAAAAAGAACTGTTTTATAGCATATGACTACAACAACTGGTAAGAAGACTTTGTTCTTGGAACATCCCTGGATTGACAATTTAACTATCTTTATCTGTGTATGACCTGGATTGTTTATTGGACTTTGCTTTGCTTTTTCCTAAAAGTAAAAGAATATCACAACTCAGTGTGTCTGTGTATTGACAGTGCTTATTCACAATCACTCTCAGCCGTTTCTCATGTGCACAACCTTGCTACTCAAGGGTTACTCTGCACATATTCCTTAACATCCTTGACTTACTACAGGTTGTTTTATGACTGCTTAGAATTACAAGGGCCTTAGAACTTCTGGCTGTTGTAAAATACTCCCCTCTTCTTTGTGGCAGCCCCGCAAATATTGGAAGACTGCTATCATGTCTCCCCTAGTCCTTCTTCTCACTAGACTAGACATACCCAATTCCTGCAACCCGTTTTTGTATGTTTTCATCTCCAGGCCTTTAATCGTCTTAGTTGCTCTTCTCTGCACTTTTCCCCAAAGTTTCAACACCTTTTTTATATTGTGGTGACCAAAACTGGATGCAGAATTCCAGGCGTGGTCTCACTAAGTTTTTATAAAGCAAAGTTAATAGTTGACATAGGAAATCAGGTATTTCATCGTTAGTAAAATAAACTGTCTTGGATTCAGCCAGGTTATCAATTCATCTGTACTTTTCAACCTTCCAGAGATGTCAATTAAAGAAGATTAAGGGTAAAGTGGAAATGTCTATAGGGAAAGCAGAAACCCTAACCCTAACCTTTAACCCTAACCTAACCCTCATCTTCACCCTAACCAAAACCCAAACTCTAAATCCAAATCTTAACCCAAACCCACACCCTAATGACAACCCTAACCTTAACCCTAAGCCTAATTCTTAATCCAAACCTTAACTCAGTCCCTAACCCATGACCCAAACCCTCATCCTAACCTTAACCCAACTCTTATCCTAACCACAACCCAAACCCTAACCTTTAATCGAAACCTTAACTCAAACCCTAACCGAAATCCTAACCCTAAACCTTAATTCAACCCCTAACCCAACCCCTAACTCAAATCCTAACTCAAACCCTAACCCTAACCTAACCTAACCCTCACCCAAACCCTTAACCCAAATCTTAACCCAAACCCTAACCCTAACCCTTAATCCAACCCCTAACCCAAACCCTAACTCAAACCCTAACCCTTAACCCTAACCCTAACCTAACCCTCACCCTCACCCAAACCCTAATCCTTAATCCAAATCTTAACCCAAACCCAAATCCTAACCACAATCCAAACCCAAACCTTAACCCTAACCCTTAATCTAAACCCTAACTCAAACTCTCATCCTAACTTTAACCCAAATCCTAACCCTAACCACATCTGAAACTCTAACCCTTAATCCAAACCTTAAAAAAAAAAAAGAGCCTTGGTAGTACAGTGGTCTAAAGCACCCTGTTATTAACACCAGCTGCCTGCAATTATTGCAGGTTCGAATCCCACCAGACTCAAGGTTGACTCAGCCTTCCATCCTTTCTAAGGTAGGTAAATTGAGGACCCAGTTTGTGGGGGCAATAAGCTGACTTTGTATAAATATACAAAAGTATGAAGGCTATTGCTTAGCGCATTGTAAGCCGCCATGAGTCTCCAGAGAAGGGCGGCATATAAATCAAATTAAAAAAAAAACAACCTCAAACCCTAACCACAACCCAAATCACAACCCTTAATCCAACAGCTAACTCTAACCGTATCCCCTCTTCCCTTCCTTTTGACTCCAGCTAAACCGAAGGAAGCCAAAGACTTCGATTCTGTCCAGACAGCGAGTGCTGCTTATCAGAATGCCAACTTCCCAGCAGACTTTCATCGGTTTCCTACGTTAAGACTAGTTGGCAACGTTTGCGCCAGCTAATTAACAACATCATGAAACGGGGAATGGTGCCCAGATGGGGACACCAAGGTCAGGCTCTGACTATTCAAAGTGAGCCATGTGATTTTCGTTTCGTCTCTTATCAAAGAATGCCAAGGTTAATCTTCTAAATGGGCACGTCGGAGGGAAGGAGATGCTATTCTCCAAATCATTTGCATTACTCCTGGAGTTCAGATCTGCAAACGGCAGTTACGGCCACAATTGAGCCCCCCAATTTATGCTGCTAAGTGAATTTGTTAAGTGAATTTTACCCCCATTTTACGATCTTTCTTGCCTCGGTTATTAAGTGACTCCCTGCAGTTGTTAAACGAGTCACTACGATTGTGAAAAGTGGTCACAAGTCACATTTTTCCGGGCCGATGCAACTTTGAACGGTCGCTAAATGAATTTTTGTAAGTCGAGGTCTTCCTGTGTCAAGCTCAGATGTAAGAAAATCTACGGCAGATACTGTACATGGTATAAAAAGGTGTCTAAAATCTGACAAAAGTTAAAAGATCAATAAAATGAAAACAAAATAAGATAAATGATGATGATGATAAAATTTAAAAAAATATTTAAAGATAAATAAACAAATTAAAAAGAAAACAATCAGATTCAATGGATCACCACAGAGGCTGCTATTCAGCTGGTTCTGACATGTTCTGGAGAACCGGTAGCGGAAATTTTGAGTAGTTCAGAGAACCGGCAAATGCCACCTCCGGCTGGCCCCAGAGTGGGGTGGGAATGGGGATTTTGAAGTATCCTTCCCCTGCCACGCCCACCAAGCCACACCCACAGGACCGGTAGTAAAAAAATTTGGATTTCACCACTGATTCTCTCCTATTCCTATTCTTCGCAGTGGCATTATTGCAACTGATCTTGAAAACATCTAAAAGAGGCCATGGGGAAATTTGAAGACATGATTCTCTTGAGCAAGCAGGCTGTAAAAAGAAAAATAATACTTTTTAGAACCCACGCAGGCCTCAGCACCTATTTACAAATATATATGTATTGATCAGGCATGGAAAAATCTTTTTAAAGTGGGGTTCACAGATCTCCCTAAACACACAGAAGTCTCTACTGCTTTAATGAGAGACCTTCCACCCGAAAAATCCGTATTTTCTGTTAAAAACAAGAGTAGAACAATCGGATTGTCTTTTGAATCGGGAATTTAATTCCAGGTGATTATCAAGGTATACAGAATATACAGACTATTCTTTTTTTAAAAAAAAAGTCGGTGGGGGTAGAGATAGCAAGAAACGATAGGAAAGTTTTCAAAAGTTGTTGCTATGATTTGCTTTGCTTGCAGAAATTTCCACTCGTTTTGGGTTCTCCTGCTAAAACTCCAGGAATGTTATTATCAGGCAGGGCTGAGTAGCGGGAAAAAAATGCACCAATTGTAACCCAAACATGTAAATTATAAAGCGTGTTCTCCCATGTAACATAGGAAGCATGTCCTCAGCCAAAGGGTTTCTCAGCAAAGAGAATTTTCTAGATTGGCCACGCCCAATTCCTGCAACCATTCTTCATATGTTTTTTTGTTTTGTTTTTTGTTTTGTTTCCAGGCCTTTAATCATCTTAGCTGCTCTTCTGTGAACTTTTTCCAAAGTCTCCACAACTTTTGTGCACTGGGGCAGCCAAAACTCGATGCAGCATTGCAGGTGTGGCCTTACTACGGCTTTATAAAGCTGTAGTAATACTTCACGTGATTTTGATTCTATGCTCAAGCAGGAAACCTTATACTATTTCATATAAGTGACTGTCCAGTCTCTTCTTTAAAACCTCTACTGATGGAGCGCCCACAACATCTGAAGGCAACTTCTGTTCCACTGGTTAATTGTTCTCGCTGTTAGGAAGTTTCTCCTTAATTCCAAATTGCTTCTCTCCTTGGTTAGTTTCCATCCGTTGCTTCTTCTCCTGCCTTCAGGTGCTTTGGAGAATAAGTTGACCCCCTCTTCTTTGGGGCAGTCTCTCAAATGCTACAAGACTGCTATTATGTCTCCCCAATCCATTTTCTCTCTAGACTAGACATACTGAATTCCTGCAACCGTTCTTCACATGTTTTAGTCTCCAGGCAGGGGTGAAATCCAGCAGGTTCTAACAGGTTCTGGAGAACTGGTAGCGGAAATTTTGAGTAGTTCGGAGAACCAGCAAATGCCACCTCTGGCTGGCCCCAGAGGGGGGTGGGAATGGAGATTTTGCAATATCCTTCCCCTGGAGTGGGGAAGGAATGGAGATTTTGCAATATCCTTCCCCCAGGAGTGGGGTGGGAATGGGGATTTTGCAACATCCTTCCCCCAGGAGTGAAGGGAATGGAGATTTTGCAGTACTAATACTTCACGTGATCTTGATTCTAAGGGAATATTTTTTAAAGATTTTTGCAGCAAATTATTCGGACAGGGATCTATTTTCTTCGCTGGAGGGGGTGAAGGGGAATGCGTCAGGACAGGCATTTTGGCAACCTGGAGCGCAGGGGCGTTGGGCTGTTGTGGCAGCCGGTTGAGGTGCAGGGAGTTAAAAACGATGCGCTTGGATCACGATCGCCTGCTTTCGAAGGGCCATATAATCGGCAACGATGGTTGGATAAAACAAAGGAGGGATTGTTTATTCTGAAAGTAGGAAAGTTACCAGAAGAAATGAATTAACTGGCTTTAGAAACAAAAATCAGGTGGTGGAAGAAAGTCTGTCTGTCTGTCTATCTATCCATCTATCTCTATCATCTTGTCTGTCCGTCCATCCATCCGTCCGTCCGTCCATCCATCCATCTATCTAATCTCTCTCTCTCTCTCTATCATCTCTCTATCTCTATCATCCATCCATCCATCCATCCATCCATCCATCCATCCATCCATCTAATCTCTCTCTCTTTCTCTAATATCTATCTATCTGTCTGTCTGTCCGTCTGTCCGTCCGTCCGTCCGTCCATCCACCCACCCATCCATCCATCTAATCTCTCTCTCTATCATCTCTCTCTCT
>WNWU01000062.1:5190395-5202681 GCA_012654045.1 Ptyas mucosa | reverse complement strand
TCAAGTCAAGTCAAGTCAAGTCAAGTCAAGTCAAGTCAAGTCAAGTCAAGTCAAGTCAAGTCAAGACCAGGTTCAATCAATCAGATTTATTGCTAAAAGCCTACACAGAAGAATCTTCTCAACAAATGATCAGCAACTGCTTAGAGTTAGATGAGGGTCAACAGAATTCAAGGGAGGTTAGACTTAGCACACTTCTGGCTATGTAGAGATTCTCGAGCTGATCCCTCTTTTCACTCCTTCCCAAGTTCTACTCTACTTTCTTCCACAATATGGAGCCATTGCAAGATACCTCCATATATATATGGAGGTATATAACTCAGGTATATCTCAGACTAACCCGAGCACAACCAAGTCCCCACCCAAACAGAACACACCCCCAGCCAATCAGAGCACAGCCAACCCCCCATCTAATCAGAGCATAGCCAAGCCCCCAACCAATCAGAACACACCTCCACCCAATCAGAACACAGCCAAGCTCCCATTCAATCAGTTCACATCCCCACTAGCAGTTAAAAGAAAGAAACAGCTGAGATCACACATTGCTCCTAGAAGCACGAAGCCGAAAACACCAGCCTGAAGATGACGAATGAGACTTTGTCGAAACGTCGCCAAGACACTTCCAATTTTATGCGGGAGAAAACCCGAATAACCAAAGACAGAGATAGATAGATAGATAGATAGATAGATAGATAGATAGATAGATAGATATAAACAAAATGGTTTGTGTGCTCAACTTCCCATTAG
The DNA here is from genome assembly GCA_012654045.1 of Ptyas mucosa. NCBI lineage: Eukaryota > Metazoa > Chordata > Lepidosauria > Squamata > Colubridae > Ptyas > Ptyas mucosa. The sequence continues at coordinate 5,201,937 of WNWU01000062.1, read as the reverse complement.
GTGTGAAGCTCAGGTCTACCCATGAAGGTCCAATTAAAATGATTTATTGGTAAAAGCTTATGCATAGGAATCTTCTCAGCTAATGGTCAGCACTTAGGTAGCGTTAAATAAGAATCAAGGGCAGTCAAAGGGGATTGGACTTCCTTTGTTTATGGCTAAGTAGTGATTCTAAACTGATGCCTCTTTTCCCCCCTCCCTCTGGCTCTGCCAGTCCTTCTCCTACAACTCAGCACTGATCAGATGCGCTGTTTCCATATTACATTCCCATGGGATTGTGCTTTCCAAACGTATTTTCCAACGCCTGCCATACCGATTAGAAGTGGCAACTACCTGGGGTCTTCATTTAAATAATTTACATTTAAATAATTCAAGAATACCCCCGTCCCTTTTTTAATGGCTCCTTTAAAACATCCTACTCAGAGCCTGACCGTTTTATTAAGCGAGCTGAACTTTTTCGCGTAAGAGATTTTCCCACTAAAACCGCTCTGAATTTCAATTTCAAATCGTACTTTTCCACTGTGTGCTGGATTATAAACGTTAGCAAGAAAAAAGGCAAAAATCCCAAAAATAAATGTTTAATTTATTTATTCCTACCACGGGGCACCAGAAACTTTGATGTGGTTTGCATCTGAATAACACCGTTTTCAAATGTGCCTTGAAAATGTGTTTGCATCTAAAGAAGAAGACATTCAAAGGAAGTTATACAAGCCAAGCACTCTCAAACATGGTTTGTGGTATATGCTTTCCTGCCTGAGCACGGGGTTGGACTAGTAGACCTCCAAGGACCCTTTTCAACCCTGCCATTCCATTCTATTCTTCAACTGTATAATGCAATACAACAAGTCTTCTGTAGTCCCAGAGCATAAGGTTTCTATCAGAAAACGGGCAGCTTTTTGGCTTATATTTAATTTGAAATTTGGGTCTGCTAGCACAAATACTACAAACAGGCTACCCAGATCACTATACTCTTGAGTGACAGATGGGGAAGTGGGAAAGTTTTCCAAAATAATTGCAAATTTAACCTGAGCTCATCTCGTGTCCTTCATAGTCGGCTTCCTCCTGATCGTGTTGTGGGAGCGTCATCGCTTGAGACTTTCAAGAAAAGACTGGACTGCCATTTGTCAGAAATGATGTAGGGCAGAGATGGCTAACCTTTTTTTCGTCGTGTGCCAAAAGCGTGGGGAGCGTGGGGTGTGTGTCATGTGCACACATGTCTACACCCAACCCCCCCCCATGCATACACGCGCAACCCCCCTGCGCGACCCCCGCTTTTGGACGAGATCACACAGTAGGCCTAGTAGGCCTGTTTTTTGCCCTCCCCAGGCTCCAGAGGCGTTCTTGGAGTCTGGGGAGGGCGAAAACGGCCTTCTCCACCCCCCTGGAGGCCCTCCAGAAGCTGGAAACGGCCCATTTCCTGACTTCCGGTGGGACCGGAAGGCCTATTTTTCACCCTCCACAGGCTCCAGAGCTTTTCTCGGAGCCTGGGAAGGGCGAAAATGGCTCCCCCACTCCCCGGACGCCCTCCGGAGGCCGGAAACAGCCCGTTTCCTGACTTCCAGTGGGCCCAAAGGCCCGAAAATCAGCTGGTTGGCACGCACATGCACGCTGGAGCTGAGCTAGGGCAATGCTCGCGTGCCCACAGATATGGCTCCATGGGCCACCTGTGGCATGCGTGTCATAGGTTTGCCATCGTGGATGTAGGGTCTCCTGCTTGAGTGGGAGATTGGACTAGATGACCTATAACAGTAATGGGTAGCCTTTTCCAGACTGCGTGCCCAACGTGCATGTGTGAGCGAATGCATTTGCACCGGAACCCCCAAAATGGGAGTTCCAACCCCGTACATGCACCCCGCACATGCACGCCAGAGACCCGAAAGCCAGCTGACTAACGGAAGGCCTGTATGTATACACAATGGAGCTGAACTGGGGTGACGGCTTGCGTGCCATCAGAGAGGGCGCTGTGTGCCACCTCTGGCACCCGTGCCATAGGTTCGCCACCACAGATCTATAAGGTCCCTTCCAACTCTGTTAATTTGTTAAATATGTGTTAATTTTTTTTTTAAAGGCTTAGATGAAAAGCATAAGAAATCTGGCTACTAAAAAACACCAGTGCTCTCAGTAAAACAACGTACTTCCTCTGAGTAAGAGAATATTTGTAGCTCAGGGTTGGAATGAGTGGTCCTTGGTGCTCTCTGAGCTTGGTGGTTTTCTCGTAGACGTTTCGTACCCACCTAGGTAACATCATCAGTGCTAGGAAGGAGTGGCATTAGCTTTCAGTTTATACTCTAGATCAGTGGTTCTCAACCTGTGGGTCGGGACCCCTTTGGGGGTCGAATGACCCTTTCACAGGGGTCACCTAAGACCATCCAAAAACACATATTTTCAATGGTCTTCGGAATAATTTTATGGTTGGGGGTCACCACAGCATGAGGAACTGTATTAAAGGGTCGCGGCATTAGGATGGTTGAGACCCACTGCTCTAGATGCTTGTCTTATCAGTGTTTATTATTTATTTATTGGTTCGATTTATATGCCGCCCTTCTCCGGAGACTTAGGGCGGCTTACAATGCGTTAAGCAATAGCCTTCATACTTTTGTATATACCTGCTTAGTAGGGCCTTTGGTCCCCCCAAGCGGTGTTCTTTTTTATACAAAGTCAGCTTATTGCCCCCACAATCCGGCTCCTCATTTTACCCACCTCGGAAGGATGGAAGGCTGAGTCCACCTTGAGCCTGGTGAGATTCGAACTCGCAGTTGGTCTTAAAGGTTCTTTGGTTGGCCTGTTTCAGTGGTGGGTTGCCCCGGTTCTATAGAACCACCGGCGGGAGGCTCCGCCCACCCACCCCGACGTCATCAGGAAGCTTCTGCGCATGCGCGGCCCCGTTGCAAACTGGTAGTAAAGGTAAGTAGAACCCACGCGTGGCCTGTTTACTGTTGACATGCTTGTCAGTTACTTCATTGAGGTATTGTTGATTTGATTGTTGGTCTGATGTTAATCTTGGAGTTAATCTATGCTGATCTGGATACTAATTGCTGATGGGGAGGGGTTTAGGTCTTTTTGGCTTGTTGGTTATCTTCTTTGCATGGTGTGTAGGTAAGAATTCCTTCCAATACTGTGTGATTTCAGGTTCACCTTGACTCCTTAGTAGAAGCCTTCTCTCTCAGTAATACCCTGTTTCCCTGAAAATAAGACCCAACCGGAAAATAAGCCCTAGCATGATTTTTCAGGGTGTTTGTAATATAAGTCCTACCCCCAAAATAAGCCCCAGTTAAGATTGTCAGCCAGATGGGTGCATTTAATACTGTCTTTCCCCCCCAAAATAAGACCTAACCAGAAAATAAGCCCTAATGCGTCTTTTGGAGCAAAAATTAATGTAAGACCTGGTCTTATTTTGGGGGAAACACGGTAAGTTGTATTTTCTTAATAATAAGACAGCTCCAGAAATGTTGTCTTTGAATCTTGCCTCGGGCACGTTCAATGGCAGTGATGTCTGCTGCCAGCTTGTGTGACAACCCATTGCTTTAAAATGTTGTTTCATTTCGGCAATCTGATCAAACTGAATGCCTTTCCGTTTTGGTAACTCTCTGCTTATTCTTGCACTTCAAAATATGCAGCGCTTTAATTCTGCTTCTATTTTCTTTAAAAAAATGTCCCTAATATTTTCGGTCATGTACCAAAATGTCAGTATGTACCAGGGGTAAAGTCTAAAAATTTTCCCTACCAGTTCTGTGGGCGTGGCTTAATTGGTGGGTGTGGCTTGGTGGCCAGGTGGCCCAGTGGGCATGGCTTGGTGGTCAGATGACCGGGTGGGCATAGCCAATAATAATAAATAATAAACATAATATACAAAGTACACAAAACAATAAGAGGTATCAAAAACCAACTTTCACACTTTACACACACACAACACAACACAACTGACTCACACACAATGTAAAAGCAGTTGCACTTGACCCAAATTGGCCCCTGCAACAAGCAGGAACCTCACAGAGGCACAAAAAAGCTCAAAAACCAAGTTTCACACTTTTTCCACACAAAATGCCACATACAGTTTTGTGAGGTTTTGTGTGTTTGTGTAGTTAGAGTGAAACTCCAAGGATGAACTACCCACAACTTCTGATGGCAACTTTAATAATATTCTATTTATAATATGATAAATAATATTCTATTTATAATACTTATAGAATATTATCAATAATATGCTATTTTTATTTTTTACTACAGTTTTTATAGAATTGACTCCATCACTGTACACTCCTTGGTGGCAAAACTATTGAAGGCTGATAGGCTGCATGGAACCTACTGCCTCTTTTTTTAATTTCTGTTTTCTATCCATCAGCATTTAGATCATAAACTTCTAGTGACAGAAATCCATTGATTAAATTATAACCTGCCAAGTTTACAAATGATACAATAACAATAACAGCGGGAATAATTTGGAAGCTCTTGAGACTTCAAAGTTCTCTAAAATAGCACCATTAGAATTCTGGTTTGTTTGTTTTTTCCTTGAAAAGTTAAAATAGGCTAGCATTTCTTCTGATCCAACTCAATTAGCTCCGAAGCCCTCGGAATTATTATTTTTTTTTTTTGTCAGACTTCATGTGACTTTAAGAAGACCTGAAATGATATTTTTCCAACTGAAATATTGACTTTGGGGTGTTTGGCTTGGAGGTCCCTCAAATGACATTAAAGGGGTCCTTTAATGATTTTATTTATTTTATTTATTTATTTGGTTAGATTTTTATACCGCCCTTCTCCTTCCGGACTCAGGGCGGTGCACAGCCAACTAAAAACATTTATATACAAAAACTAAGACAAGTTTTAAAATAATTTAAATAGATTTGGCCCATAATTTAAAAATCGAATTAAAATCAATATCAAAACTTTAAAATCAGTAACATGGGGTCAGGACAGCCCAGCTAACTGGAAGAAATGAGTTTTAAGGGCCCAACGAAAAGTCCGGAGATCTGGGATCACTCGTATCTCTGGGGGGAGGTCGTTCCAGAGGGTGGGCACCACCACAGAAAAGGCTCTCCCCCTGGGGGTCACCAGCTGACATTGTCTGGCCGACGGCACCCTGAGGAGGCCCTCTCTGTGGGAGCGAACTGGCCGGTGAGAGGCAGTTGGTGGCAAAAGGCGGCCATGGAGCGCTTTAAAGGTGATAACCAACACCTTGACGCGCACCCGGAAGTCCACCGTAAGCCAATGCAGCTCACGCAGGAGAGGTGTCACATGGGAGCGCCCTGTCGCTCCCATAATCCCCCGCGTGGCCGCATTCCGCACCAGTTGGAGCCTCCGGATGCACCCCAAGGGGAGCCCCATGTAGAGAGCGTTACAGTAGTCCAGACATTATGTAATTTTCTTTAAAAGAAAGCCTTCCGTTTAAAATAAGCTGGTGAGATGCTTACAATTTTCATTCATTTTGAATGAAAGGCAAGGAAAGGGGATGTTAAAATAGTACTGTATTTTTCGGAGTATAAGACGCACTTTCCCCCGCCCCCCCCCTAAAAGAGGGTGAAAATTTGAGTGCGTCTTATACACCAAATGTAACCAAAAAAGCAAGGCACAGAGGAAGCGATGGTCTGTGGCAATCCCTGCAGACTATAACAGCTGATTGGAGGTATTCCGGGAGGCCGATCCACACACCAATCAGCTGCTGGTGCTGAATCAGGCTGCAATAATGTGCTGAAGCTGACCTGGCTGTTTGCTATTTGCTGCAAGGACGTGTCAGAGTTTGCAGCAGCAATGGCATCCAGAAAGCGCGCATAAGTAACTGATTCAGCAGGATTCAATAACTTCCCTTTATATATAATATAAAGTAAATATACAATACCAAAAGCAGGTTTTCCAATGTGGTAGTAAAAACAAGCAAAACACAAGCAGAGGAGAGGAGTTTCAGTTTTAGTTTTGAGCAGCAGACTAGTTAAGATTAGTTCAGCACAGACTCAGAGCTGCAGAGCTAAGCCACGCCCAGGCTCCTTGCTGTCTCCTTCCTTGTAGCTCACACAGCAAATACTGTTTCAGTTTCCAAACAGCCCTCAGCTCTCTCACACACTGACAGGATGCTAGCCAGATGAATACCAATGGATGCTTGTAGACAGAGGAAAACTTTTTTTTTCTTATTTTCCTCCCCAAAACCTAAGGTGCGGTTTTGTACTCCAGAGCGTCTTATACTCCAAAAAATACGGTATGTCTTAAACTGCATGCCATATAAAGTGTGAGGAGTTCATTTAATCTTCCCTATTACCACAGTTTTTCTTAAAAAACGTTAGGTCCCAAGATCCCACCGACTTCCTTGGACTTGAACTTTGACATTACAATGGTGAGGCATGACCCCTTCACAGGTCCAACTTCCCAATCCCTTGAGAACAGTTCAGAACTGAAGAAGCTTCTTAGAGGAGAAGCGAAATGACTTCAAGGAAAAACAAAAGAAAGTCCAGTTGCCTTTTTGGAAAAGCACTTTTGGGACAACCATGACCTGGATGACGGAGAAATCTCCATAGACATCCAGAAGTAGATGAACAGGCCGAGTGCTGCCTGTCACACTCCCTGGCCACGCCCACCATGGCCATGCCCACTCAGCTGGTCAGTAGGGCAGAGAACCAGTCGTTAAATTATTTGAATCCCACCACTGGGTCTGTGGCACCCAAAAGGTTGAGGGGCCACTGCTCTAAAGTAGAAGTGGCATTTGGGATTACGATTGTTCTTCCAACTCTTTTTTTTTTCATCAGCAGAAGAGCAATGATTAACAGTTAGAAAACAATGTTTATTCCTAAAGTTCGTAATTCTGGGACAGGAGAAATTTGCTCCTGAGAAGGACCCTTAAAGTAAAATAGAAAAGCTTGAGAAAATAACTTTGCTCCTCCAGCTTTTAAACGCCCGGTGCATCCTCATGAATATTTCAGATCTGTACCATCTTCGAAAAACAGAGCAAGTGAAATATTTCAGTCTTAGCAAACTGCTGAGCACCATCATGTCATTAAAATATAGATTTCAGTCTCGGAATAACCACAAGCAAAGTATAGACAGGATAATATTCTTGTGGGGGAACCTGTTAAGCTTCAGCAAGGCGGTATTATCTCTCCGTTAGCCGTGCATTTCCTGGAAGGGATCCTAGCTATGTTAAATAAAGTGTGAAAAAGGGTAAAATCTCTCAGGAGAGAACCAAGGGGCTTTTGCTCACTTTTTCATGTTGGCCCCTTCCTCTTGATTGATCTCTTCCTTATCGCCGAGGACTGGAGGATTCCAAGTAAATAATCAAAGGAGAAGTCATCAAACAGGATCTGAGTTCTAATTGAAAAGCCTAAGGCAAGGTTTGCCTACTTTTGAAACATTTAAATGAGATAATACAATGTAAATAAGGAGGAAAGGGGGGGGGAAAGTCTTCCCAATTATCTACAACAATTAGCTGATGACTTTTTGACTCAAAGTTTCAACACAGAAGGCTTCTACAAACTTTTAATTTTTTTTTAAAAAAAAAGAAAAACAAGGCTCTGAAACTGAAGGCAAAAACCATCCAAAATACGTAGCTTCAGTGGTGGGCTGCTGGGGGTTCGAGAGAACCGCTAGCTAAGATTCTGTGCGGTTCGGAGAACCCCCAAATCCCAATCCTGGCTGGCCCCGCCCTCCCCTCCCCTCCCCTCCCCTACCAGGACTCCCCACGCAGCCCGTTTTGCAGGGAAGTACAGGGCACATGCGGAAGCTCAGGGAGGGCGAAAAATGGGCCTACCAGAAGTTCAGGAAGGCAAGAAACAGGCTCGTTTCTGGCCTCCAGAGGCCCTCCGGAGCCTGGGGAGGCTGTTTTCGCCCTCCCGGAGGCTCGAGAAAAGCCCCCGGAGCCCGGGGAGGGCAAAAACGCATCCCCACCCCACCCCTGCCATGGTGCAGGAGACTGACTAGGCCACGCCCACCCAAAAACCAGGCAGAGAACCCCTTGCTAAAAAAAAATTTTTTTTATCAAAGTTTATTTTCATTTTTAAAAATACAATACTTTACATATATACATATAAGGTTATTGCAACTAACGTACACAAATCTGCGCCACTAATACAATCCATTTCATTTCCCTCTCTTTTCTTTCACCCAATTATACCATAAATTCCAACATTTGTAATAATCAGAATCTTTTTGGTTCCTAAGTAATTCCGTTAACCGGTCTGCCTCTGCACATTCTGTAATTTTCCAAATCAGTTTATTTTCTGTGGGTATTAATTCGTTTATAAGCGCAAGAATGGAAAAACGAATTAATACCCTAGCTAAAAGTTTTGAAGCCCACCCCTGCATAGCTTGCATATCAAATATCACAATGGAATAAGAGTTGTGGGCCTTTCGAATAAAAAGTAAAAAAAAAATGGGAAAGAAGAATAAACATGAGGCTCACTAGATCCCATGTTTGCAGCTTGGGAGAAGGAACCTCAAGGCGATAAAAGCGTGAATTAGAAAAAAGGTCTAGGAATGTCAGCAAAGGGCTAAAAAAAAATATATCTGTATTTAGCAGTCTCTTGTTTGTTCTTCTTTCCATTTTGTCTTCCAAAATCAAAAAAAAGGAAAGAGGCTACGGGCTTCTACCACGATGTATCTGGGATTAAACTCTGTCAGACGCCTGAATATAAATGTGGAGAATTAGTCATCCAAGTTGGATAGCAGGATGCTGTTTGCAGGAAAGACTTCAAAGCTGTTAGATAAAATCTTTGTCCTTATCTCTCACATTCACCACTGCTAATTCCAGCTTTGCCATGTGTCTTTCCTGAGGGGACTCCATATTTTTTTCCGGCCTGTGGTTTATAGGAGATGGGAGGCTAAAACATATGAAGAACGGTTGCAGGAATATCTAGTTTAATGAAAAGAAGGACTAAGGGGGACATGATAGCAGTGCTCCAATATCTCAGGGGCTGCCCCAAAGAAGAGGGAGTCAAGCTATTCTCCAAAGCACCTGAGGGTAGAACAAGATGCAATGAATGGAAACTAATCAAGGAGAGAAGCAACCTGGAACTAAGGAGAAATTTCCTGACAGTGAGAACAATTAACCAGTGGAACAGCTTGCCTCCAGAAGTTGTGAATGCTCCAACACTAGAAGTTTTTAAGAAGAGATTGAATGATCATTTGTCTGGAATGGTATACAATTTCCTGCCTGAGCAGGGTGTTGGATGAGAAGACCTCCAAGGTCCCTTCCAACTCTGTTGTCCTGTCCTGTCCTGTCCTGTCCTGTCCTGTCCTGTCCTGTCCTGTCCTATCCTATCCTATCCTATCCTATCCTATCCTATCCTATCCTATCCTATATTCCATTGCATTCCATTCCATTCTCCTGTTCTATTCTATTCTATTCTATTCTATTCTATTCTATTCTATTCTATTCTATTCTATTCTATTCTATTCTATTCTATTCTATTCTATTCCATTCTATTCCATTGCTATTGCTATTGCTATTGCTATTGCTATTCTTATTGCTATTCTATTCTATTCCAATGTTATACAGAAGGAACCATGAAAATGCCGCATTCCTACTCACTGCTGAATTACATCATTATTTTCATTTCTGTTGCTGTTTTCCTAGGGCTGAGAGAAAGTGACTGGCCAAAGGTCACCCAGTTGACTTCGTGCCTAAGGTAGAACTAGAGCTCCCAGCCTCCCTGTTTCCAGTCCAAGATGTTAACTATGATCAAAGATGGATTCCAAGATTCATCAGCTCCAGCAAATAGAAAACCAGAGAGCACTGCATATGTATTTTTAAAATCAGTATAACCATTTTAACCAGATATTAGTAAAATTTTAAAAACTATTTAAAGGATGGATATGAAAAAAAAAGAGAGATATAATGGTTGGGGTTGGTTTGATTTAAAGATCTATTTCAAGGATAGAAGAGAATATAAAGGCTACTAGCCTGGAAGGAGAATGTTAAGGAATTCGCAGAGTAACCCTTGAATAGCAAGGGTGTGTACATGAAAGCGATTGAGAGTAGGTACGAACAAACACTGTCAACACAGAGATACACTGAGTTCTGTTTACTTTCAGGAAATAGTAAGGCACAGTCCAATAAACAGTCCAGGTCATACAAATATAAAGCAGGAGATAGCAAAACGACAGTCCAGGGATAATCCAATAACAAAGTCTTCGTACCAGTCGTCGTAGTCATTCACAATAAACAGTTCTTCTGGATTTGCAAACAGTAGCATACAGAGGTATCAGAGAGCAAGAACAGCAAAGAAAAACAAACCATGTTTCTAGCTCCCTCTTAAGGATTTTGGCTACAGAGCTAACCAATCAGGACACAGTTGTTAAGTGGGTCACTGCAGTTGTTAAGCTAGTGACAGAGTCATTAAGGGAATTGGGTTCCCCCATTGACTTTGCTTGTCAGACGGTCAGAAAAGGGGGATCACGTCAGCGGTCATAAGTATGAACCAGTTGCCAAGCCTCTAGATTTTGATCACGTGGGGATTGGGGAATGCCACAAAGGTCATAACTGTGAAAAACTGTCCTAAATCGCTTTTTTTCAGGGCCATTGTAACTTTGAACGGCCACTAAATGAACTGTCGTAAGTCGAGGACTCCCTGCAGTTAACACATCAGACTGGAAACGGGAGGCTGTGAGTTCTAATTCTACCTTAGGCAGAAAATCCAGCTGGATGGCCTTTGGCCAGTCGCTTTCTCTCAGCCCTAGGAAAGAGGCAATGGCAAGCCACTTTTAAAACCTTGCCAGAAAAAATTCAGGGCCTAATCCAGGAAGTTGCTAGGAGCCAAGATCGACTTGAGGACATTGTTTAAAAGGAATGGAAGTCTGTTATTCATTAAACAATATGCATACCAAGTTAACCAACAACAAAAACTAACAGTTCTTGTTTTATAGCAAAGTGTTCTGTCAGGGTACAGAAGAAAAGAATTATTCCTTTTTTTTTACTTCATATCGTCTTAATGACGATAATCAGAAATAGGATCAAATTGTACTCATAATTATATGCTACAGTATATAATACTAAGTAATCATGTATTCATTATTTAAATACTAAAAAGTCCAATATTTGTTTTTTTAAAAATGAATCAAATAGGGTTTTTTTAATAATTAAAAAGCTTTTTATAATTCAAAAGCTTCAAAAGAACGCATCTCTTGAATTGGGCTCATTTTAAAGTATATATATATATATATATATACATACTTTATATAGTTTATACATATATAAACTATATAAAGTTTACATAGTACATAGTATATGTATAAAGTATAGCTTATGATTCTTGACGAACGTATCTTTTCTTTTATGTACACTGAGAGCGTATGCACCAAGACAAATTCCTTGTGTGTCCAATCACACTTGGCCAATAAAGAATTCTGTTCTGTTCTGTTCTGTTCTGTTCTGTTCTGTTCTGTTCTTTCCGTTCCATTCTGTTCTACTCTACTCTCTCATTCTGTTCTGTTCTGTTCTGTTCTGTTCTGTTCTTTCTGTCCTGTTCTACTCTACTCTACTCTACTCTCTCCTTCTGTTCTGTTCTGTTCTGTTCTACTCTACTCTACTCTACTCTACTCTACTCTACTCTACTCTACTCTACTC
>WNWU01000062.1:5172397-5186847 GCA_012654045.1 Ptyas mucosa | reverse complement strand
TTCTAATTCTAATTCTAATTCTAATTCTAATTCTAATTCTAATTCTATTCTATTCGGATTTCGGGCTGTGCCAAAGTCTCTCTTCCTATAGGGCCAGTTTTGTCGTGCACCGTACATAGAAATGTATTTGTCCTACTTTCTTTTAAATTGCTTTTCTTTCCCATGATTAGATTAATTGTTCCCTCCGCTTCTCATTTCTTCTGTATCTCGTTTCTCTCCTTGCTTGCTCTTTTACATTATCCTTCATTAGAGAAATTTGAATCCTTCGTTTATTTTCCTATTCTTATTCATTTAATTAATTATATATACGTACAGTATATATATTTCCCCTTGCAGGTTTCCTACCCCAATTCTTGTTTGTTCACATTTTAACCATCTCACCTCAAAAGTTTTAATGGGGAAGTTTCCTTTTGATCTTTTTTTTTCTTTTTCTTTTTGGGTACGCCATTACCATAAAATAAAATGTAATCTCTCTCTGTTTAACCTTTTCCATATTCATTGCAATTACTCCTAATATGCTAATATTATCCGCCAATGCCTCAAAGCTTATATTTTTCTTTTTTTTAAAAAAAAATCCATATATTAAGAAAAAGTGGAGCTGGTTCCTTTTCTTTTAGCCTAACCTTTGTTATTTTTTATTTGTCTTTCCAAAATTTATAACTGCTGCTTTAAAACAGGCCTTTATTCTTTTAGAGATTTCCAAACCCCCCATTCTTCAGCAAGTAACTCTTGTTTGTTTACATTTTTTGTTATGTTTTGATAAAGTATTTTCCCTTTCTTCCTTTCAATTATCTTGTTTAACATTTTTATTTTATTTATTTTATTAGTTATATTTCTATGCCTCCCACTCTCCGAGGACTCTGGGCGGCTTACACCAATAGACAGTATACTAAATAGCCTATTGCCCCCAACAATCTGGGTCTTCATTTTACCCACCTCAGAAGGATGGAAGGCTGAGTCAACCTCATCCCGGTTGCTCTTCTCTACACTCTTTCCAGAATCTCAACATCTTTTTTATAGTGTGGTGACCAAAACTGGATGCAGTACTCTAAGTGTGGTCTTACTAAGGCTTTATAGAGTGGTAGCAGTACCTTCCTTGATCTTGACTGTGCCTTGAGGTTTATGTTTTAGAGATCTGTGGTTGGCGCGCTTATTATTTGAATTCTTATTTCAGGACAAATAGCTACTTCTAGGGACTTCAAAAAGTGACACAGACTCCGGAATATCATCACAAAAAGATTTAGATTTAAAAAAAAAATTAAGGAGAAGAAATAGGTCCATCATTGAGGTCTATCCGTTTGAATGGCTTTTGTAAAAACCCTGTGGCTAACTTTGAAGTCCACGCAGATTCAAACAGAAGTAAACCAGGCTTTCAATAATCACATCAAAATAGGGAAAAAGAAAATATTTGTCTTATTATTTTATTTGAGTTAGAGTTTTGTAGAAATTATTTGAGTTGGAGTTTTGTAGGTCCCCATTATTTGGCACTGTTTAAGCTGCCTCTAACCCTGTTTAACTCCCCGTATTTCATTTTTTTTCTCTCCATGTATTTAAGCTGTTTCAGTCCTCTTTAAATATTCAGGACCTAGGAGAAGTTTTTAATGTTAAATATTTAAAGAAAAATGATTTCGAAACTGGGAAAAAAACGGTTTGCGGCTTCTCATGCTATTGAATTTTTTTCCCCCCATCTAGCCATGCAGAGAGTTATGTTATTTTGGCTTGCAAACATGTTATTTTGGCTTGCAAAAACAGGACAAAACTCTTCAATTTAGTTATTTACCAAATGTTGGAATGGGAATCGGGGAGTGCTTAGCAAAAACGAAAAAAGCCAAACAGTAAATCATGCAAAATGATTCTTTTGGAACCAAGCGTTTTGCATTTTAATTGTTTTTAAGCTGATCTCATCAGTCTTTGCGCTTTAAAATAAGCACTACGGAGGCAGATAAGGGAAAGATTTTTTTAAAAATATATTTTTTTTAAAGGTGAGATCAGGGAAGTGCAATAATTGTAATGGATGGATATGTTTCCTTCTGATCTGCTACTTTTTATGAGTTGCTAAATCGTGAACAGGCATGATGGAAGGGATTTTAATAGAGCAGGCCCACTGTGCCAAAAATGGCTGTGAGCAGCAAGAGGTTGAGATAAAATATGGCTTTTCAAATACTTTTTAAAGATCTCCCTGCCTAGAGAACACGTTTATTATTATTATTCAAGACTATGCAACTTCTGCTATCTCAAAATATCCCTTATTTATTTATCTATCCATCCATAAATGTTCCCAGGCTTAAGTGAATTAAGCACTATGTCAAGGTGATACAAGAAGAGCCACTGTCTAGATTCATCCGTTCCTTTAGAAAATTTTAGGACGTTACAGAACCTTTTCTTACTAACAGAAACGTCCTCTGAACTAACGGAGAGTAGAGGAATCTCCAAAAGGAGAGGATTTGTGTAGGTTTAAGGTTCAACTGTGAAGTCCTTGATGCTCTCTGAGCTTGCTTGTTTTCTTGCAAATGTTTCATGACCCAAACTAGGTAACATCATCAGTGGTAGAAGGGAATGGGGGGTGTGGAGAGGAGGAGGAGGAGGAGGAGGAGGAGGAAAAGAAGGAGGAAAACTGTGGGGTCCTTGATGCTCTCTGAGCTTAGTGGTTCTGCAGACATGGATGAATGGATAGATGGATGGAGGGATGGGTAGATGGATCGATGGGTAGATGGGTAGATGAATCAATGGATGGATGGATGGAAGGAAGAATGGATGGATCGATGGATGGATCGATGGGTAGATGGGTAGATGGATCGATGGATGGATGGATGGATGGAAGGATGGAGGGAAGGATGGGTGGATGGAAGGATGGGTAGGTGGGTGGGTCAATGGATAAATGGATGGGTAGACTGATGGATGGATGGATGGATGGAAGGATGGATGGATCAGAAGCTTAGAGGCTGGATGGAAGTTCTTCTTGGGTTTGAATTTTTCCAAACCTCGCCCACTTCCACCTGAACCCTGAGGTTCAAACACCTGGAGCAAGAACAGTGTAAATAATAATACAACTTCTCCTCTTTGAACTTTTCCATCGTGCTTGTTTACAGAAACCCTTCTTGCAATCAAACAGGACAGGAGGCTTTGTTTCGCTTCTAAACATTGAGTAGTTGCACACACGTTTAAAGGCGTATGTGTTTTAGGAGAGGTAGAGCGATTAACGGAGTCATTTGCCTGCAGGCTGTAAATTCAGACGTAAGACTTTCTCTCTTGAGATTTTTTTTTCCTCTTTCCACCGTCTCTCTTATAAAAAATGACCCTTATCTAGCGTCACCGCAGATGACTTTAGAAGATAGCTTGGGGTCCTACTGTGCCCCTTCCCCTACATAACTGCATGAATCATCTCATTGAGAATGACAATTCTTTCTTGTGCTTTCCTCCTGTGAAGCATTCAGCAACAATATTCAGCGGCAGCTGCATATTTTAGATAAAACCTCTATCGCTTAACCCAACGTGTGAAAATTCCAGAGGCCTCAATTTGCACTTCCATCAACATTCCATGGATGTTTTGTTAAGCAAGCACCCACAATCTTACTTTAAGGGAAATTGGAGGGGAGTTTTTTTTCCCACGAAAACCTAGCCAAAAAAGCCAAGCCAATCCAATCCTTGGCTTTTGTATAAACAGAGGCAGAGAATCAAAATCACGTGAAGTGTTAGTATCGCTTTATAAATCCTTCGTAAGGAATATCGCATCCAGTTTTGGTCACCACATTACTAAAAAGAGGTTGAGACTTTGGAAAAAAAGTGCAGAGAAGAGCGACTGGAGAGGATTAAAAACCTGGAGACGAAAACATATGAAGAATGTTTGCAGGAATTGGGTATGGCTAAGTCTAGAGAAAAGAAGGTCTAAGTGGAACATGATAGCAGTCTTCCAATAACTCAGGGGTTGCCACAAAGAGGAGGGGGTCAATTTATTTTCCAAAGCACCAGAAGGTATGACAAGAAGCAACAGATGGAAACTAACCAAGTAGTGGAGCTATCTAGAATTAAGGAGAAACTTCCTAACAGTGAGGACAATTAACCAATGGGACAGAAGTTGTCTTCAGAAGTTTTGGGTGCTTCATCACTGGAGTTTTTAAGAAGGGATGGACAGCCACCTGTCTGAATTGATATAGGGTTTCCTGCTTGAGCAGGAGGTTGGACTAGAAGACCTCCAAGGTCCCTTCCTGCTTTATTACATAATGCATAGCAGAACAAAGTCACATTTTCTTCATTAAGTTCCACTGTCTATCTATTTTAGGAGTCACCCCGTCACAAATAAGGAGCCAGCTGTGATCTTACTTCTTTAACGACTTCACACTTGAAATACAAGCATTAATTTTTATGGTTCAAAAAAAAAAACCAACAACCCCAAAACCCAACAACCACCAAAAATGCCTGGTGATAATCTTTAAATGACATTAATAATTTCAATCGGCAATTTTGGACAGCTGATGAGGAGCAGCCAAAGAGACAAGGTCCTCCTTAGCCAGGCCACTTCACTTGGTAATTTATTATGGATTTTGAGTGTCAACCCAAAACACATTAGAGAAAATTATGCAATATAAATAAAAGCTACGTACTATAATATGCACATAGTATGTATTAATGTAGTCATTAGTAAGCACAGCCTGTTGCAGTATTAATGCATATTAGATTATAGAAAGCAAAAACTAATACACATTAAGTTAGATTGTGTTGCTGAAGTAATTACTACAATACTGTGTTAATGATAAGAAACTGCCATCTGCCCTGTAAGAAATATAAATAATAGCCTCTATTTGGGGTTTGAAACCCATGCCTCTTAAAAGACTCAATCCCTGCTGAGAAGTATCCATTTCACGGACACTGGTGATTTATATTAGAGTCCTGGTCTTTCTGAGCTCTTGGAGATCAAAGTGATACAGGCGTTGAGAATCGGCTATGGACACTGGGAGGGAATAATAAACTTGGCAAGCCTTTTCGCATGGGACTCCTCAACGCAGACCATGGTTATGATGCAGCCATGCATCTTCTCATAATTTAATACCAATTTCCCTGCGAAGAGAATCTCTGATTACGAACAAGGCTGAAGACCGACCAACAGCTGCAGGCCGCTGATCTCAAACTCAAGATGACACGGATGATCAGAAGGATGTGTAGATTTTGAACGCTTGTTGCTAAAATGAGAGGGTTTATTTTTGTTCTTATTGTTCTGCAACCCAACAAGACAGACGCAGACTTCAGAGGATGATTAGAACGGCAGAAAAAAAATAATGGCTACCAACCTGCCTTCCATGGAGGACCTGTCTACTGCACGAGTCAAAAAGAGGGCTGGGAAAATATATACAGACCCCTCGCATCCTGGACATCAACTGGTTCAACTCCTACCCTCAAAACGATGCTATAGAGCACTGCACACCAGAACAACTAGACACAAGAACAGTTTTTTCTCGAACGCCATCACTCTGCTAAACAAATAATTCCCACAACACTCTCAAACTATTTACTAAGTCTGCACTACTATTAATCTTCTCATCGTTCCTATCACCCATCTCCTCCCACTTATGACTTTATGACTGTAACTTGCTTGTATCCTTATGATTTATTTTGATATTGTTTCCTGATTATTTTTACCCTATGACTACCATTAAGTGTTGTACCTTATGATTCTTGACGAACGTATCTTTTCTTTTATGTACACTGAGAGCGTATGCACCAAAGACAAATTCCTTGTGTGTCCAATCACACTTGGCCGATAAAGAATTCTGTTCTGTTCTGTTCCGTTCCGTTCCGTTCCGTTCCGTTCCGTTCCACTCCATTTCTCATTACAGCACAAAGCTAGCAATTTTGAAGAGCTATATTCTATATTCTATTCATTAAGTGGATGCTGAGATTGTTGTAGGGGATTATGGGTTTTGGATTTTGCACTGGAGTTGTGTCTTTGTAAACCGCACGGAGTGAATGAGCTGGGTAGTCGTATAAATTTTCATAATAATAAACAAACAAACAAAGCATAGCCCATACACCAGGAACAAACTCTAAAACTAGATTTTTAAAACTTGGAGTCCTAGTGAACAATCGCTTAGAGTCACCCACATTTTATTATGGAATCCAGGCGCTCAACTCTTACTCTGATTAAAAGGATAAAGGAAACCATAGAGAAGAAATAGGAAGGAGATATATTTCATTAAGCTCAGCTGTTTTGCGCAGGGCTCTGCTGTTTGCTGCAAGGAGGTAAATTGCTGGAGCAGATTTTTTTTTCCCCTTGTTCTAATCAAGCTATGCTGAAAACGAAACTGAAAGTAAAGCAGGCTGTTTGCTGTTTGCTGCAACGAGGCAAAATTGCTCAGAGGCAGAGGGAGATTTCTTTTTCTTGTTTTCTTCACCAAAAAAGTAGGCGTGTCTTATACTCCGGTGCGTCTTATACTCCGAAAAATGCAGTACATACATACATACATACATACATGTAGGTCTTTGGTTATTCGGTTTTTTTCCCGCGTAAAATTGGAAGTGTCTTGGTGACGTTTCAACGAAGTCACATTTGTCATCTTCAGGCTGGTGTTTTTGGCTTCGTGCTTCTAGGAGCAACACCCGGGAAAACCTCAGAAAACATATATACACACACCAAGTAGGGCAGAATTATTGCCTTGCTTATCCCTGACCTACATTGCCTTCAACTCCAAGCTCGGTTCCAAAACCATGGAATCTAGGATCTCTTGAACAAAGAAGTTGGTTCACCACATCTTGGCACAAATGGCATGGCTGCCCTTATTTAAGAAAAGTCACGTTGGCAAGAGGGATCCAACTATCCAGATGCTGGGGATTATCCCAAGAAAAGCAAGAGAGGTCAGGACACCATCTGTGAGCTGCCTCGCAGGCAGAGTGCAAAGCTTTCTTCTCTTGCAGAAGTTTAGCCAAGTACATTTCTGACCATTTTCTCTCCTGGCAAAACTCAAAATAATAATAATTTTTTAAAAAATTTAAAAAAAAAACAGCTCCCATTGCTACAAAACTGTAATAAGAACTATGCAAGAAAGGCCAGCAAATTTAATTTCAATTAATTCGTGAATAGCTTCTAATAATTTGCCCCGAGTTGTGACATTGTAGAGTTTGCCACCTACAGATTTTTTTCCCCCACCCACCCAGCTATCTAAATCTGCTTCTTATTATGGAAAAGAAGAAAAACACGGAAAAAAAGAAAGAAGTAGAAGAATGGGACACGGGCAAATCATTCAGCTACGTTGATGTGCTTCTCATGGGATCCTCAAACAATATCCAAAGCCAACGTTCTTTTGCTCTATAGATCTGAAACTTAGAAGGAAAAGAAAGAGTATGGTGGATTGTCATAACTCGGTTGCTGGACCGGGGCCGCAAAAATAAGGAGGATTGCTAGATGGCATCAACCTGGTTAGCATTTATGTCCTGCTATCCAATGGTCAATTAGCCCCAAACCACAGCTTAATAGGGAATCATGGGTCTATGGAGATTCTCAGTCATCCAGGTCAGTGGTGAGTTTCCAATATTCTTACTACTGGTTCGCCCCCTCCACATGCCTTCCACATATGCCCCTGGCCTTCTGCCCATGTGCTTTGCTTGCTCACGTGCCTTCCATGCATGCGCCCAGCCTCAAAAATGTGCCTAAATAGGATGTCATAGAGCGGGGGGGGGGGGGGCAGGCCCATGCGTGA
The DNA here is from genome assembly GCA_012654045.1 of Ptyas mucosa. NCBI lineage: Eukaryota > Metazoa > Chordata > Lepidosauria > Squamata > Colubridae > Ptyas > Ptyas mucosa. The sequence continues at coordinate 5,179,159 of WNWU01000062.1, read as the reverse complement.
TCTCCGCTACCAGTTCACCAGAACCAGTACGAACCGGCTGAATATCACCTCTGATCCAGGTCACAGTTGTCCCAAAGGTGCTTTTCCAAGAGGCAAACGGACTAATATTTATTATTATTTTGGAAATAGGGCGGCATACAAGTCCAATTAATTAATTAATTAACAAAAAAACAAACAAACAAAGGCAGAAAACATCCTGCAGAAAGCACGGCTCCCACTTCTCAATGAAGTCCAGTTGCCTCTTGAAAAAAGCACCTTTGTGGACAATATGGAATTATGTCTTCAGAATAATAGAAGAGTTGGAAGGGACCTTGGAGGCCTTCTAGTCCAGCCCTCTGCTCACGCAGGAGACTCTGTACCATTTCAGACAAATGGCTGTCCAATCACTTCCAGTGTTGGAGAATCCACAACAGTGGTGGGTTGCCCCCGGTTCGGACCGGTTCTATAGAACTGGTAGTAAAACCGGCGGGAGGCTCCGCCCACTGACCCTGACATCATGAGAAGCGATCTGCGCATCTGCAGAAGCAAGGCGTGTGCACGAGTGAAGCAAGCACGCATGCACGATCCCGTTGCGAACCGGTAGTAAAAGGAAGTAGAACCCACCCCAATCCACAACCTCTGGAGGCGAGTTCTTCCACTGATTAATTAATTAGAAAATTAATTAATCAGATTGATTAAATGAAATGCTGCAATAATGGTGCCCACACATGTGGCAGAACATTTTGTGCCCGTATAGGCCTTACCAGTCACCTACGGACACATCGTGGACAGCCCACAACCCGTTAGATGTCAAGGTCCTCTTCGAACACAATGGACGAACATCATCAATTTAGAAAATTTCAAGAAATATTCCAGCTACTAAAGTTGACAGTCGGGTCATCCCTCTGGATGTTTCAGCGGGCAACAAAAAGTAGGACGAGATGAACCTTTTATCTCAAAGATTTTAGCCTGCAACTTCCATAAATCAATGCGAACGTTGGTAGCGGTCACAGGTGGTATTCAGCCGGTTCGTACTGGTTTGGATGAACCGGTGGCGGAAATCGCGGGTGGGCACACACACCCGCCCTGGCTCTTTGCCATCCTATTCAGGCACAGTTTTGAGGCCGGGCGCATGCGCGGAAGGAAAGTGTATGCATGGAAGGCCAGGCACATGCATGGAAGATGTGCGTGCAGCGAACTGGTAGCAAGAAAATGTGAAACCCACTGCTGGCAGCAGTCTTCTGTCTGCAATGGGAGCCCTGGATTTCTCCTGAAGATGAAATAAACTTCAGATGAATCTTGAGCTCTTGACAAAAATCTGACTTACTAACAGTCAAAGCAATTTGGGGGTAGATAAGAGTCAATGGATTTCAGGGTGGGCTGGACTTAAATGTCTCATAGACATGAAGGGACTCAAGACCAATGACGTGCTTGACGCTTCCTTCCTTGGGCTCAGCCTGGACACCTCCGACAGCCTATCATTCTCCTGTACAATGAGAGGGTCCTTCTCTAGGTTGCCCCAGATGGTGGAATTTCAGTCTCATTTCACCTCTTACCCGTCGGCATTTAAAACAGCCATAAGAAGACTTTTCATTGTTAATATTACCATTTATTTGAGAATATGCTTTTTAAATTTCAACATGTTATTTTTGGCTTCGGTGTTTAACTAAAATTAACAATTTAATCTTTTCCTTTAATCCCCGTTCTCCAGAGGCTACCATTTACTTTAAGGGGGGGGGGAAATATTCTCTTGCTTTCAAAAGTAACTTCTACTCTGGGCTATTAATCAAACCTGGAGATGGATTTGTATCAAGTGTGCAAATAGAGACGAATTTTGTAATTGTTGTTTATTGTTTTTGCTTCTTGAAATTCATGGGCTTAACTGCTTATATTTTAGAAAGAAAACAAAAGGATTCTTTGACAGCAACAAAAGCTCATGCGTTTGGATTCAATAGCCATATGTATTGTGGTTTGTTTGTTTATTTATTGACTATTTGATAATTCAATTTATATGCTCCGGTTTGAGGAGACAGTATTATAGTTAATACTGTTGTTATTATTACTGCTAATCCTTGGCAGCCGGCGTGTCTTATACAAAAATTGTAGTGAACCCTAGAAGTTCACTGCCCCGATGCTTATAAGACATCTTTCCCTTAAAATGCGACTCCTTTGGAATAAAATAAAATATAATGATAGATAACTTGAGACAGATTTCCATAAGAACCGTAGGCAAGAAGTGTCTGATCAATCTTGCTTTACAAGCAACTGCTGTACTTCTTTTATTTCTCTCTTAGTCAACTGCAAAATGCAATTCTTCAGGGGAAATAATTTCAACTCTACAATTGTTTGTTCAAGTTCTCCTCCTCTCCCCTGTCAGAAGCTTTATATCAACATACATTTTATTCTTTATACTGTTTCCATCTTCCTTTAAAACACAAACGAGAACCCACAATGGTCTAAGAAGCAGCATCTCCACTAGATAAGCTGAAACTAAATCAAGTAAAAAGAGCAAACGGGAGAAAAATCTTTTACTCAAACTTCCTCAAACCCCCAAGTAAGTTATCCAGACCTAATCCGCATATCAAAGGATAAAGTCTGCAAACACAAATAGAGTTAATCAAATTAGGTCTCCCAGCAATTATTTTCAAAAAAATAAATAAATGGGGAAACGGTGGAAGTTGAAATCCCTGCTTGTCTGCAACCCTTCCTTGTCCCAACCTCAGCAAAGATCTGGAAGTCTTAGTGGACAACCAGTTAAATATGAGCCAGCCATGATTTGCATGAACAGAGGGATACATTCAAGATCAAGGGAGGTACTAATACCACTCTTTAAAGCCTTGGTATAAGACCACACCTAGAATTCTGCATCCAGTTTTGGTCACCGCACTATCAAAAAGACGTTGAGACTCTAGAAAGTGTGCAGAGAAGAGCAATCAGGATGAATAGGGGACTGGAGGTTAAAACATACGAAGAAGAGTTGCAGGAACTGGGCATGGCTGGTCTACTGAAGAGAAGGATCAGGGGAGGCAGGATAGCATCTTCCAATATTTGAGGGGCTGCCACAGAGAGAGGAGGGGGTCAAGCTATTTTCCAAAGCACCTGAAGGCCAGACGAGGAATAATGGATGAAAACTGAACAAGGAGAGATTCAACCTGGATATAAGGAGGAATTTTCTGACAGGAGAACAATCAACCCATGGAACAGAAGTTGCCTTCAGAAGTTGTGGGAGCTTCATCCCTGGAGGCTTTCAAGAAGAGACTGGACTGCCCTCTGTCAGAAATGGTGGAGGGTTTCCTGCTTGGGGGTAGGGTGGGGGTTGGACTAGATGACCTCCAAGGTCCCTTCCAACTCTGTTCATCTGTTCACCTGTATCTGTATCTATTCTATTCTAGAGCAAGAGAAATATACCAATCGCATAACTAACTCCCTGAAAGCAGACGCTGGCATGTCCGCTATTTAACAACGGTGGGCATTCCATACCTCCTACTCACAAACACATTTCTGACATAAAGGTAAAGAAACGTGTAGCACAGCGGATCGTTTCCCTTGCAAAGGGCTTTTCTTCTTCTTCTTCTTTCTCTTTCTGAGTTACAAGGATCCTTTTCGGCAAAGAGGGAATAAATCTGTTCTTTCTTTTCAACACAACACACTTCTCGGAGGAGCCGAGTGAACAGACGTATTTATATAGTGCAAATTTGAAAATAAGCCATAGTTGAAATGCTGGATTAGGAGGAGAAGCCCCGTTTTATCTGCGGTGTTTAAACAGACACACACACACACACACCAGCCTGCAGCTCAGGAGGGATTAAGAAAGCATCCTGCTTTTACTGTAGCATGAACAACTACAGAGAGCAAGCTTAAGCCAGGTTTTTTTTATATACATTAAGATTTAATTACATACAGAGACACATGGTGACTGTTGGACATGTGCAGACATACTGACATACACCTCTATATTGGAAAATAATTCCACCCCTCTCAAAAAATAGGAATGCTATTCCAGATAATCTCCTTTGCTGGATATATAAACACATGGAGCCCGAATGTTATAAACTTTTAAATTTAACACGGACATTGTGGCCTCGGCTTTAGATAAAGGTAAAGGTTCCCCTCGCACATATGTGCTAGTCGTTCCCGACTCTAGGGGGCGGTGCTCATCTCTGTTTCAAAGCCGAAGAGCCAGCGCTATCCAAAGACGTCTCCGTGGTCATGTGGCCGGCATGACTCAACGCCAAAGGCGCACGGAACGCTGTTCCTTTCCCACCAAAGGTGGTCCCTCTTTTTCTACTTGCATTTTTTACGTGCTTTCGAACTCCTAGGTTTGCAGAAGCCGGGACAAATCACGGGAGCTCACCCCGTTACGTGGCACTCGGGATTCAAACCGCTGAACTGCCAACCTTTCGATCGACAAGCTCAGCGTCTTAGCCATTGAGCCACCATGTCCCACTGGCCTCGGCTTTACTTTCCCTCAATAGTTAATCTGAACACGCCTTATGACTGCACTGTGTTGATTATTTATCTATGTATGTATTTATTTATTGCATGGCGCGTTCAAATCATGCTCCCGTAAAAGAAGAAAAAAAGGAACGCAGGGGTGCAATTCAAACCACGGAATCCAAAAATCTTAACAGGAAGATTGCAAATGTATATCTAAGCTTACTTCATTTTCTGCGGACGGGAATTCAGCAAAACCTCCATTGTAGGCTTTGTCACTATGTGTTATATAGTTTGGGTTTTTTTGGCTCCACCCCACTCACAATTTGGGGACGTTATGTTGGCCCACTTATAGAGACGACATCTGTGCCTCTATCACGACAATATGAGAATTCGGTTGTCCGTATCATCTGGATCAGGGGTGTCAAATTTAAGGGCCAGATCCAGCCTACGGGGTGCTTAAATCTGGCTCACAGGACTGACCTGGAAATAGCCAAGGAGGAGCCCACGGTGCCTCTGGCAGCTAAAATGGGGTGCAGGGGGGCTGCATGTGGGCCCCCCCATGCCCCATTTTGGCCGGCAGGGTGCTACAGGTGGCACCCGTCCCATCTTTCCCTCCCCCACCACGTCCGGCCCGCGGAGGAGACCTACAAATGCTGATCTGGTCCTTGAAGAAATCCAGTTTGAGACCTCTGGTCTGGATGATACAAGGCTGGTCAAATCTACGTGTTTTTTTTCTAAGATGTAGGGAAAGCGTCGAGATTGTGAGGGGCAAGTTTTCTCTCCAGTGGTGTTTCCACCTCTTGCGAGTGTCAAAACAATCTTTTACAAGAGCTTTAGCAGTAGAGATGGCTGGGTGTCTGAACTTATTAATGCATTTAGGAGCAACCTAATTGCTGAATGTGACCCTCGCAGGCTGACCTCTGGAACGAAAGTTGTTTAGGGAATTCGTTTCGTACATTAATTAATGTCATTGCAAGCCTAGCCTAATTGTTCCTTTGAAATGTGAATCTAATTTTATGGACATCAACAATCTAAGATGATCTTGACAGTCCAATCTTTCATTTCCTTTTTTTTTTTCCTTCCTCTTCTTTTAGCATCCCCATAAGCCCTTGTGGGATGGAGTCTGGGCAACTGAATGGAGCTGAATGTTTACTGGCCGGATGCCCTTCCCTGTCACCAATGCGGAGTTTTGTTCATCAGAGAGATTCTCATTGTGCCCAGAGAGAGAAATATCTGCCTCTACCTAGGATCGAACACACAGCCTCCTGATTGTGAGGCGAGAGCTTCACCTCTAGGCCACTGCTCCACTCTCCAATCTTCCATTTCCTGCTAACTGAAAACAGAACGGTGTATCGTTTTACAGCAGAATTAAAAGGATACGGACATAAACAATGCCCTGACGTTGATGCAACGGTCTATTCTCACCTTGGTCAACCAACTGGCCAAGGAAGCCCACCAGTAGATGGCCTTCGACAATCCCATTGCCATCAAGAGCCACTGGTCCCCATGATCTCCATTAAGGGGTTCAATCCTTTTTAAAAGCTGGTTTAGCATTACATCGCCCGATATTCTACTCTGTCACGATTTATTTTTCAGCTGGAACCTTTAAGAGGATAATTTATGGACCAGGCCTTTCGAGGAACCAGAAGCGAAGAAGGCACGGAAGAGTTATGACAGTTATCACTTAATTCAGTTATCACTTAATTTTAATCACTTAATTAAAATCTGATTTAATTAGATGTCAGGAAAACATTACAAAGAGGAAGAGAAGGTAGATCTGGTCATTTGCTGGCTGATTTATTTCAGTTAAAGGGAGACTTTCTACCCAATTCCACATCTAAAAGGTTCTTGCACCAACCAAACTATGTCACTGAAACGAACCTGGAACAATTGTGGAGAAAAGTTTTATCCTAGACGAATCATGGACTTAGATGTCTACCTATAATTTTTAGCATACAGGCACTTCCATAGTGCTAAAACATCCATTCTCCATCCCTTGAAAACGTATTGAAGCTGACCCACAAATAAAAGTTCTGAGTGCAAGTGGAAAACCTAAGGCGAAAGAAAGAAAGAAAAAAAGAAAAAAAGAAAGAAAGAAAGAGAAGGAAGGAAGGAAGGAAGGGATGAAGGAAGGGAAGGGAAGGGAAGGGAAGGGAAGGGAAGGGAAGGGAAGGGAAGGGAAGGGAAGGGGGTAAATGAATGAAGAAAGGAAGGGAAAGGAAGTTAATGGGAAGGGAGAGGAAGGAAATAAATGGATGAAGAAGGGAAGGGAAAGGAAGTTTATGGGAAGGAAGGGAAGGGAAGGGAAGGAAGTAAATGGATGAAGAAGGGAAGGGAAAGGAAGTT
>WNWU01000062.1:5146997-5172387 GCA_012654045.1 Ptyas mucosa | reverse complement strand
AAGGAAAGGAAAGGAAAGGAAAGGAAAGGAAAGGAAAGGAAAGGAAATTTTGGGCTACATTACTCAAGGACTACCTGTGGATTCAATGATTCATACATTTCCCTTTCTCAACGCCAGGAAATACAATAATTCCCAAAAGGATCGCGAACTTCCCATCCCAAAGTGGGGGGAAAATGTATGAATGCACCAGGACAACCTTCATTCCTCTTAGTTTTAGAAGGTCCTGGAGAGACGCTTCTCTGGCTAGGACTGAATGGGTCATTTTAACAACTAACTTTTCAAAATGCCTTTTAGCTGAAACTGTCTTTTATTATTTTGCTAAAGGGCCAAGAGACTTCAGGAGTCAGGGGTATTACCGTGCGAAGCAAAAAAATAAAATAAATAAAAATAAAACTATGAAATAATAATTATATCTCTATTTGCTGGAGGACACGTTGGGATCCTTCGTCGGATTGGAAATTATAATTTGGAAGGATCCCTGCGATGTATTTAATTTTTCAGTTTTGTAGCTTGGGGGTAATAAAGGAATGAGAATGTCTCTCTCATAATGCACATTAACTAGTGTGTTTTTCTTTGCCGTACCCAAGACAGTTGGTGTTTTCGTGGTTTTTTTATACGAGAGGAAGCAAACAAAAATCAGCCTACAGCATTTACAGTGGAGGCACGAGGAGTTACCAAAATCAATGAGTACCAAACAATTCCCCCCTCCCCAGAAGGAATAATATAAATGAGGGATCCTTGGTGCTCTCTGAGCTGGCTTGTTTTCTTGCCGACGTTTCATCACCAAACTCGGTAACCTCATCAGTGCTAGTGCTTGTAAGGAGTGAGGTTTGCTATCCGTTTATCTATCATTTGGCTTCTTTGGCAGTTTCCTGAATAGAAACCAACAGCAAACCGCACTTGCAACTAGTACTAGTGATGATCAGTGGTGAAATCCAATTTTTTTTACTACCAGTTCTGTGGGTGTGGCTTGGTGGGCGTGGCAGGGGAAGGATACTGCAAAATCCCCATTCCCACCCCACCCTGGAGCCAGCCAGAGATGACATTTGCCGGTTCTCCGAACTACTCAAAATTTCCGCTCGCGGTTCTCCAGAACCTATCGGAACCAGCTGGATTTCACCCCTGCTGATGATGTTACCTGGTTTTGGGTCATGAAACATCTGCAAGAAAGAAAGAAAGATCAGAGAGCACCAGGGACTCCTCATTTCAACCCTGAGCTGCAAATATTCTCCTTTACTCATAATGTAAATAAATGGAATGCCTTCCCAAGGCACATTTTTAAGGCAAATTATGTAAAGAGGTAGGGTTGTATAATGTTGATTTATATGAGAAACAAACCTAAAAATGAACAACTGCTTAGAAAAGAAGGACCACAGATGGCACAATAGCAGTGGTCCAGTATTTGAGGGGTTGCCCCAAAGAAGAGGGAGTCAAGCTATTCTCCAAAGCACCTGAGGGTAGGACAAGAAGCAACAGGTGGAAACCGATCAAGGAAAGAAGCAACTTGGAACTAAGTATAAATTTCCTGACAGTTAGAACAATTCATCAGTGGAACAACTTGCCACCAGAAGTTCTGAATGCTCCAACACTGCAAGTTTTTAAGAAGATGTTGGATAACCATTTGTCTGAAGTGGTGTAGGGTTTCCTGCCTGAGCAGGGGGTTGGACTAGAAGACCTCCAAGGTCCCTTCCAGCTCTATTCTGAATCGAACATTAATCCCAATTCCGATTTATCAGTCGCGCGGGAGAAGGAGGGTGAAGCAGCTTTGAAGTCAGGTGTTCTCATCAGACAGGTGCGCAGAACACAGAGGACCAAAAACTGCTCCCAGCCTTCATTTACGAACTGAATCCAAAACGCACAAAGTCTACCAAAAAATATCCAGATGTCATCTCGCCGGTTTAAGGTTTCTTTGCATTATCACTCATAAAGCATTAATGCGGTATTGACCCACGAGGCAGAACTCAAAACGTCTCCTCTTCAAAAACCAAAGATGGAGAAACAGCTTTAAAGTAAAAAAAATAAATAAAATAAATACACAACTCTTTTGACAGATGGCCGGAGTCTGTTGTAAGAAACCAAACTTACATCATTTCTACACTCGTGAGACTGAATGGTGTGGTTTCCTAAATTATCATCCTCCTGAAAGGGAAAACAACAACATACCTTCGGCGTATTGCATATTTCATTTAATCAATCAGAATACAGCTGGAAGGGACCTCGGAGGTCTTCTAGTCCAGCCCCCTGCTCAAGCAGGAGACCCCTGCAGAATGACAGAGTAACGGAAGAGTTCAAAGCAGGGGTGAAATGCTCCCGGTTCAGACCGGATCGCCCAATCCGGTAGCAATGGCGGCGGGTGGTTCGGAGAACCAGTAGCAAAAATCCCTGCGCCCCCCCCCCTCCATGCCCAGCTGAGCCGCACGATCATCAGAGGCTTTTTTTTTTAAACAGGATTTTTTCTACAACCTCTTCCGACAAAAAAAATGCTTTTAAAAGTAAAAAAAAAAAAGCCTCTGATGATCGCGCAGCTCATTTTTTCTAATGCTTTGAAAAGTTAAAAAAAAAAAAAAGTTGACCATGCCCACCCAGTCACATTAAACACCCCACCCCCCCCACCAAGCCACGCCCACAGAACCGGTAGTAACAAATTTTACATTTCACCCCTGGTTCAAAGGGACCTCAGAGGTCTTCTAGTCCAGCCCCCTGCTCAAGCAGGAGACCCACTACTCCATTTCAGACAAGGGACAGTCCAGTCCCTTCATAAAAGCCTCCAGATTAAGCTAACAACCCATCGTTCTAGTGTTTGCACTTAATCCAAGCAGGAATAAGAAAATTGTCGGTAAATCTGAGACAATATACGGGAGCCACTTTCCAGGGTCTTCTTTAATACAAGTAGCTCTCAATTTACAACGGTTCATTTAGCGACCATTCAAAGTTACGACGGCACTGGAATAAACTGATTTAGGACCGTTTTTCACACTTACGACCGTGGCAGCATCCCCGAGGTCACGTGATCAGAATTCAGACGTTTGACAACCGACTCCTATTTATGACGGCTGCAGCGTCCCAGGGGTGACGCGATCCCTTTCTCTGACTTCCTGAGAAGCAAAGTCAGAATCTGGGAAAACCAGATTCACTTTACAACTTACGAACCGCCAGTGGCTCACTTAGCCACCAGGAAAGGCCGTCAAATGGGGTGAAACTTCATTTAAGAAATGTCTCGCTCAGCCACAGAAATGTTGGGCTCAACTGCGGTTGTAAGTCGAGGATTTTACCTGTATGTTGACTGTCATACAGTGGTGTATGGTGCAGTGGTGAAATCCAAATTTTTTTACTACCGGTTCTATGGCATGGCTTGGCAGGCATGGCTTGGCTTGGTGGGTGTGGTAGCAGAAGAATACTGCAAAATCCCCATTCCCACCCCACTCCAGGGGAACGATACTGCAAAATCCCCATTCCCTCCCCATTCCTGGGGGAAGGATATTGCAAAATCTCCATTCCCACCCCACTCCAGGGGAAGGATATTGCAAAATCTCCATTCCCTCCCCACTCCAGGGGAAGGATATTGCAAAATCTCCATTCGCACTCCACTCCAGGGGAAAGATACTGCAAAATCTCCATTCCCACTCCACTCCAGGGGAAGGATACTGCAAAATCCCCATTCCCACCCCACTCCTGGGGGAAGGATATTGCAAAATCTCCATTCCCACCCCACTCTGGGGCCAGTCAGAGGTGGTATTTGCCGGTTCTCTGAACTGCTCAAAATTTCCGCTACCGGTTCTCCAGAACCTGTCAGAATCTGCTGGATTTCACCCCTGGGGAGGGGGGAATTTAAAAAAAACCAAGAACATGAATTTAGTTCATGAAGCTTTGCTCTCTGCAGAAGGCGATCAAAGTCTCCTTCCCTTTATGACTTTGGCAGGAGCTAACCTCTTCTGGGGAAGGGATCACCACGTTAGATGTTGCCGAACATATTTGATATTAAAGCGCTAAAGTGCCAGCGAGGTGCTGATTAATTAACTCAGGTTGCAGAGCTGAATTGGTGCAACAGCTGTTTGGAAAACCGTCATTAACTCCGTCTCCTTTCCTGTCAATTAACTGGCTGATGGCATCGGTGCCAAATGGGAACTCCGGGGAAGAGAATCTGCTACAGACCTCCATGCTGAAAATAATAATAAGAAGGATGATATAAATACAAAGGCCTGCAAATAGAAAGGGAACGACGGTGGCAAAGGCGAGCAAGGGTGGTACCGATAGGAATAGGCGCCTTGGGTGCCATCCCAAAACAACTGGAGTACTACTTGAACACCATCGTTGGCGTTGACAAATTTGCCATCGGTCAATTGCAGAAGGCAGATTTCCTTGGAACTGCTTCGATCCTGCGACGGTATCTGTAACGCCGTCAAACATCAACATCTGCCTATCCTCCAGGGCCTTGGGAAGGAGTGGATAGGTAGACAAAAAGGCCAAATCCAGTCTGAACATGTGGGTGACTGGGGAGGGGGAGGAGGAGGGGGAGGAGGAGGGGAAGGAGAAGAAGAAGAGGAGGAGGAGGAAGAGGAAGAGGAAGAGGAAGAAGAAGAAGAGAACAGAAAAAGAACAGAAGACAACAGAAGAAGAGAAGAGAAGAAGAAAAGACAAGAACAACAGATGAGAAGAACAGAATAAGACAACAACAGAAGAAGAGAAGAACAGAAGAAGAAAAGAGAAGAACAACAGAAGAGAAAAGAACAGAAGAACAAAAGAAAAGGGAAGAACAACAACAAAAGAGAAGAGAACAACAGAAGAACAACAGAAGAAAAAGAGAAGAGAAGAACAGAACAGAAGAACAGAAGAGAAGAACAACAGAAGAAGAGAAGAAAAAAGAACAGAAGAAGGAGAACAACAATAGAAGAAGGAGAGAAGAACAGCAGGAGGAGGAGGAGGAGAGGAGTGTGGGGAGGTGGTCAGTAGAATCATAAATGAAACCAGAGGACCAGACCAGCTAGAAAAGATGAAGGGAGTGAAAACAGCAGCTGAGAGAAAACAAGACTTTTCAGGAGTCTCTTCCCTTCTCAACAGCAACCATCAACAGATGCCTCCAGGCGGAATGTCAGAACGGAAATCTTATGGAATCGGAGGTGATTGAAATGCTAGGCCAGGTGACATTTTCTCCTTTCGACTTTTGACTTCCGAAGGAGAAGGGAAGGAGGCGGCTTTTTCCTCTCCTGATATTTGGGGTTGGCGCCCAACAGGCAGATGGAGCTGGGTCCCCCTAATGACAACTGGCCGAGGGTCTTAATCTGTGGGCCTAAATTCAGAGCTGGGTTTCACATGTTCTTATCACTGGTTCTACCTTCTGTGCATGCACCTGGCCTTGAAAATGTGGTTAAATAGGACGGCATTACGCAGTCTCTGCTACCAATTTGCCCAAACCCATCCGAACCGGCTGAATACCACCACTCAATGAATTCTATTTCGCACTTATGTCACCAAGATCTTATGAACGGTTTGTTTTGTGACTGTTCAAAGTTACAGTGATGCTGAAAAAAGGGACTTATGGCCGGCTTTCACATATACGACCCTGGCATGGTCAAAATTCAGACGCTTGGCAACCGGTTCATACTTACGACCATGTCCCAAGGTTGCGTGATCCCCTTCTGGCAAGCAAAGCCAAGGAGAAAGCCAGATTGACTTAACAACCAGATTTCTTATCAACTGCAATATTCACTTAACAACGGGTGGCAAGAAGGATGGTAAAATGGGACAAAGCTCACTTAACAAATGCCTCGCTTACCAACAGAAATTTTGGCCTCCCTGTGTTCTGTTTGACATGCTTGGGGGTAATGAGGAGAAAATTTCAAGAAATGTGACGATCAGGTATCCTTTTAACTGCTGGTTAAAAAGATGATCTTTTTGTTCTTTTTGTTCTTTTTTTCTTTTAGTTTATTTATTTATTAATACCATAAGATGGAAAAATACAAAAGAAAAGAGTAGGAAAGATAAGGGAGGGAAAAGGGAAGGGAAAATTGCAAGAAAAGGCATTGTCTTCTGACTCCCTTTGGTACAGTAAAATAATAACATCAAAACTCAACATTTTACTTTTACACAATAGTACAAGCTAGCCATTTCTATAACAACAACCTATCTCATCAGTAAACACGAAAGTTTCATCCCCCCCCCATCTCGAGCACAAAGTCCAGAAGAGATTTCCAAGTAGAAATAAAAGTAATTACATTTTTTTTTCTTTAATCAAAACAGTCACTTTAGCCATGATGCTAACTCCATCAACTCGGTTAAATCTGTCCATATATTCTTTACAGATTTACAGATTTACAGAGTCGGAAGGGACCTTGTAAGTCATCTAGTCCAACCCCCCCACCCAAGCAGTAGATCCTACACCATTTCTGACAGATGACAGTCCAGTCTCTTCTTGAAAGCCTCCAGGGATGAAGCTCCCACAACTTCCGAAGGCAACTTCTGTTCCATGGGTTGATTGTTCTCACTGTCAGCAAACTTCTCCTTATTTCTAGGTTGAATCTCTCCTTGATCAGTTTCCATCCATTATTCCTTGTCTGGCCTTCAGGTGCTTTGGAAATAGCTTGGCCCCCTTCTTCCTCTCTGTGGCAGCCCCTCAAATATAGGAACGCTGCACTCCTGTCTCCCCTGATCCTTCTCTTCACTAGCCAAGCCATGCCCAGTTCCTGCAACCATCCATCGTATATTTTAGCCTCCAGTCCCCTCATCATCCTGGTTGCTCTTCTCTGCACTCTTTCTAGAGTCTCAACATCTTTTTTATAGTGTGGTGACCAAAACTGGATGCAGTACTCTAGGTGTGATCCTACTAAGGCTTTATAGAGTGGTAGTAGTACCTCCCTTGACCTTGATTGCATCCCTCTGTTAATGCAATTTAGGATTGCATTGGCTTTTTGGGCTGCTACAGCACACGGCTGGCTCATATTTAATTGGTTGTCCACTAGGACTCCAAGATCCCTCTCACAGTTACTGCTATTAAACCTGGTTTAACTCTTGCAGCCCTTCATCCCTCGTGGGAATCCAAGTGTCCAGTGGTAGGTTTCAAAAATTTTTACTACTGGTTCTGTGGGCGTGGCTTGGTGGGCATGGCATGGCTTGGTGGGCATGGCAGGGGAAGGATACTGCAAAATCTCCATTTCCTCCCCACTCCAGGGGAAGGATACTGCAAAATCCGCATTTCCTCCTGATCAGCTGGCACTCAGGAGGCAGAGAATAGATGGGGGTGGGGCCAGTCAGAGGTGGTATTTACCGGTTCTTCAAACTACTCAAAATTTCCACTACCGGTTCTCCAGAATTGGTCAGAACCTGCTGAAAACCGCCTTTGCAAGCATCCCTCCATTTCAGAGAGGCCTGTTTAATCTAATATTGTGCCTTTGGTTGCCGATCTCATTAAATGGGGGTCAAGAATCAGGAGGAGGGGAAAAAAACCAGGTAAAAAAAACGACATGCGTGACCCAACACCAGCGCAACTCGCCGTGAGTTGCCGACACGCAGACACGCGCAGAACGAAAGCCCTTCTGAAACGTATCTGAAAATAGCATCATGTGCTCCGGGCTAAAATAAATAAATAAAATAAAAGGCACGGAAGGATAGTGGTGACTTGATACAGACAAGGCATCTGCCTTGCGATATAACATTTAAGTCTTGTGATGGAAATAAATCACGGTAGGAAAGAATGCGAACCATTCACTAACAGGATTTTCTGTCTTTCTCCCTCCCCCCACCCTCCTTCTTATAGGAGAGGCCTTCCCAAAGTCTGCACCGCTACGTGTAAGCGTAATGTGATGATAAATGAGGAGGAGAGCACAATTCGAAATGTGGCAGGTACTTTGGGGGAAGATGTCGAGATATTAAAGGGGGGGGAGAAAAGAATACTTCGATTTCTACAAGTAACTATTAAATTGGGAATCTCCTTTTTGCTTATAATCTAATACTCTGCTCGAGTGCCGTATCATCAAACAATGCCAACAAACCGCAGCGGTAAAATAGATTTTAGACTAAGATGAATAAGAGAGGGAGTTATCTTTTTCCTTTCTCTACGCCATGGGCTTGGAGTTTCCCACCCCCCTCCCAATATTCAGAGTTTTATCTGAAGAGCCCAGAAGAAAGGTTACCGTTGACATAAAACATTTCCATCTAATTTAATATTCCTTTTACCTTGGGTACCCGCCCCTTTTTTTTTAAGGAATGAAAAAAGACAATATCTGGGCTTTTATGTTGCATGAAAAAAGGCCATACGATTAGTTAAGGAAACATAGCAAAACTTTGATACCCTTGGCATTTGATAAATGTGACTCAGAAAACCAGGAGTTGGTGTTTTAAAGGCTTTCTATGGGACTCAGTGGCTCAGTGGCTAAAGACGCTGAGCTTGTCGATCAGAAGGTCGGCAGTTCAGCGGTTCGAGTGCCGCGTGATGGGGTGAGCTCCCGTTAGTTGTTCCAGCTTCTGCCAACCTAGCAGTTTGAAAACAGGTAAAAAATGCAAGTAGAAAAATAGGGACCCCCTTTGGTGGGAAGGGAACAGCGTTCTGTGCGCCTTTGGCGTTGAGTCATGCCGGCCACATGACCACGGAGACCTCTTCGGACAACGCTGGCTCTTCGGCTTTGAAATGGAGATGAGCACCGCCCCCTAGAGTTGGGAACAACTAGCACATATGTGAGAGAGGAACCTTTCCCTTTATCTTTATTTTTAGAAGTATGCTATTAATTTGTAGATAAAGACATTATCACAGCTTGCTTTTTAACCCCTGTTCTCAACTAAAATGTGGCAGAGCAGAAGGCCAGCGGCTAAAATGATATCATCTATTTCCTTTTTTTCCCCCAAACTCCTTTCCTATAAAATCAAATTCTGGTAATCTGAAATATTTTCTCTTATTTAACGATCATCAAGCCTGTTCAATTCAGTTGGCAATTTAATAGCCCTCTGAATTTATTGATACCTTATGTCCTTTTTCATTGATTGTGGGTTTTATATGGACAATTGCTTAGCAGACTTTCTACGTTGCTGGGAGCTTTAAAAGAAATTGCTCAGCATACTTTCGATAGAAGAATTTAAAATATTCGGATAAATCTAAGGCCAGAAGTGCTAACGCTAGTATAGTTGTTAGAAAAATACAGGTACTGCTTTCAAAATGTTATTCCATACACCTTTCCATCAACTTAATTCACAAAGGAGAGATTCCAAAAAAGCTCCGCAAACTGGCTTTTTGATCTCTGATTCATTCACACGTGCATTAACACAGATCTGTTTGCGGTGTTTATTGCTATCTTAATTTCCTTAGCTTAACCTAGGTAACTAATCTGAGGTCAAATAGTCTTTTCTTCCTTGGAAATGTAATCAGAAACTAGGCACATACAATCACCTGTGGCGGACATGCCCAAAAGCAAAAAAAAAAAAAAAAAAAAGGGCAGAAATGCATCTGTGGTTAGAAAAAATGTTAAGACAGCATATAGATTTGAAGCCAGAACAAATTTTGTTAGGCAAAATACCAGAAAAATATGATAAAGGAAATATACATTTGATATGACATGTTTTAACAGCAGCAGGAATTGTATTTGCACAACATTGGAAAGAGCTTCAACTTTTTATTCCCATATAAAGTGACTGTAGGAGAAGGAATGGCAGAATTTGGAGTTGGAGTCAAAAGAGGAACGAGCCTAGAGTCTCTATCTGTAGTGGGTTTCAAATCCCAGTGCTATCGATTCGTTATTGGGAGCGCACGGGTGCGCTTGGTTGCTTTGCAAGTGCTCAGCACTTCTGTGCATGCGCTGAAGGTCCTGCGCATGCATGGACCACTTTTGATGACATCTGGGCGGGTGGGCGGAGCCTCCTGCTGCCACTACTACCACTAGCAACCCACCACTGGTCGCTATGTAGCCACAAATTAAGTCCAATCTCCCTTGAATTTCATTGGCCCTTATCTAACTCCAAGTAGATGTGGTGAGTTGAAAAGATTCTGAAATTTAGGCACGGGTAGCAATAAATCAGCTTAATTGGATCTTCGTGTATGGACTTGATCAACTGATGTCAGATTTAAATTGGGGTGAGGTAGATGGGAAAAGAGGAGAAGATGGAGTTATTGTCCTCATTTTAATGACCACAATTGAGCCCAACATTCTATGGCTAAGGGAGTCCATTGTTATGACGCACCTACCTTTTTTGGTGAGGAAAAGAAGAAAAATAAATCTCCCTCTGCCTCTCAGCAATTTTGCCTCATTGCAGCAAACAGCCTGCTTTACTTTCATTTTCGTTTTCAGCATAGCTTGATTAGCACAAGGGGAAAAAAAGAAATCTGCTCCCAGCAATTTACCTCTTTGCAGCAAGCAGCACAGCCCTGCACAAAACAGCTGAGAGCAAAACAGCTGAGCATTGGGAGGCCGATCCAATCAACTTGTGCTAATTAGGCTGTGCTGAAGCTGAAAGGAGCTGTTTTTTCTTGCTGTTTGCTTGCAAGGAGGTAACTGCTGGGAGGCAGAAGCCAAAGGGTGGGGGCCAGTGGGTGGGCGGGGCTACATTCGGTGTATAAGACACACCTAAATTTTTAGGGGGGGGAAGGTGCATCTTATACTCCGAAAAATACGGTACGTGGCCTATCACAAGCTCCATAATTCTCCGATGCTACTTCTCTTTCAATCACCCTCTACATCTCTTTTTTGAGGAGTGTTTTGAACAAATTTCTGTTCGATCCTAAAGGAAATCAACTTTGAGTGTCCTTTAGAAGGACTGATCTTGAAGCTGAAGCACAAATATGTTTGGCCACCCAATGAGAAGCGAGGACTCCTTGGAGAAGACCCTGATGTTGGGAAAGATGGAAGGCCAAAGGAGAAGGGGACGACAGAGGATGAGGTGGTTGGATGTCGTCATCGACACAATGAATTTGGATGAACTCTAGAAGACTGCGGAGAGCAGGAGTCCAGCATCACTGTGAGTTGAGTGGGGCATATCAATTCTCTTAATAGATAAAATAAATATAACAAATGTGGCAAGTCCAGTTTCAGACAGCCTAGATGCTAAGCCCACCCTAGGTGAAATTCTTCGCCAATTCTATTTCAGTTTCCTTATTGTAATGAAAAGCTAACAGCAGGCCCAAACTATTATAATTAAAGAGATCAACATATTTGGAAAGGCTAGTCATAAATCTTACTGCGCTAAACTACTGGTGCAGTCTTCCCTATCCGTGAATTTCCTCTCTGCGGCTTGCCGGGGACCGTGGGGAGGGGGTCTGGGTGAATTCGAAGGACATGAAATCTCTGGATGTTGATCACTTGTAATTAGGGTAATCTTCAGAACCGTGAACTGCCGTAGGGTCCGGCTGTCTTGAGATGGAGCTGACGCCACGTCACACCACCCTACAATCCTTAGGAAGAAGGCACACCACGAGAACTGAATGCCCTTCCTTAATTAGGGAGCAGTGGGCTGACCCATTCAAGAGGGACAACGATAGAATACATTGATTAGTTGAAGAGAGACAGAGAGAGAGGGAGGGAGGGAGAGAGAGGGGGAGGGAGCGAGAGAGGAGAGAGAGAGGGGTGAGAGCAAGGAGAGAGAGGAGAGAGAAAGAAAGGGGCAGGGAAGAGAGAGGGAGGGGGAAGGGGAGAGAGAGGGTGGGTGGGAGAGAGAGAATGAGAGGAGAGAGAGAAACGAGAGCAAAGGGAGAAGGGGAGAGAGAGGAGAGAAATAGATGAGAGAGATGGAGAGAGGCGAGAGCAAAGAGAGGGGGTAGAGAGAGGAGAGAGAGGAGAGAGAGGAGAAAGAGAAAGAGGAGAGGAGGAGAGAGGATAGAGAAAGAGGAGAGAAAGGAGGGAAAGAGGGAGAAACGAGAGCAAGGGGAGAAGGGGAGAGAGAGGGGAGAGAGAAAGAGAGAGGAGAGAGCAAAGAAAGAAGGGGAGGGAGAGAGAGAGGAGAGGAAGAAAGGAGAGGAGAAGGGAGAGAAGGAGGAGAGAGAGGAGAGAAACGAGAGCAAGGAGAGAAGGGGGAAAGAGAGAGGAGAGAGAGAGAAAGGGAGAAGAGTGAGAGAGAGGAGAGAGCAAGGAGTGAAGAGGGGAGCGAAAGAGGAGAGGAGGAGAGAGAAAGAGGAGAGAGAGGAGAGAAACGAGAGCAAGGAGAGAAGGGGAGAGAGAGAGGAGAGAGAGAGTAAGGGAGAGGAGAGAGTGAGACAGGAAAGAGAGGAGAGAATAAGAGAGAGGAGAGAGTGAGAGAGAGGAGAGAGCAAGGAATGAAGAGGGGAGAGAGAAAGAGGAGAGAGGAGGGAGAGAAGAGAGGGAGAGAGAAAGAAAGGGGAGAGAGAGAGAGGAGAGAGGGAGGGAGAGAGAGAGAGAGAATGAATCTGCAAAGCGGGACCCTCTGCTACAAAGAGATTTCCCCGTGAACCAGAAGCATTTTCTTGGAGAGAGAGAGCAAGAGAAACAGACATAAACGTTTTGAGGGAAGCGAGAGAATGGTAAAGGGTTCATGAGGGAGAGAGATACAGTTAATATCTGGAAAGATGGCTACAGCGCTACAGGGAAGCCCTAAAGTACCTGGAGGTGCAGAACTCAACTTGCCAAATTTGTCCAGGGAAAGCCATAAATCAGCTGGAAACGACCAATCAAAGCCTAAGTGGAACCCTTCTGGTATTTTAGCATTTCTTGTGATTCGATTTTAAAAACAATTTTGAAACATTTTTTTTCTCAAAAAAAGAAAAGAATAAAAAAGTCCCAACTTCCCCGCTGTTTATTCTGAGGCTGTAAAACATCGTGTCAAACGTTCAGCAGTCTAGGAGACTGGGAGTTCTAGAACCATTTAGCCATGAAAAACAGCTGGGTGACTTTGGGCCAATCATCAGGAGACTGGGAGTACTAGTCCCGCCTTAGCCACGAAAGCCAGCCGGGTGACTTTGGGCCAATCACCAGGAGACGGGGAGTTCTAGTCCCGCCTTAGCTATGAAAAGCCAGCCAGGTGACTTTGAGCCAGTCCCTCCCTCCCTCTCAACCTAACCCACCTCACAGGACTGTTGTTATGGGGAAAATAAGAGGAGGAAGCTGTGTGGGCTACGTTCACCGCCTTGAGTTTATTTGTAAAAAATAAAAAAGGCGGGATACAGAGAAATAAGAACAAAACACCCGTCCCAACTTTTCCTCCCGGTTTTCTGGAAAGATCCCATCTCCAGCGTGTCTTGTTTGCAAGTGGTCACCAGATCTCTCTGCTCTGTGCCTTCCTGTTCATGGGATCCTCTGCCAAAAGCAATTTGTCAGCCCAGCTCAGGTTGCAATTATTTATAGACTAACGAAGATCTATTTTTATTATTATTGTTGTTGTTGTTGTTGTTGTTGTTGTTATTTATTTACACAGGCCTTCCGGAAACAAAATGATTGGCAAGGAAGCGGCTTACGGAGAAATTTAATGCAATGTTAGTTCTTACTGTACCCTTTTCAATAGGGTTTAACTCTGTATTGTGCTCCAAGACGTAAGTCAGGGGAGGAAACTGTGATAGAGAAGTATATTCAGACCAACCGTTCCAACTGCTTAGAGTTGGCAATCGGAAGAAAGGCCACAAACCCCTGGAAGAGCCTTGGGGGCGCAGTGGACTAAACTACTGTTAAAGTAGCACTTAGCTGCCAGCTGCCTGCAATTATGGTGAGTTCGAATCTCACCAGGCTCAAGGTTGACTCAGCCTTCCATCCTTCCGAGGGAGGTAAAATGAGGACCCGGATTGTGGGGGTAATAAGCTGACTTTGTATAAAAAAGAACACCGCTTAGGGGGAGGCGAAAGCCCTACTAAACAGGTATGTACAAGAGTATGAAGGCTATTGCTTAATGCATTGTAAGCCGTCCTGAGTCTCCGGAGAAGGGCGGCATACAAATCGAACTAATAAAATAAATAAAATAAAATAAAAAAATAATTATTGGATTTAACAAAATAGGACGGGGTGGACGGTCAATTTATTGTAATTGATTTTCTTCTTTTTGCAAGTAAATATATATATATATTTTTAAAGGATTTCGTTTAAAACGATCAGCAAGATGAGCCTTTCAGGTATACAGAAGTGGCCAAAATTGTGGAAACCTTTTGGGAAAAGTGTATTTTCTAAAACTAGTTAATAACACCATGTTGTTGGGTTTTTTTGGGAGTAGTGCCATAAAATTATATATCAATGGAAAAATAATTTAATCAAGAATGTAATAACTTTTAGGAAGGATTTGCTATTAGAATAGCAGTTGCAGTATAAAGAAGAAAAGTGAAACATGCTTGGCGAAGTCTTCTTCAGAAGATGGACTAAGATTTATATTGACTGTTTCCCTATGACTATCATTAAGTGTTGTACCTTATGATTCTTGACGAACGTATCTTTTCTTTTATGTACTACGAGAGCATATGCACCAAAGACAAATTCCTTGTGTGTCCAATCACACTTGGCCAATAAAGAATTCTATTCTATTCTATTCTATTCTATTCTATTCTATTCTATTCTATTCTATTCTATTCTATTCTATTCTATTCTATTCTATTCTATTCTATTCTATTCCATAACTATCATTAAGTGTTGTACCTTATGATTCTTGACGAATGTATCTTTATTTTATGTACACAGAGAGCGTATGCACCAAGACAAATTCCTTCTGTGTCCAATCACACTTGGCCAATAAAGAATTCTGTTCTGTTCTGTTCTGTTCTGTTCTACTCTACTCTACTCTACTCTACTCTACTCTACTCTACTCTACTCTACTCTACTCTTTATTCCAATATTCTATTCTATTCTATTCTATAACTATCATTAAGTGTTGTACCTTATGATTCTTGATGAATGTATCTTTTCTTTTATGTACACTGAGAGCCTATGCATCAAAGACAAATTCCTTGTGTGTCCAATCACACTTGGCCAATAAAGAATTCTATTCTATTCTAATGCAAATCATTCCCCTACTTTTCCATAGTGGCTTGAAATAATTCAGACGGACTTTCAGTCACAATGAGCAGGTTTTGTAATTTAATAGCAGGTTGGCAACCCCCTCCAAATGTTAACAATTAAATCCGTGATGAGTATCGCTACTGATAGCCTTAGCAAGGAATCAAAAAGCGAGGGTGCCTGTGAGAAAGTATCACATTTCAATTTACGAAGGGACTTAGGTAGAGCAGAACTAAACCAAGCTCTAAGTCAAAAATTTACTGTGGTTTTTTTTTACTCAAGCTTTAAGCCCAGGTCTCCCTGGGAAAAGAATCGTAAAGGTGGCTTAAGCATTTCTTGAAACTTTTTTCAACTGCACCAAAAATAGTTCAATCAGAGATAAGGAAACTACTGACCTTCCTTATGCCAGGAATTGTCCCCCCCCCCCTAAAAAGAATGACAATGAATACCTTCTATTTATTCATTGTCAAATTAGTTCCAGGCTGGACAACAGTGCTAGTGTGGGTGCGATTGTGTAGATACAGAAAGGAACTGTGTCAAATTTACACTTAAAACCATCTGAAACAGGAAGGTGATGTCATAGCTCAACATGAAAATGCACCTTCTTCCGCATCTAATATTTCGTTCTTTTTCATTTTAGGTACCGTATTTTTCGGAGTATAAGATGCACCTTTCCCCCCCATAAAAGGGGGTGAAAATTTAGGTGCGTCTTATACACCGAATGTAGCCCCGCCCACCCACTGGTCCCACCCTTTGGCCTCTGCCTCCCAGCAATTTATCTCCTTGCAAGCAAACAGCAAGAAAAAACAGCTCCTTTCAGTTTCAGCAAAGCCTAATTAGCACAAGTTGATTGGATCGGCCTCCCAACTCTCAGCTGATTTGCTCTCAGCTGATTTGCTCTTAGCTGTTTTGCTGCTTGCTGCAAAGAGGTAAATTGCTGGAGCAGATTTTTCCCCCCCTTGTGCTAATCAAGCTATGCTGAAAACGAAACTGAAAGTAAAGCAGACTGTTTGCTGTTTGCTGCAAGGAGGCAAAATTGCTCAGAGGCAGAGGCAGATTTCTTTTTCTTCTTTTTCTCACCAAAAAAGGTAGGTGCGTCTTATACTCCGAAAAATACGGTATTTAATATTAAAAGAAGGGCGGCATATAAATCAAACCAATAAATAAATAAATAAAAGAAGCATACGGCTAACCATGTATGATTTAAACACGTAAGAATGGTCATGTGGTGTGCGTAACTACCGTTTGGATTTTTAGGGTACCATGTTAGGATTTTTCCCACGGTTTTGCATGATAAATTTCCTTGACTACAAACGGTGGTGATAAAAGTTAGCGTTTTCCTTCCCTACAAAAATAAATTCAGTAATATGCAATAAAAATATGAATTCAAAAAAAAAAAGAAAGAAATTGTAGGTGCTTCATCACTGGAGATTCTCAAGAAGAGATCGGACGGCCATTTATCCGGAATGGTTTAGGATCTTCTGTTTGAGGAAGGGGTTGGACTAGAAGATCTCCAAGGCCCCTTCCAGCTCTAGTCTATTCTAAATGGACCTTCCTGACATTTCAGATAAGTGCCTGCACACCAAACAAGCAAAAAATGTTACCTCCAAATCTCACTTCAATAAGACTGTGTTAAATATACATTCATTAGGGTCAGAATCAATGGTGGGTTCCTCCTGGTTTGGCCCGGTTCGGCCGAGCCGGTAGCGGTGATGACATGACATCACCAAACTGGTTCTCTTTGTTCGGGAGCTGGGGTGGGGGCTCCGCCCCCCCCTGCATTATTCTTACCTTTTATTTGGCCCCACCCCCAACCTATTGCTGCTTCCCGCGTCCCAGCTGATCGGCTAGAAGGAAAAAAAACTGTTTAAACTCTTGCCGCGGGGCTTCAAAGGGCCGCCCTACAGCTGATCAGTGTTAAAAGGCAGTGTTGTGGTAGACCAGTGCCTCCAAAAATAAATGAATAGACCGGTGCCTCCAAAAACAAATGGGTAGACCGGTGTTTCCAAAAACAAATGGGTAGACCGGTACAGCTCTGCAAGCAGTTAAAAGCCTGGTAGAGTAGACCAGTACCTCTGCTAAATCCTAAAGAATTGTCACATGACCCTCAAGCCACGCCCACAAAATAAGCCACGCCCACAGAATCGGTAGTAAAAAAATTTAGAACCTACCCCTGGTCAGAATACCACGTTCCAACATAGTCCTTCGATCCCGAGAATAGTCAGCTCCTCCACTGAGGTTTTTATCCTCATTTAGTCCATCCAAGCAAGAAGACCCCCATCAAGAAACACGATGACCAATGAGCATTTTGTACTTAATACCATACTGTTCACTCAGAGTAACAGTGACGCTTCCTTGAAAACCATTATAGTAATAGTAACAGAGTTGGAAGGGACCTTGGAGGCCATCTAGTCCAACCCCCCCTCCTCACGCAGGAGACCTGTACTAGGGATTCGAACCACTGAACTGCCAAACTTTCTGATCGACAAGCTCAGTATCTTAGCCACTGAGCCACCTAGTCAGTGATGTTTCACCAGAAAGGGAAAGGAGTTTTATTCTTTTTCAAATATAGCCAGCCCTTGTTTAGCAACCGCAATGGGGACC
Organism: Ptyas mucosa; assembly: GCA_012654045.1. Lineage (NCBI taxonomy): Eukaryota > Metazoa > Chordata > Lepidosauria > Squamata > Colubridae > Ptyas > Ptyas mucosa. The sequence continues at coordinate 5,154,886 of WNWU01000062.1, read as the reverse complement.
AACAACTCAGTCGTTAAGTGAAGCAGTCACTGAGTGAACCTACAATTAAGAGCCGAGGTGGCGCAGTGATTAGAGTGCAGTACTGCAGCTATTTCAGCTGACTGCTAGTTCAGCAGATCAGCGGATCAAATCTCACCGGCTCAAGGTTGACTCAGCCTTCCATCCTTCCGAGGTGGGTAAAATGAGGACACAGATTGTTGGGGGCAATAGGCTACTTAGTATACTGTCTTTGGTGTAAGCCGCCCAGAGTCCTCAGAGAGTGGGCGGCATAGAAATATGACTAATAAATAAACAAACAAACAAACAAACAAACAAACAAATTGGGTTTGTCTTCTTATTTTGGCTTTCTTTTTTTTTTTTTAATTTGATTTATATGCCAGTCTTCTCCAGAGACTCAGGGCGGCTTACAATGCGTTAAGCAATAACCTTCATACTTTTGTATATTTTATACAAAGTCAGCTTATTTCCCCCACAATCTGGATCTTCATTTTACCTACCTTAGAAAGGATGGAAGGCTGAGTCAACCTTGAGCCTGGTGGGATTCGAACTTACAGTAATTGCAGACAGCTGGTGTTAATCTCAATGCTTTTAGTCTGCTGAGCCACCAGGCTTTACAGAACAGCAAAAGTTCATAAATACAAGGATTATCACAAAGTTTACTTTTTCATTACGGTCCTAACTGTGAATGGGCATTAAGTGAGAAGAAGTGAGGATCACCTGCATTGACCAACAGGAGGCAGTATGTGGGTGAGTTTATCATAATTGAGATTCAACGTCTAATGCAGCCAGGTAGATGGAGTCTATGGGATTCCAACTGTCCACTGAGAATTGAACACCGAGAATTGGGAATTTCCAATACAGGGGGGTGGGAAACCCAAATAGGACAAAGCCAGTGACGTACTGACTCCTGGTGGCCAACATTAGCAACACCCAAGATTATACATAACGTAAAAGCAAATTGCGCGCACTTACAAGCACACACAATTTTTCCGACGGTGAGAACCATCAACCCAATGAACAGAAGTTGCCTTCGGAAGAGGTGGGAGCTTCATCACTGGAGGCTTTCAAGAAGAGACTGGGCTGCCCTGTGTCAGAAGTGATGTAGGGTCTCCTGCTTGGGCAGGGGGGGTTGGACTAGATGACCCTGCTCAAGAAGGAAACCCTGCACCATTTCAGACAAATCGTCTGTCCAATTTCTTCCTTAAAATCCCCCAGTGTTGGAGCACCCACAACTTCTGGAGGAAAGCTGTTCCGTGTCGAATCCTTATACGAGCTTAAGAAAAGGAATGCCAACTTCATGTATCATTCTAAATCAGGGATGTCAAACTAGATTTCATTGAGGGCCGCATCAGGGTTGTGTTTGACCTTGGGGGCTTGGGGTGGGCACGGCCAGGATGGGTGTTGCCAGCTTGACGTCACTCATGTCGGGGTCCGCCTCTGGTGGTCCGAGCGCTCTGCCAGTGAAAACGAGCTCCCGAGCTCCGTTTTTGGGTGCCAAAGGAGGGACTTGTTTAAAAAAAAAAATCACTGCTAAAATTTCCCCAAAAAACTTCCCCCTTGTCCTGCTTCCACAATGCAGAGATAGAGGAACCCTCTCGGGAATCTTCCCCTTAAGGAATCATTTCCCACCAAATCATCACAAACTCCATTTGGGACCTTCAGGTATTCCTCCAGTCCATTCACAGCTGAAAAGCCAAGAACCTCCTGATCCATAGTGCTTCTCCAACGGTGGCCATTCCGGGCGTGAAACCACGAAAGAAATATGTTAAATCAATAATGAAAAGTCCTGAATCCACAGTTCTGGACACCACAACTCAAAAAAGATGTTGTGACTCCGGAAAGAGTGCAGAGAAGAGCAACGAAAATGATGAGGGGACTGGAGGCTAAAACATATGAAGAACGGTTGCAGGAACTGGGCATGGCTAGTGTAACAAAGATAAGGAATGGGATGATAAGATAGCAGTCTTCCAATATTTGAAGGATTGTCAACCTATTCTCCAAAACACCAGAAGGCAGGACAAGAAACAATGGAAACTTATCAAGGAGAGAAGCAACCTGGAACTCAGGAGAAAATTCCTCACAGTTAGAACAATTAATCAGTGGGACAACTTGCCTCCAGAAGTTGTGAATGATCCAACACTGGAAGTTTTTAAGAATAAATTGGATAGCCATTTGTCTGAAATCCCATAGGATCTCCTGCTTGAGCAGGGGGCTGGACTAGAAGACCTCCAAGATCCCTTCCAACTCTTGCAATTCTGTATTCTGCATTCTGTAACTTCTTGTTTTCTTAAGAGCAAGTTGTGACCTCTGAGAAATATTGAAGATGCTGAACCCATTCCATCTGTTACTTCTAGTCCTGCCAGAGATGGTGAGCTTATGCCTTAGTCTCCTGCCTCACAGGTCTCATGTTTGTCACAATTTCAGCACAGATAAAAAATCTTAGAAACCCAAGAGTACGGGAAACTCAACAATCAAGAAACTAAGTCTGGGTACAGAATGATAGAATCAAGAAAACAGTTGCTGATTTTATTTTTTTATTTTTTTGTCAAGCACATATTAGATAACAGATACGGACGGTGGGCACGCTGGTGAGCTTATGCACACCCCGTACAGACCTCTTAGGAATGGGGTGAGGTCAACAGTAGACAGTCTAAGGTTAAAGTTTTGGGGGTTTTGGGATGAAACCACAGAGTCAGGTAGTGCATTCCAGGCATTGACCATTCTGTTACTGAAGTCCTATTTTCTGCAATCGAGTTTGGAGTGGTTTACCTTGAGTTTGTATCTATTATTGGTTCATGTATTGTTGTGGTTGAAGCTGAAGTAGTCATGGACAGGAAGGACATTGTAGTGAATAATTTTATGTACTACGCTTAGGTCAGACCGAAGGTGGCGTAGTTCTAAGTTGTCTAAGCCCAAAATTTCAAGTCTGGTGGCATAAGGTGAGTGGAGGAGTGGAGGACTCTTCTCCTGAAATAACTCTGGACTCTTTGGATTGTATTTATGTCGGATATGCAGTGTGAGTTCCAGACAGACGAGCTGTATTCGAGAATTGGTCTAGCAAAGGTTTTGCACGCTCTAGTTAGCAGAACAATATTACCCAAGTTTAGGTTAACAACTCTTAATGCCTTTTTGGCAATGTTGTTACAGTGGGCTCGGGCACTTAGATCATTAGAGATGAGTACTCCAAGGTCTTTGACAGAATGAGGGTCGTCTACAAGGTTGTGTAGAATTTTTTTAAAAAAAAATGTTGATTTTTTCCCCTAACAAATCAAAAATTGTTGAAAACTTTCAACAATTAACGAATGAACTAGTTAGGAAGGAACTGCTAGTAGAAGGAAGCAAAGTGAATGGATATCACTGGCTGGGCATTTTCTTCACCTTGTCCTTTCTGCTGTGAAACATTTCTTCATCCAGCAGAAATTAGATGTCACCAGGCCTGCCATCTGGAGCTGCCATAGAGGGGCCTCAGTGCAATTAACACCAGCCTTCTTCCTTCCTTCTCTTTGAAATTGCAACTTTCTGCTGAAAACCAAACCAAACAAAAAAAAAAAATTCAATGAACCAAGCCAACGTTAGCCGTCCCTAATTTCCTAATGGTAAACTTGATCTCAGACATATAGAGACCAGGGATTAAGGAGGACCATAGGGAAGTGCCAGCTATACAGTTCCTTGGGCACAGCCTCTCCCTGCTGTTGGAATTGAGAAGATACGGAGAAGGTGTCGGGTTTTGTTTTCAGCATCTTTGCAAAGCCAACAAACTTTGCAGGCTGCTGTGACACTCATCCCCCCCTCCCGGTCTATGCTCTTGTGCATTGGAGAATGCTAGTGTTAATTGCACTGAGGCCTTTTGACGGTAGCTCCAGATGGTAGGCCTGGTGACATCCTTGGACTTCTCACCAAGGACACTGGCTGAGCCTGAGTCACTTATAACCCTTCGAGAGGTTAGGAAGCAGACTTCATAAGGACCAGCGGAACACAAGTTTCTTACTGTAGAGTATAATAATAAAATCTTAAAAACCTAACTGGTTCTCTTTCGTCCTGCTCTTGTACCAAGGAGAGTCAAGACGAGGCCCTCTTGAGTTTCTTCCTCAGGTTCCTCCACAGCTTCAGAGTTCAGTGAAGGTTAACTGGAGGACTTCCTTCTTCAAGACCGTATGTATGTTCCTCTACAATCTATGGAGATTCTCCACCATCCAGGTCACGGTTGTCCCAAAGGTGCTTTTTCAAGAGGCAACTGTACTTCGTTCTTCCTTGAAGACGTTTCGCTTCTCATCCAAGAAGCTTCTCCAGAAGTTCTTCAAACTTCTGGCTGGGGAATTTCTGGGAATTGAAATCCACCAGTCTTTAAAGTTGCCAAGTTTGGAGACCCTTGATATAAGGCAGTGTTCTTCCCCCTTGGCCACGTTAGGCTGTGTGGACTTCAAGTTCCAGAATTCCCTAGTCACCCTTCTGACTGAGGAATTCTGGGAGCTGAAGTCCACACAAAGTGGCCAATGGAGACAAATACCACTCTAAGGAGAAAATACTAGAATTTTCTCTCGATACTAAAACTAAACACTAAACCACCTACCGGTATTTATTAGAATTACTAACTCTAATCATCATTCTAATGAGACATACTTTGAGGTCACTAATGCCAGAAAACATTTAAGCATGGAAATCACATAGCCAAATCTTGCTGTTATTATTATTATTGTTGTTGTTGTTGCACATTATTGCTACATTAGCCTGGAGACCACAATGCCATTGCAGGGTTAGGGTTAGGGTTTGTCTGCCAAGGTATCAGCTTTGTTGTAGGAAAAGCTTGTGCCCTACTCAAGGTGTCACAGGAAGGCAAGCTGGCTTCACACCAGACAAAAAAGACAAGTGCAGCAGCCTCCAATCTCCCCTTCCCCGGATCCGCCTTGCAAACGGACGCCGGGAAGGTTCAGAGCCAACAGGAATCTGACTGCCTGCACAGAGCACCAGCTCGTCTCCTCACCGAAGTGGTACCTATTTATCTACTCGCATGTAACATGCTTTCAAACTGTTAGGTGGACAGAAGCTGAGGTGAATGACGGGAGCTCACCCCTACATGCAGTGTTGGGACTCGAACCGCCGGAGCAGAGACATCTTCAGCGCCATTAATCCCCTGAGCTTCCAGTCTTGTTCCTGTTTCCAAGGTTAAACTTTAGTCAGCCTCTGTCATCTAGTATACTAACAGTTGGACTGCCGCTTCAAATGTAGTATTGGGATTTTAAGTGTGGGGTTAAAGGCAGTTCCTATCTTGCCACCGCTGGTGTTCAAGAGTAGTCATCCTTCAGGAATAACAAAAGATCTGGGTTTTGACTGGCAGCTTTTAATCACTGGACAAAGATTGCAATTTATTCACAGCCTCTTCAGATTTTGCAATTGTTTGTTAACCGAAGTTGTCCTTATTCTACCGCTGCTGTGGAACAATCCTGACCTTTCTGAGTAAGGATAAAAACACACAAGTCCTTTTCCGCTAGCTTATATATTTGGCTCATTTTTGGAGTTACTCTTCTTTATTCTCCTTCCATCTTTCGTTCTTAGAAAAAGCTATTTTACTTAATAACAAAGAGCCCTTCACATCCAGTTCTTCTATCAGTTATTATACCAACATCTATATTCCCAAATGAAATATTTTCTGTCAAAGTAAAAAGGAAAGAGTTGCGGGAGGAACGAAGGAAACACCCAAGACAAAATCCAGTTAATTCTTAAGATATTTCAGGAGTAAATAAAAATAATTAGAAATATTTCATTTTTTTAAAAAAAAAAACGTTAAAAAGAAAGACAAGAGCAGGGAATCCTGCATTTAGGAGATGCCATTAGAAGGGCTTAAGCTGGTATGCGACTATAATAAAGATTTGATTGATTTGCTTGTTCGTCTGGTTTTATTTTTTTCAAGAAAGCAAATACGAGGAAATACTAAACCAGGATATGCCCATTTGTACAAATGTTTGCAAGCCTCTGTGTGCACTTCTGCAAGTGCAGAAGATTATGAGAAGAACTTTGACGGCAGCCTGACAATTAAAGTCTAGAAATGTCATCTGAAGGGAAGCCAAATTGCATCCGGATCAAAATAAATCAATACGGAATCAGCTCGCTACTGAGAAAGACGCACCGATTTTTCTTATGACCAAGTCTAACTATTTGTCATTTAGATAGATTTTCACTCGCATGAAATCTCTTTGTCCTACACAAATTTCCAGTCTAGGACAATGTACGTAGGCTTGAAGGACATCTTCTGGTCAAGGGTAGGCAGAAGGACCACGCTTGTTAATGTTCCCACAAGCAGTTTTGAAATATCATCTAGGAAGTGAACTTTGGGGAACTCCATTTATCTTAGCAAGGTTGGCCATTGTAGGAAAAATAGATAAACTCACAGTTTAGGTTTTAATGCTCCTTCCTCCTTCGGTGTCCTTTTTAAAGCCACACATTTCCACACATTACCGTATTTTTCAGAGTATGAGACACACTTCCCCCCCCCCCCCAATAAAAGAGGGTGAAAATTTGGGTGTGTCTTATACACCGAATGTAGCCCCGTCACCCGCCACCCCAACCCCGGAAAATGGGGTGCGTGGAGACGGCAATAGGCTATCCCTGCAGCCTGAAACAGCTGATCTTCAGGAGGCCGATCCAACCAAGAATCAGCTGCTTGTGCTAATCAGGCTGTGCTGCAGCTGAAATTGGAAAGGACTGTTTGCTGCAAGGAGGCAAATTGCTGGGAGGCAGAGGCAGATTTTTTTTTCTTGTTTTCCTCCCCCCAAAAAGGTAGGTGAATCTTATAGTCCGGAGCGTCTTATCCTCCGAAAAATACGGTAATGTATCTGGGAAATTGAACCATTTTTGAGTCTCAATGGGGACCTGCTCCATTCCCATTCCCATTTGTCTTTCATGACACAAGGACACCAAGGCAACAATTTGTGCCACTGAACCTTGACCATGTTGAACAAAACACCTCAGTCCACATAGCCAAGACCAGAGGTAGTCTCAGCAGATTCTGACCAGTTCTGGAGAACCGGTAGTGGAAATTTTGAGTAGTTCGGAGAACCGGTAGTAAAAATTCTGACTTGCCCCGCCCCCATTTATTCTCTGCCTCTCAAGTCCCAGCTGATCAGGAGGAAATGGGGATTTTGCAGTAACCTTCCCCTGGATTGGGGTGGGAACGGAGATTTTACAGTATCCTTCCCCTGCCACACCCACCAAGCCACGCCCACAGAACCGGTAGTAAAAAAATTTGGATTTGGGCTATGTGGACTGAGGTGTGTTGTTTTGTGTGCATGAACCATTCCTGGAGACATCTAACTTTTTCCCCTGCAAGGGCTCCACACCTTTTCAACCACAACTGGATCACAGCAGGAAGAGTCAGCCAAGTAACAGTGCTTGGCTTTTGCTTCATCATATTTTCCACCGAAACCTAAAATAGCTCGAAGAACCAAATACCAATAACGCTGCTGACTTTGCAGCAAAATTATTCTCAGGATCAGAAAAAAACTTATTCATGGGTTGGTTGGTTTGCTCGATTTATATCCATATTATTTCATTATTTTTAATATAATAAGGCCCTTATTTTAATGCAATATAAGGCTCTTAAACAAGAGCCGAAGTGGTGCAGTGGTTAGAGTGCAGTACTGCAGGCTACTTCAGCTAACTGCTAGCTGCAGTTCGGCAGTTCGAATCTCACCGGCTCAAAGATTGACTCAGCCTTCCGTCCTTCCGAGGTGGATAAAATGAGGACCCAGATTGTTGGGGGCAAGAGGCTGACTCTGTAAACAGCTTAGAGAGAGCTGTAAAGCACTGTGAAGTGGTATATAAGTCTATTGCTACTCCTTCCTTCCTTCCTTCCTTCCTTCCTTCCTTCCTTCCTTCCTTCCTTCCTTCCTTCC
>WNWU01000062.1:5108388-5131559 GCA_012654045.1 Ptyas mucosa | reverse complement strand
GAGTAGAGTAGAGTAGAGTAGAGTAGAGTAGAGTAGAGTAGAGTAGAATAGAATAGAATAGAATAGAATAGAATAGAATAGAATAGAATAGAATAGAACAGAACAGAACAGAACAGAACAGAACAGAACAGAATAGAATTCTTTATTGGCCAAGTGTGATTGGACACACAAGGAAATTGTCTTTGGTGCATACGTTCTCAGTGTACAAAAAAGAAAAGATACGTTCATCAAGAATCATAAAGTACAACACTTAATGATAGTCATAGGGTACAAATAAGCATTCATTAGAAGAAGAAGAGGAGGAGGAGGAGGAGGAGGAGGAGGAGGAGGAGGAGGAGGAGGAGGAAGAGGAGGAACTGGAATGAAGGAGAAAGTTCAGGAAAATAAACCAGCGGTATAACTTGTTTTCAGAAGCTGTGGGTGCTTCAATCACTGGAGGCTTTTAAGAAAAAACTGGGCAACCATTTGTCTGAAATGGTCTAGGGTCTCCTGCTTGAGCAGGGGGCTGGACTAGAAGACCTCCAAGGTCCCTCCCATCTCTATTCTGATTGATAGTTCTTATAAGTGCAAAAAATGATCACAAGTCCCTTTTTTCCGTAACCGTTGTAACTTTGAACGGTCACTAAATGAACTGTTGTAAGTCCAGGACTCCCTGTACAAAATTCAGACCAAAGTCCCGGGCAAATCATATTAGCAAGACGAAAAAGAGCTTTTACTTTATGATTTATCCTCTGAGCTCTGAAGCCAATTGCTTGCCAAGACTGCCTTGCCAAGACTGTAAGTTTCCGAGATTCCTCCCCAGACAGATTTCTTTGGCCCAAGAACAACGTAGATAGAAGGCTGCTTCTGATTAGCCAAAAATAAAAATAAAAAATATTCATTTGGGTCACTGAACTCCTGCTAATGGCGTTCTAATAGTTTTGGTCCCCACACTATAAAAAAGATGTTGAGACTCTAGAAAAAGTGCAGAGAAGAGCAACCAAGACGATTAGGGGACTGGAGGCTAAAACATACGATGAACGGTTGCTGGAATTGGGTATGTCTAGTGTAGTGAAAAGAAAGGTTTCCTGCTTGAGCAGAGGTTGGACTAGAAGATCTCTAAGGTCCCTTCCAATTGGTCACCACACTATAAAAAAGATGTTGAGACTCTAGAAAGAGTGTAGAGAAGAGCAACCAGGATGATTAGGGGACTGGAGGCTAAAACATACGAAGAACGGTTGCCGGAACTGGGCATGGCTGGTCTAGTGAAGAGAAGCACCAGGGGAGACAGGATAGCATCTTCCAATACTTGAGGGGCTGCCCCAGAGAGGAGGAAGGGGGTCAAGCTATTCTCCAAAACACCCGAAGGCTAGACAAGGAATAATGGATGGAAACTGACCAAGGAGAGATTCAACTGGAAATAAGGAGAAACTTTCTGACAGGGAGAACAATCAACTCATGGAACAGAAGTTGCCTTTGGAAGTTGTGGGAGCTTCATCATTGAAGACTGTCAAGAAAAGATTGGACTGCCATCTGTCAGAAATGGTGGAGGGCCGTGATGGCGAACGTGTGGCACACGGAGCCATATCTGTGGGAACACGAGCTCAGCTCCAGCACGCTGATTTTCAGGCCTTCTTGGCCCACCAGTCGGCAAACAAGCCATTTCCAGCCTCCAGAGGGCCTCCGGGCTGTGTGTGGGGAAGGCCGTTTTCACCCTCCCCAGACTCCTAGAAAGGCTCTGGAGCCTGGGGAGAGTGAAAAACGGGTCTACCGGGCCCACTGTGCCATCATGTGCCAAAAGCGGCGGGGGGGCATGGGGGGGTCACCTGCACATGCGTGGGGGGGCGGGGCGCATAGAATTATGGGTGTTGGCACACGCACGTGTGAGCCCTCCACGCTCCCCCCGCTTTTGGCACGCGATGGCAAAAAGGTTAGCCATCACTGGTGTAGGGGGTCTCCTGCTTGAGTGGGGGGACTCAGATGACCCATAACAGTGATGGCTAACGTTTTTGCCATCGTGTGCCAAAAGTCCTCTTCCTCCTTGTCATTCCAAAGCCTTCCCAGTTCCTTCCCAATGCCCATCAACTCACTCGGGCTCTTAAAAAGGACATCGCTGACCTCAATTTACAGCTAGTCCTCAACTTACAATATTTCATTTAATCATCCTTCAAAGTTACAACGGCATTAAAAAAGTGACTCGTGACCGTTTTTCACACTTACAGCCATTGCAGCATCCCGCACCATGATCTCGTGATCAAAATTCAGACCCTTGGCAACTGACTCATACTTATGACGGTTGCAGTGTCCTGGGGTCATGTGATCCCCTTTTGTGACCTCTTGAGGGAAGCCTGGTTTGTTTAACAACTGTGTGACTGACTTAACAACTGCAGTGATTCACTTAACAACTGGGACAAAATTCACTTAACAACTGTCTTACTTAGCAACCGGAATTTTGGGCTCAATTGTGGTACGTCAAGGACTAACCGTGACACATTTATTTATTTCATGCTTTGCATGAAATAAGTGAATAAATAAGTGAACTTTCCTCCGCTACCATAATCATCCAAGTCCTCACTCACTTCCTCCTTCGTGAAAGAAAAGAGGAATGGTGATTCTACTTCCATCAAATAAGGAGACCTATTCCAGGGGTGGGTTCTAAAATATTTTACTACCGGTTCTGTGGGCGTGGTTTATTTTGTGGGCGTGGCTAGGTGGGGCTAGGTGGCTAATGTGACTGGGTGGGCGTGGCCAACTTTTTTTTTTTTTACTTTTAAAAGCCTTTTTTCTACAACCTTAAGAGGTTGCAGAAAGAAATCCTTTGAAAAGCCTCTGCAGATCAGGCAACTCAGCTGAGATCATCAGAGGCTTTTCAAAGCATTTTTTTTACCACCTCTTCGGCCGAAAAGGTTGCAGAAAAAAAAAATGCTGAGCCGCGGGATCATCAGAGGATTTTTTTTTTTTTACTTTTAAAAGCATTTTTTCGGCTGAAGAGGTTGTAGAAAAAATGCTTTTAAAAGTAAAAAAAAAAAAATCCTCTGATGAGATGGGGTAAATGAACGGCGACTGGGCCAGGGACCGGTTCGGCCCAGCCAATGTTATTACTGGTTCTCCGAACTACTACAAATTTTTACTACCGGTTCTTGCGAACCAGTGCGAACCGGGAGCAGCCCACTACTGACCCATTCATAATATCTGATTTTCTCCAGATATTGTCATACAAATCCACTGGATTGAACTATTTCTTTTCTACCAGTGCTGTTCTTTTTCATTTCACCAAAAAAAGACCAACAACAACAAAAAGAATTTGGAAAGCCATCTGAATGTAACCATTGGGGATCCACTAGAGAAAAACTGGTTGTGTAAATACTCTCGTTCCAAGATTTCCAAGGCTAGTCTAGTGAAAAGAAGAGCTAAGGGTGACATGATAGCAGTCTTCTAATATTTAAGGGGCTGCCACGAAGAAGAGGGGGTCAACTTAGTCTCCAAAGCACCAGAAGGCAGAGTAAGAAACAATGGATGGAAAAGAGTCAAGAGCCTTGGTAGTACAGTGGTCTAAAGCACCCTGTTATTAACACCAGCTGCCTGCAATTATTGCAGGTTCGAATCTCACCAGGCTCAAGGTTGACGCAGCCTTCATTCCTTTCTAAAGTAGGTAAATTGAGGACCCAGTTTGTGGGGGCAATAAGCTGACTTTGTATAAATATGCAAAAGTATGAAGGCTATTGCTTAGCACATTGTAAGCCGCCCTGACTCTCCAGAGAAGGGCAGCATATAAATCTTTTTTTTTTAAAAAAAAAAAAAGGGAGCAAAGCAACCTAGAATTAAGGAGAAACTTCCTAACAGTCAGGACAATTAACCAGTGGAACAACTTGCCACCAGAAGTTGTGAGTGCTCCATCACTGGAGCTTTTTAAGAAGAGACTGGACAGCCCCTTGGCTGAAATGGTACAGGGTCTCCTGCTTGAGCAGGGAGCTGGAGTAGAAGACCTCTAAGATCTCTTCCAGCTCTATTCTGATTGATTGATTGATTGATTGATTGATTTTCAATATTTTTGGTGTCCATTTGCATTTTGGTTGAGCGAAGAACAGGAAGGGATAATCAGTATTTAGAAGGAAAAGAACTTCACTAAGGAATTCCCATCCACCCAACCATTTTCACTCTGGTGCAGATGGCAGCCACTCAAGGCGCCCACGAATTACCATCTGGCCCCTGATCATGGCAGGAGACTTCCTGCTGAAGTCTTCTTCTACAGCCAGCTAGAACCGCAGGCAACATCTGCTTCAGAAATGCAGGCCCAATCTGACACATCACAAGCTTTTCGGCGACAATGTCCATGCCTTCATTCTGCTGGACAAAGATTGGACAAAGTTGCAGGAAGAAACGTCAGAACCAAGTCCAACAGAGAAGGATGAGTCCTTGACTCTTCCATGACCATCCTAGGATCAGGAGGAGATCCAACCATCCCCTTCCCATCATTCAATCTTCAGCTATTCAATCTTCTCCACACTCTTTGTCGTCCAACCGATCTGTACACTTCCATGGCTTTAACCCCCATGGTTGAAATTAGCATGAGGAAAGTCTTAATTTCCTTTCTAACATTCCCATGCGATTTTAAAAAACAAAATTGAAGCATACATCCCTTCTTATCCTAAATTTTCATATGATTTTCCCAGGAGAAGGGATGTATCTGTTTTTGTACACACCAGAGATGGAGAGACACAGAAAGAGAGGATTCCCTTAAGTCTTCAATGTCTTAAACGAATTTTATTAAAATAAAAAAAAAACTCCTTAATCAGTCAAACTTTTATCCAAACTTTTGTCCAACTACCGTGTTTCCCCAAAAATAAGACCTTGTCTTATATTTTTTTGAGCCCTGAAATAAGTGCTTGGCCTTATTGCCATGTGCTCAAAAGCCCGATTGGGCTTATTATCAGGGGATGTCATATTTTGGGGGAAACAAGGTATAAATATTTAACCCTTGATGATGTTGATATCCATATACACTACAAGGGCTCTCTTTGCACTGTAGAAACAAGCCTACTAATTCAGTTTAACATCCAGTATTATATTCTAATGGGCACGCAGTGACTCAGTGGATAAGATGCTGAGCTTGTCAATTGAAAGTTCGGCAGTTCAGCGGTTCGAATCCCGAGTGACGTGTAATGGGATGACCTCCTGTGACTTGTCCCGGCTTCTGCCAACCTAGCAGTTTGAAAGCAGGTAAAAAGTGCAAGTAGAAAAATAGGGACCACCTTTGGTGGGAAGGGAACAGTGTTCCGTGCACCTTCGGCGTTGAGTCATGCCGGCCACAGGACCCTGGAGACGTCTTCGGACAGCGCTGGCTCTTCAGCTTTGAAATGGAGATGAGCACCGCCCTCTAGAGTCAGGAACGACTAGCACATATGTGCGAGGGGAACCTTTACCTTTACCTTTATTATATTCTAAGATTAATATGCTCAAATGGACAATATTTAGCAGAAGGAAAATTCTTAGTCTTAGTTACCTGCGGTTCCATTGTCCAAAGCAACTGACTTTGTTCAAAAATGTTTCCTTGAACAGTCGTTCTTTTTCCCATACGGATATAAAGCTAATACTTTGAGAATATATCTCACTTTTACTGCAGTGGGTGATAGATAGATTGATTAGGGATTTGCTACAGACTTACAGATAATTGCACAATGATCCAGATTTGCACTAAACTATTCCCAATGATTCCAAGTGGTGAGAATAAGCACAATTTTTTTTTAAAAAAGAATAAAATAGATTTGGCTAGCGCAAAATGTTCCTGCTTACAGAAACGGTGTTTATTCTATCTACGTTGGGATCAATAAATCACTTCGGATTTTTATCTTATGAAGAACAGTACACTAAGTCTATCATCTGTATTATTTGCACAAAAGAAGAAGATGCATTTTCTTCATGTTGAGTTAAAACAAATCAGCTCTGGCTTCCAAGATACCTTGATGAATCTCCCAAGAGTGGGATTTGCATACGGCGTGGGTAAAAAAGAAAAGAAATGAAAAATGGATTCCACCAGTTGAATTGTGGTTGTCACGTGCCTTGTTAAGGCCACACTTGGAATATCCAGTTTTGGTCACCATGATGTAAAAAAGATGTTGAGACTCTAGAAAGAGTGCAGAGAAGAGCAGAGAAGAGGATTAGGGGACTGGAGGATAAAAGGTATGAAGAAGGGTTGCAGGAACTGGGTATGTCTAGTTTAATGAAAAGAAGGACCAGGGATGACATGATAGCAAGTCTTCCAATATCTCAGGGGCTGCCACAAAGAAGAGGGAGTCAAGCTATTCTCCAAAGTACCTGAGGGCAGGACAAGAAGCAATTGTTGTGTCTTCGGCTCCCGAGCCCGGACCTCCGGAGGAGGAATCCTCCGAAAGTGAAGAGGAGGGGGCAAGGGACTCCTCCCCTGGCCCGTCTGGTTTGGCACCACCCCAGGCCCCAGCTGAAAGCCCTGTGGAAGAAAGCTCCTCTGAGTCAGACGAGAATGAGGAGAGGGAGTGGATTAATCCCAGGTGGCGACGATCAGAGAGACGGGCTCAGCAAAGGAGTGGGTGGGGCCGAGCACGAGGTGATGAGTCACAAAGCCAACGCCCCACAAGGTATAAAAGGAACTGACCTTACCTTGTTGGCTTTTGTGACGAACAAAGTTTTACCCTGACTGCTTGTGTCCTGAAATACTGCAGCAGTGAAGCGTTTTCTTTGAAGCTCGTATTGGATATAAATACTTGGAGCCTTATCAGGGACTGGCCGTGGCAACTCAAAACAAAAGCTGTCGTTATCTCTCCCGGGCTCGCTGCCAGCTCGTTGTTTATGGATGGTAAATAAACAACTTCTGAATACTCCTGTTCGAGTGTGTGTGCTTGTCTGGGCTTCTGAAGCAGGGAGGGGACAGAACAGCAATGGGTAGAAACTAACCAAGGAGAGAAGCAACCGAGAACTAAGGAGGAATTTCCTGAAAGTGAGAAACAATTAACCGGTGGAACAACTTGCCTCTAGAAGTTGTGGAATAGAATCAAAACCAGGTGAAATGTTAATACCGCTTTATAATGCCTTGGTAAGGCCACACTTGGAATCTTGCATCCAGTTTTGGTTGCCAGGATGTAAAAAAGATGTGGAGACTCTAGAAAGAGTGCAGAGAAGAGCAACAAAGATGATTAGGGGACTGAACGGTTGCAGGAACTGGGCCTGGCTAGTCTAGTGAAGAGAAGGACCAGGGGAGACATGATAGCAGTCTTTCAATATTTGAGGGACTGTTACAGAAAGGAGGGGTCAACCTATTCTCCAAAGCACCTGAAGGCATGACAAGAAGCAATGGGTGGAAACTAACCAAGGAGAGAAGCAACTTAGAACTAAGGAGGAATTTCCTGACCGTTAGAACAATTAACCAGTGGAACAACTTGCCTCCAGAAGCTGTGAATGATCCAACACTGGAAATGCTTAAGAAGATGTTAGATAACCATTTGTCTGAAGTGGTGTAGGGTTTCCTGCCTGAGCAGGGGGTTGGACTAGAAGACCTCCAAGGTCCCTTCCAGCTCTGTTCTTCTAATCTATTCTGTCCTGTTCATATTTTCCTGTCTTGTTTTTGGTACTTGGGGCACTTCAATGAGGAGGCACATTCTGTAAAAGACACGGGTGCGTTTTCATGTCATTTGGCAACACTTAAAAGGATTTCTTGGCCAAACATGTTTCTGTATAAATAAAAAATTCATCTTAATTATCCTTGTATCATATCCTCCTCCCATTTGTATTATGGGTTTTTTTTCCTCTTAGTTTATGACCTTGCATTTTTATCTAAATTAAATCTCTGCTTGTTAATTTTCATACAGTTTTCCAACTTTTAAGACTCTTCGTTTATCTCTCTCCATCTCTCATAATCTTCCAATCCCTCCTAATTTAGCATTACAGGAGCTGCGAATTGTGTTCTCGGATGGATACGCGGGCTCGTGGGCGCACGGACCCACAAATAATATACAAACACACTAAATAGTCCTGTGCCTAGAACTGATCCCTAATAAATATTCCTTTCCCAACGATTACGTTAAAAAAAAAGAAACAAACCCACACTACATCATTTATTGTGGCCAGACACGGGGTCGTAAGTAGAAATGGCCATTAAAAAGAGAATGGGAAGATTGGCCAAATTTCAATAAAGGATGCAGAAGAAGCCTCCGGTGGCTTTAAAATAATAAAAGTAGAATGTAATGAAGTAAATGGCAGGAACTGAATTTTGGTCACCATATTGCACAAAAGATGTTGAAACTCTACAAGGAGTGCAGCCGAGAGCAACAAAGCTGATTACGAACCTGGAGGACGAAGGTAAAAGCTCCAGATTTACAGTATTTATATCCTGCTGTTATTATTTTCACAAATAACTCAAATTGGCGAACACAATCCGTACACCTTCTTCCTCCTGTTTTCCCCACAGCGACAACCCTATGAGGCGGGTTGGGCCGAGAGACAGTGATCAGCACAAGGTCATCCAGCTGGCTTTCATGCCTAAGGCAGGACTAGAACCCACGGCCTCCCTGTCAGGGTTCCGACGAATGCCCTAATTATATCATGAGCCTCGAGCTAAGCTTCAAAAGAAACCCAGTTATTTATTAAGAGCAACATGTCGGCACATACCCAAGTGAAGCCAGCTCTGCCCCCACGTAATTTACGGCCCAATGATGACCCTGTTTCCCTCCTCCTCCCAAGGTGTGTTATAAATCACATTCTCCACCGAAGCACTTTCGCGGGCTGTAGAGATTACGCCCCTCCGGCTGTTGCAGGTAACCTGGGATACAGCCTTGAGAAAGGAATGCGTGGAATGTGCTTCTGATTGTAGCTGCCCCCGTCAGTTTCCCCCCCTCCTGCCTATGGCAACTCGAGAGCAGGCCAGGGATGCTTTGCGAGTTGGCACTCCTGTTTTCTAGCCTGATGCATTAACCATTACTCCAAACCGGCTCTAAAACGGAAGGAAAATGATATTTTGCAGCCAGAGTTTCTCTTTTTCGCACAGTATATCCCGCTGCTGTTAATTTGTCCGTTTTTCTGCTGTGGGATTTATTCCTCCTTGTATTTAGGTCTGAGATCCCTGGTGGGTTCACTTATAGAGAGAGTGGTATAAAGTTCTTTGAGCCAGTTCAGCGGATGATAAAACACACCGAAACCTCCATTCATTTCTTTTCCAACAAGATGGAAATCATTCTTCTTCTTTTTTAACAATGTACTTATATATTTTCCTTAACATACGTTCTTTATAAACAGTATATTATCTGGGTGTATTTGCTTAACATAATAGCATATAATATAATAATATATTAAACATAAACCATACATAATAGTATTTTTCCAATTTCTAATTTCTACTTTCTATTATCCAACTACTGGTAGAATAAATACCATTTTTGAAAGTATTCTGTATCTTCTTTATCTTTTGTCTTCAATGTCAACCTATCCATTTCTGCACCATCTAGTATTTTTTTTAAATTACCTCTTCTTCTATGGGTGGTTCCTCATTTCTCCAATGCCGCACATATACAATTCTTGTTACTGTCAAAATATGTAATATTAAATATATATTCCAGTGGTGAAATCCGAATTTTTTACTACCGGTTCTGTGGGCGTGGCTTGGTGGGCGTGGTGTGACTTGGTGGGCATGGCAGGGGAAGGATATTGCAAAATCCTCATTCCCTCCCTACTCCTGGGGGAAGGATATTGCAAAATCTCCATCCCCATCCTACTCAGGGGCCAGCCAGAGATGGTATTTGCCGGTTCTCCAAACTACTCAAAACTTCTGCTACCGGTTCTCCAGAACCTGTCAGAACCTGCTGGATTTCACCCCTGATATATTCCCTTTATTATATTTTTCTGGTACTATGCCTAACAAAAATATTTCTGGGTTATAATCTATGTGTTGCTTTAACGTTTTTTCTAACCGTGTATGTATTTTTGTCCAGTATTTTTTTTTTTTTTGCCTGGAAGAAGTTTTTCAAGGATGTAATCATTTTGTCAAATTTTAGAATTTGAGCTCCTCTTGATAGGTCCATTCTCATCTTGGTTACACTGGAAAGCGATGTATTTACTTAATAACAGGGCGTAACTCGTATTGCCACGGAGCGGAGAAATGACGAGAGTCGCAACCACTGGAGGAAAGTACCCCAGATCAAAACAAAACGAAGGAAGGAATAAAAACGGTTCTGCAGTAGCTTTTTGAGGTGACGTCTGAGACGCCGAAGTCCATTTTTACTGGGAAATCAATTCTGATTTGGCAATCCACATACAGTTAGAAGACTTCATCGGTGGAACACGCTTTCCAGAAGCTGTAGGTGGCTTCAACATTGGAAGCTTTTAAGAAGAGATTGGACGACAGAAATAGCATCGAGTTTCCTGATTGAGCAGGGGGTTGGACTAGAAGACCTCCAAGGTCCCTTCCAACTCTATTCTGATTGATTGATTGATTGAGGACCTCCAAGGTCCCTTACAACTCTGTTATTCCATATTATTATTGTTGCTGTTATTATTATTATAAACTTTTATTTGTTCAACATGAAACTCAGTCAACTGAACATTCAAAAATGCATCAGAAATGCCATTGACTGGTGCTAATGGTTGATACAGGTTGCTGCCAGCGTCCTAGGGATCAACCAAGTACCTTCTTAAGATGTACGATGTTCCGAGTAGCTGCAACTTCTTGATGTATTTTGCAAAATTCGCAGACACGGTACCAAGTGCCCTGATGACAATGGGTATCACTGTTACATGTTTCATCCATAATCGCGTAGTTTCGATGGCCAGGTCGCGACATTTCATGATTTTTTTCAGTTCTTTTTCTTTGACGTTGGCTTTCTCCTGGTACAGTGATGTCAATAAATTGTCCGCTTTGGTTTTTGACATCATCATCATCATCATTATTATTACTTTTATTCAATAAACATCAAACTCAGTCAACTGAACATTTAAAAAGATATCACAAATACCATTGACTTATTGTAATGGGTTGATACGGGTTGCTGCTAGCGTCCTAGGTATATTATTTATATATAATATAATAATAATATTATATATTATATAATAATAATATAATAATAATATTGTTGTTGTTGTTATTGTTATTGTTGTGCTGTTATTGTTATTCTACCAATTTAACTTCCAAACTCAGTTTTCCTCAGTTTAACTGAAATTACTCAGCTAAGAGTTCATCAAGCATTCATTTTTTCCACCCTGTTTTTCTTCTCTAGATGAATGAATTCCCCTTCCCTGGCTATATGTGTTCATGTACAGTAGAAAAG
Source organism: Ptyas mucosa (assembly GCA_012654045.1). NCBI lineage: Eukaryota > Metazoa > Chordata > Lepidosauria > Squamata > Colubridae > Ptyas > Ptyas mucosa. Next base: position 5,120,292 of record WNWU01000062.1, on the reverse strand, counting down.
ACAAAGAAATACACTCAATTCTAAATCTTTCTTCCTGTTTATCTTATTCAACAGAAGAAAACTGAGAGGCTCTAGTCAAATGACGTAGCTAGTTGCCCATTCATCAATTTCATTTTTGGGGGGGCTGAGATTGCCCTGATTTAACACAATGGTGTGCTCCTTCTTTTATTCAAGATTTTTCTCTATGCCCTGAATTTTATATATTCCAGTTTTGCGCATTGCATTTAAAGCTAAGTTCACTGTTGCATAAGACATGGTTCTCTTTGGACTAAATCAGATTTTCTGAGACCCATTACCCATTCCATATCCCCACAGATGACATGAATTCAAGGTAACTTGACCTAAAAGCCTGATTTTCTCAAAATGGAAAAGGGATCGGGGCTATTTATTCTTCGAGGGAAGGCATTTCTTATTTCTCTTCCAGTTGCTCTGCGTCTCCAAGAACATAACTGAGCAAATTTTTGACAAAACTGTTTTCCTCACAGGAGATTTCCAAATTCCCTAAGGCTCCAAACCCAAAAAATTAAACAGGAAAATTCTTCTTTTTAAAAAATAATTAAAAAAAATACTGTATATGAAAGCTAGATGTTAAATTGTTTTCAAATAGTTTGAAAACATGATTTCTATTTACCTCACTTTAAAATATTTTATTTTTCAGGCTTTTTCACTCTTGTAACCAAGACATTTCCATCTGTTTTAAGTAATTTCTTACTGTTTTTATATATAAATATGTATGTATGTATGTATGTATGTATGTATGTATGTATGTATGTATGTATCAGTGGTGGGTTGCCCTCGTAGTAAAACTGGCAGGAGGCCCCGCCCATCACCCCGGATGTCGTCATCAGCGATCTGCGCATATGCGGAAGCAAGGCACGTGATCCCGTTGCAAATTGGTGGTAAAGGTAAGTAGAACCCACCCGTGGTATGTATATATGAGTGTGTGTGTGTGTGTGTGTGTGTGTGTGTGTGTAGGTTTTTGGTTATTCGGGTTTTCTCCCGTGTAAAATTGGAAGTGTCTTGGCGATGTTACAGCAAAGTATCATTCGTCATCTTCAGGCTGGTGTTTTCGGCTTCGTGCTTCTAGGAGCAGTTAAAAGGAAGAAACAGCTGTGATCACACATTGCTCCTAGAAGCACGAAGCCGAAAACACCAGCCTGAAGATGACGAATGAGGCTTCGTCGAAACGTCGCCAAGACACTTCCAACTTTACGCGGGAGAAAACCCGAATAACCAAAGACCTACATACAAACACCCGCAAAAACCTCAGAAAACACACACACACACACACACATATATATAGATGGATATATAGGAGAGGAAATAATAATTAATATAAAATAATAACATAAATATTATTTATTATATATTAAGAGAGTCATCAAATCAGCAACATCCCAATGACAATTATATGTCATAGCACAGATAGAGGGGGGGGGAAATCACTGGCAATATTCTGGATTCATTTAAATATGCATTATAAAGACTGGGTAATTGATGGCCCAGTGTGTTTTTTTTTTTTTAACTTTTTAGACATCAGTTTATTATTTTTTTAAAAAAAATCAGACTGTCTCTGAATTTAATCTTTTGCAAGACAGTTTTTTTTTTTACTTAATTATCCTGCAATAGCGCATTTACAGTACTCATGTTAAGCCCTACATTCTAATCAAATTGATGGAGAAATAAATATCATTGATCTTAATGCTGTCTGGCAGTAATGAACAGCAAAGACAGAGATAATATTTAAAATTATTATTTTTTTGGCCCAAGGAAGAATTTCATTGACTCTTAAACATATATAGTGCTTATTTGCCTGGGCACACTAAAGATATTATTTTAGACACCTATATTAATTATTTACCTGAAGACTGTCTCGAAAGCACATTTTTAAACAAATGCTGTTTTAATTTGCTTTAGGCAACAAAGAAGGGTACCCATTTTAGTGAATTGAAAATTTCTATTTTAATTGGTTTATGAAGACAAAACATTTGCTGTGACAGAGTTAAATGATTAACAGATTCCCCCAAACGCCTCTGGCATCGAATATCTATACTTTCATTAGCCTGAACTATTTATCTTCTTGATAAAATTAAAATTAGCAATGGAGTAAGTTTACTTTTTATGACGAACAAGTGACCAAAAAAACCCTGTTAAATTATTCCATATGAAATGACAGCTTTTGTGCTATTAATTTCATATATATCCTGTTCTATAACACTGGCTATTAAGTTTTTTAAAAAATCCATTTTACGAAAGACATTGTTAATATGCTAAGAACAATAAACATCTCAATTAAGCAAACTAACATAAATGCATTTTAGAACCATTTTTAGCATTCATTCATTCATTCATTCATTCATTCATTCATTTATTGGGGTTAAAAACAAGACCAAAAAAAAAAGATGACAAAAACAATAACAACAAATCTACATAGACATGTGGTGAATGTGCAACACACACAAACACACCATATGCCAAAAGTCCAATCGCAATATGCTTTATAATTAATTATTTTCTCACTGTACTTAGGATTGTCCAAAAATCTTGAGTCCAATGACTAAGGAAGAGTTTAGGGGAAAAAATGGCAACCACAAACATTTATAGAGAACAATCTGTCAATCTGCACATAAAGGTTTTACACAACAACTTCTGTGAAAGATGCCCATCATCATTGTCATCTTTTAATGATCATCTTTCCATGATCCCTTGCGGGATGGAGTCTGGGCAACTGAAAGGAGCTAGCAGAGTGTTTTAATGGCCGGCTGTCCTTCCTGTCACCAATATGGAGTTTTGTTCAGCAGATACATTCTCATTGTGCCCAGAGAGAGAAATATCTGCCTCTACCTAGGATCGAACTCACAGCCTCCTGATTGTGAGGCAAGAGCTCCACCTCTCTAGACCACTGCCCTACTCCTTCCTTGATGGACTGGTATTTTATCTAAAACTCTAAATTCCCCTACCCAATGACTCTGACAAACGATAATATTGACGGAAGCTTCAGTTTTTCCCTTATCTGTGAGCAGTGGTGGTATTCAGCCGGTTTGGACCGGTTCAGGCAAACCAGTAGAGGAGATCGTGGGTTGGTCCACACCCCCGATCCCCCCCCCCCAAATCTCGGCTCTATGCCGTCCTATTTAGGCACGTTTTCGAGGCCGGGTGCATGCACAGAAGGCACATGAGTGACCAAAGCACATGCGCAGAAGGCCGGGCACAAGTGCGGAGATCGTAAGTAAGTAAAACCCACCCCTGTCTCTGAGGTAATTGACTTCTCATTGTCTTTAGACTCGACTGGAAGGAGAAACAGGATTATTTATCACCCACTTTTCCTTATCATTCTCACATCTTAGGGTCATATTTGAGGCCAAAGTCTAAGGGGCAAGGCAGAAATCCTTCTGTACCATCTCTAGAATTCGCCATCTTCCAGAATGCCTTAGCAACCAGAGCATTGACCGCTGCTAAAAACCTGGTTAAGAGGTAGATTAAGCTCATTCCTTCAGTGGCGATTTATGGCAACTTCTGGTATCCCAACCATCGTTTCTGTCAAAATAACGTAATGAGGAGGGGATTTACATCACCTCAACAAAGCTATAAAGATGTCGATAGTGCAGAAATGACCTAAGGATAAAATCCATTAGTAAACTTTTTGCACAATTGCTGTTAAGGAGAATCTGGTGGAGACTAACGGAAAGACTTATTCAGACATTTTCTTTAGCATTACTCTCTATCATCTTCTGCAATCTATCTATCATCTATCTATCATCTATCTATCTATCTATTTATCATCTTTATCATCTATCTATCATCTATCTATCTATCTCATCATATCTGTCTATATCTATCATCTATATCTTCTATATCTATTAACTATCTATCTCTTTCTCTCTCTCTATCAATCTACCTATCTCTCTCTCTTAATCTATCTATATCTATCTATCTATCTATCTATCTATCTATCTATCTATCTATCTATCTATCTCTCATTATCTCTCTCTCCTCGATCTAGCTATCTATCTCTATCATTAACTATCTGTCTTTCTGTCTATCTATCATCTCTATCATCTATCTCTATCTATCTATCTATCTATCTATCTATCTCTATCTTCTATATCTATTATCTATCTATCTATATCTCATTATCTATCTCAATTTATTTATCTATCATCTCTATCATCTCTATCTATCATCTATCTATCTATCTATCTATCTATCTATCTATCTATCTATCTACAGTATCTCTATCATATCTCTGTCTATCTGTCTATCTATCTCTATCTTCTATGTATCTCTATCTTCTACCTCTATTATCTACCTATCCTATCTATCTATCTATCTATCTATCTATCTATCTATCTATCTATCTACCTACCTACCTATCACATTAGTTGTCCATACACCTTGAAATTGCCAGTACGGAAAGAGATTATATGGTTTGGGGGGGGAAATCAGAATATAATTTTCATCCAGAAATTAAACAGAATAAAAGAGTGAGCAACAGAGGTATCTCCCTAAGGGACGTGTTGTTTAACAGACAAACAAATAAGTTCAACCTATTTTACAAGGTTTTTCAAATGAACTGAATGAAACTCAGACTGCTCAAACAAACAAGGATAGACATTGGGAATCCAAGAAACCAAACATCTTAAATGCAGCCTTGAAAGACAATGCTAGAGAGGAATGGTCAGACTCAAAAATACATGGCACATTTGTCTTGCAAGATTTTTTTTTAAAAAAAAAACCACAGTAAGTTTAATTTTACTCTCACAGCGAATTTCTTCTATGGAATATTTTTGCCTCCTTCATGCACTTATTTTGGCACTCTTCAAAATCCGATTAGCATTTGCCAACATCAACATACCCTCTTTCTATCATCCAAAAATTTGCTTTACTCATTAATCCACCTTCTTTCACAATAATCCAATCAAGGTCAGTTATTGTACATCTCAACCACAAGGAAACGGATAGGCCTCTCCTTCCCTTTTAAGAGACGACATTCTCCCCCTCTGCTATTTTCATAGACGCTTCGGATGAGACATGGCAGAAACACAAAGTTTTTGGGAACTGGTGTCCTGTCACTGTGAAATTTGCTGGTTTATTGACCTTTCAAGCATCTCTAAAAGGTTAGCGCCAAGAACCATGCAGTTCGGAAGGTTTGAAAATGCTGTAAGTTTAATCATTGCGATTTTAATCGTGCCTCCTCTGGAAGGAAGCTTCGCTCAGAAAACTGTTATTTTACAGTTCCTTGTGGAATTCAATTTTTTTAAGGGTGATTAGGACCTTTTCTCTTTTGCAAGGGGAAAAAACATGCAAGTATTTTTATGAAAATACTGTCATTATCTGTTTTGTCCATATCCTGGATCCAGTGGTGGGATTCAGCCGGTTCGGGAGAATCAGTTGTTAAATTGCTGGCTGGCCCCGCCCCCTCCCCACCCCTTCCTGGAGTCACCATGTGCTCCGTTTTGGCTCCCAGGTAAATGCAGGGAAGCCTACTAGGCCCAAAATGGGGTGCGAGGGGTGTGGTGCTCCTCCCCCGGCCCATTTTTGCTCCCAGGAGGCTGCAGGGAGGCCTACTAGGCCCAAAATGGAGCACAGAGGGGCTGCTCCCAGTGGGGTGCAGGAGGCCGAGTGCTGCCTGTCACACTCCCTGGCCACGCCCACCAATGCCACGCCCTCACAGATGGTCATTAGGACAGAGAACCGCTTGTTAAATTATTTGAATCCTACCACTGCCTGGATCTAATATTTTAGAGTCCATAATCTGATTCATGATGAAAGTGCCAGCCTACTACAATTGGCTATGAGATAAAGTATAGCCAATATCAATAGCTCATTTATCAGTATTATTCAACTGCATCCCTAACATAAAACAATGCTTCATCTTATCTAGCGCATTCTTGCATCTAACTTGAGAGGACCGAATAACATTACTCATTATCACAATTTTTATATGAATGCATTGTTTTGAAGCATCTCGGTATCTAGCTAGATAGATACCAATATGCATATGCATGCTTTGATTTTATCAAAATGCAGGCACAAAAATGGAGCCAGTGCAGAAAAACAGACACAAAAATTTACATTTATGCGAGAATTGCACCATATTTGCATCTATTGAAATCAGGGGTGAAATCCAGCAGGTTCTGACAGGTTCTGGAGAACCAGTAGCAGAAATTTTGAGTAGTTTGGAGAACTGGCAAACACCACCTCTGGCTGGCCCCAGAATGGGGTGGGAATGGAGATTTTGCAGTATCCTCCCCCTGCCATGCCCACCAAGCCACGCCCACCAAGACACACCATGTCCACCAAGCCACACCCACAGAAACAGTAGTAAAAAAATTTGGATTTCACTACTGCCCATAATCCCTTGCGGGGTGGAGTCTGGGCAACTGAATGGAGCTAGTTTTACTGGCCGGATGCCCTTCCTGTTGCCAATGCAGAGTTTTGTTCGGCAGATATATTCTCAGTATGCCCAGAGAGAGAAATATCTACCTCTACCTAGGATCGAACTCACAGCCTCCCAATTGTGAGGCGAGAGCTCCACCTCTAAAGCATACATTCAGAAATGTAAGAATTAAAAACGCGCAGAAGAAGCTCTAGGGATATTCGAGCACAGACCTTCTTCCCGAGCACAGGAGGAGGAAATATCAGGGAAAAAAGAAAAAAGAAACTCTTAGGTAGAAAACAAACATTTTTTTAAAAAAAAAAGAAAAAGGCAATATATTATTCAGCAGAGCTGAAAGTGGAATATGTCAGGTTGGATTAAGATACAAACCCCGCTTCCAAAGTTATAAAGAAGCAGGGCAAGAAATAACACAGGTAAAGCCCCCTTGGAACAGACTAAGCAATCCCACCGCTTATATTTGCAAAATATTGGCTACGCGACGGGATTGTTTGCTTCTCATTTGTCTTGGATCCCCGTCCGTGGAAACAGCAAGGGGGAAAGGAAAAGGGATCACGCAAAGCGTGAATAAGCAATTAAAACGAATTTGGGCCAGAGTGACCTCACCCCTCTCGTCTAGAACCTCACAAAGAATTTCGGCCTAAATAAGTCTACGGCCAGCACTTTCCCCAGGTAAACGCTCCCAGCCAGGGTTTAATCTATCAAGGGAGAAAGGTAACTTAATAGCAGAGATTGTACGAGAGCAAGGCTTTAGAAACTAAGCCTCCGGTTGCCTCGGAGAATTGCAGCTCCGCCTTAAAAATATTATGAAAAGTTCTTATCCACGAAGTGGCACAGATAGCCCTCGAGTTACAACAATTCGTTTAGCGACCGTTTCAAGTTACAACAGCGCTGAAAAAAGTGACGTGGTTTTTTCACAACCATTGCACCATCCCCGCAGAGGTGGGCTTGACATAATTTTTCCACCGGTTCGCTGCGCGGTGAAAATTTGAGCGCGCACATCCAAGCTCTTGCTGCGTTCATGGGCTCACCTTCCGGGCATGCACACGGCTTTCCACGCATGTGCTTTGCTTGCGCGTGCAGCTTGCACACATGCGTGCGGCTTAAAAAACATGGCTAAATAGGATGGTTGCCACTACCGGTTCGCCTGAACCGGCCCGAACTGGGTGAATACCACCACTGCATCCCCGTGATCAAAATTCAGATGCTTGGCAACTGGTTCATATTTATGATGGTCGCAGTGTCCCCTGAGGTCAACGGGGGGGGGGGGCGGATTCACTTAACAGCCGTGTTTTTGACTTATCAGCTGCAGGGATTTGCTTAACGACGGTGGCAAGGAAGGTTGTACATTGGGGCTAAACTCACTTAACAAATGTTTCACTTGGCTTCCGGGTACGGAGATGGTCTTTGGTAGCTTAGATACGTCTCTTCAGGGAATCCAGAAGAACTTATATAAAACATTTGTGATTTACCCGCTTAGATAGATTCGCTTAGTCTAAATATTCTGTTTCTATTCTAGATACAGAGTTAAAGTAGTCCTCGACTTCTAACAGTTTGTTTAGTGACTGTTCAAAGTTACGACGGCACTGAAAAAGACAGTTTTTTCACTCTTACGACCGTTCCAGCATCCCTCATGTGATTGCTCACGTAATCGAAATTCAGAGGCTCGGCAACTGACTCATATTTATGACAGTTGGAGTGTCCCGGGATCACGTGACTCCTCGCCCCCCTTTTGCAACCTTCTGACAAGCAAAGTCAACGGGGAAGCCAGATTCACTTAGCAACCGTGGCACGAAAGATTGTAAAATGGGGTAAAATTCATTTAATGGCTGTCTCACTTAGCAGCCAAAATGTAGAGCTCCATTGTGTTCATAAGTCGAGGGCTACCTGTATCTGCCTGCTCCAGGGTGAGCAAAGCGCAACAAGAGTTGCCGATGACTTTAATTCCTTGCAAGTATTAAGAATAATTCCAGTGGGAATTAAGTCTGACTTTGATTGTAATTAAGATTGATACTACAAAATCCTATCTAACTGCTTAAATTCATACGTATTTTCAGGCTCGAAGTGCATCTCAAAAACAGGAAAGCTTTTTCTTTAAATGGTGGGCCAGTCTTAATACCTGGCACGGACTAGAGATGCCGGATAAAAGATCTTGGCGCAAACACCTGGAGTTTTCTACGCATTCCTGTACACAGAGGGGAAGAAACCTTTTCATTCCCAGCCATCTCAAAATGTAGAGAATAATTCTATGGATCAGGGGGTGGGGTGGGGGCCCCAAGGCAAAATAAGACAGAGGCCCCGACCAGTGATTAGAACAAGTCATGGTACAAATCTCCATCCGTGGAGGAAAAGAAGACATGGATAGTCCTCGACTTTCAACAGTTCATTGAGTGATCATTCAAAGTTACAACGGCACTGAAAAAAAGGGGACTTGGGACCATTTTTCCTGTTTACAACCGTTGCACAATCCCCAGGCTCACACGATCAAAATCCAGACACTTGGCAACCAGCTCATACTTATGACGGGTTGCAGTGTCCCAGGGTCACACGATCATCTTTTGTGACCTTCTAACAAGAAACATCATCATCTTCTTCTTTTAATCATCCCATAATTCCTTGCGGCGTGGAGTCTGGGCCACTGAACGGAGCTAGCATAGTGTTTTAATGGCCAGATGCCCTTCCTGTTGCCAGTGTGGAGTTTTGTTCGGCAGATAATATTCTCACGGTGCCCAGAGAGATCCTTCCATTCCCCACCATCCAGTCAGAGCTGAAGAAGCTTTTGGGATGAGAAGCGAAACGTCTTCTATGAATGTCCAGTTGCTTCTTGAAAAAAGCATCTTTGGGCAGGGGCAAAATCTACTTACCTTCCCTACCGGTTCGGAAGTGCACCGGTTCAGAAGTGCGCATGCGCAGAGGGTAAAAAACAGGTTACTTCCTGGTTAAAACCAGGAAGTAATGATGACCGGGCGGGTGGGCGGAGCCTCGCGCTGCTGTCTCTACCGGTTCTCCGAACCACCCACCAACATCGCTACCGATTCACCCGAACTGGTCCAAACCGGTAGCATTTCACCCCTGCCTTTGGGGCAGTGTTGGGTGTGTCTCCCACCATCTTCCTAGGTACTGAGAGTATTGGGCATTCAACATACAGACGGGAGGTTGAACAACTAGCCTCGTGGTGTGACCGGAACAATCTGGAACTGAACACACTCAAAACCGTAGAAATGGTGGTGGACTTTAGGAGAAATCCTTCCATACTTCCACCTCACACAATACTAGACAACACAGTAGCAACACTAGAGACCTTCAAATGTCTAGGTTCTACTATATCTCAAGATATGGAGTCTGTGTCCATAAGTGTGAACCCCATGGAGAAGTCCCCTTCTCCACATAAGAGCTCTACATATTCCCCACCTATTAATTTTATCTCACATATTAATCAACCAGGCACGTTCTTACCAAGGGAGAGTAATCAATCCCTAAGCCATTTTAGGGCTTTTGAAAAATCAACATTGGCCTCTTAAACCAGGTTCAATAGGGCAATGCAGATGTTTCATGATGGGCAACGTGTGATTCCTATTCAGTCAACAGCCCAGATGTTAGGCAGGTGCCACCAACTGCAACCATGTCTACCTGTTTTCAAGGGTAGCCCCATGCCAAGTACACTGCAGTTATCAAGATGGGTTGATAACCATAGTGTGAATAATGGTTGTCCGTCTGGCTCCAGGAAGGATGGCAGTGGGTTCCCTAACCATGATTGTGAAAACATGCTCTTCGCCAACAATTTTTCTGCGGGTTAAGGAGCACCCCACCCCCCACCCTAAAAAACCCCTGCAAATTTCTTCTCCCCTTTTTAGGGATCAAACCCAGAGGTGGGTTGCCGGAGGTTCGCAGGGGTTCACTCACCCCACCCTGGCCCTTCCAGGAGTCCTCACACGGCCCGTTTTGGATGCAGGTAAGTGCAGGGCGCGCATGGAGGCTCGAGGAGAGCGAAAAACTGGCCTACCAGAAGTTCAGGAAGGCTGGAAACGGCCTACAGAGGGCCTCCGGAGCCTCCCCCTCCCAGAGGCTCGAGAAGAGCCTCCAGAGCCTGGGGAGGGCAAACACACACACACTCGCCGTGGTGCTGGAGGCCAACTAGGCCACGCCTACCATGGCCACGCCCACCCAGCAATTGGGCAGAGAACCCCTTGCTAAAAAAAATTTAAGCCCACCCCTGGTCAAACCCCATTCAGAAGAGAAATTCCGAACGCGGTTTGAGCCTCGATTAATTCCATAATGCAGCTTAGCTTTTCTTTATACCTCTTTTCTATCGGTTCAAATTTAAATTATTCTGTCAATAATGATCCAACTGCCACATCCTTTTTCATTTGTGAGATGGGGCAGTCTGGGGGAGGGGGGGAAAAAACCCCAAAAACCCAACTTGAGCATATTGCAAAATCAAATCCTAATTATTCAGCGTGTGAGGCTCAACGCGAAGAGTGATTCAAATTCAACACATACTTCCCACCTACTACCCCTAAAAATAAAGTAAGAAAACTTGACCGGGTTCTCCCTCACTGCAAAGTCAGATGTCTCCCAAGCTAATGAAGATCAGGCGGTAGTCACACAGGTGATTCTTACGAGTCTCTTCCTCACTGCCAAATGAAGGAGAATCTGGCATTTTCTGATTTTTCTCATCTTTTTATAGGGAAAAAGATATTCGGTGGAATTGGACAAGGCTATTTTTCTTAGCCTCGTAGACTTTGAAGCAGTTTCCCCGTGATGAAAAGTCATCAAATTAGCCTTATTGGAAGGAGTGGACCACAACAAGCTCAGGTGGAGGATGAAAGAAGGAAGAAACCCATAATTTGACTTCTCTTTCCAGCATTGGGGAGGGTTTAATTAAAATGCAGCAGAAGGGGGAAGGAAAGGGCAGAGGCTTTATATAAGATCCTATGTACAAAGCAATCCAAGCCCGGTGGAGAGATTCCTCTATGAAATGGAAACAAGTAATTTCCGAAAAGAAAAAAAGAAAGAAAAGAAAAGAAAAGAAAAGAAAAGAAAAGCAAAATGAACCAGGTATTGCCAGAATATCAAAAATCACCCTTGCCGTTAACTGAAACTAGCTTTTTAGCCTTAAGGATGCCAAAGCATGTCTACTCAGGACTAATCCAGCATTATTCTGGGATAATGCATAAGCAATGCATTTTATTTTATTTTTGTTTTAAGAAAAGGAATCACATCATTAAGTTAAAGTTAAAACGACACAGCACGCACGCTCGATATAAAAGTAGAAGACTGACGGGAGCCCCCTCCTCTTGCAATGACGAATTAAACTTGGATTTGGAGTGAGAGAGAGAGATGGAGAAGGAGAGAGAGAGAGACTGAGAGAAAGAGAGAGAGAAAGAGGGGGAGAGAGAGAGATGGAGTAGGAGAAGGAGAGAGGGAAAGAGAGGGATAGAGAAATAGAGGGGGAGGGAAAGAGAGAGATGGAGCAGGACAAGGAGAGAGAGAGAGAAAGAGAGGGG